>JAPYKE020000094.1:2365000-2760526 GCA_028554795.2 Sinohyriopsis cumingii | reverse complement strand
TGTTAATAAGTAATAATATGCATTTTACCTGTTTAAGTTTGTATTGGTATAATCATGTGTATTTTCTTGATGTGTGGCAGTAACAACAGCGTTATGTCTCAAACGAAAACTTCTCTGTGAGAGGTTAGAATCAGTCATATGCAAGTCAGGAGCTGGTCTCGTCTTTCATATCAGCAACCAAGTACACTGCAGAACATGATCGTCCTTAGAATTCTGTGAGAAAATGATAGTTTCTCTAACTACCAACCATATCACCTACAGGAATGTAATACACTTGCAAATGTAAAGTTCCAAGTAGGAAAATGTCTATACACCCTCTTAAAGCGTGGCTTAGTTATTCTCAAAACAAAATACTTACTATCATTATAATACATTGTATCTTAAACTGTCATTGTGTCATGCTGAAGCGCTTGTTTGACATCTAGTTCACGAGCATTGAGTCATTATATAATTCTTGTCTGACATGTAGTTCACGACCATTGTATCACACAGTAGTGCTTGTCTGACATCCAGTTGACTAATATTGTAACTTACTCTAATTCTTATCTGACATCTAGTTCACAGCCATTGTGTCATACTGAAGTGTTTGTCTGACATCCAATATTGCTTGTCTGACATCAAGTCACAGATCATTTTGTTATACTGAAGTGCTTATCTGACATTTAGTTGCAGACCACTTCACAAACCATTGTGTCATATTTAGTGTCGTTTCTGACTAGCAGTTTCCTTGCTATTTGAACTATTTATATTTCTAGCAAAGTGATTTATATGCAAAGTAGGTTACACCGGAATGTTTCATACTAACAGCTAATGGCTTGGCTGACAGCATATTGGCAGACCACTGTGTCATACCGAAGTGCTTGTCCTGACATGCAGTTGACGTCCATTTTGTCACACTTAAGTGCTGTCTGACATGCAGTTGACGTCCATTTTTTCACACTTAAGTGCTTGTCTGACATGCAGTTCACGTCCATTTTGTCACACTTAAGTGCTTGTCTAAACATCCAGTTCACAGCTTTTGTGTCAGGCTGAATTCTGTGTCAGATATCCAATTCAGAGATGATTATATCGTACTTGAAGTACACTAAAATATTGCTGTGGAAAAAGCTATTGCTATATATGAAATTGTGACTTTGTAACTAAGACCAATACAGTATTTGTTGATTTTACTAAACTTGTTGGTTTTCCTTCTTTCTGTTACACAGTGTAAAGACCTAGAGTAGGAACAAATGAGTTATGCTTTAATAAATGTTGATTCCACATATATCTGTGATTTAAATATGTAAAAAAGTACAAAGAGAGTGATTGGAGGAAAGTTAAATACTTAAAATAATGGTTGCCGTTTCGAAAATTTTCGTTCCATTAGCACTGAACACCCTGAATCTCATGTCAGGTTTTGGATCTTGGTACTTTCTATCTTTTCTCTCTGATCAGTAACGTGTGTCAAGAATAATAATTTAATGCATTTCATGATGCCTACTGACAAGTGCATGCACCTTATTGGTCATTTTGTAAAAGGCATATGGTCATTCAGTGGTGTTGTTAAATTTGCTACAGGAAATTTTGTTACCAACACACACACACACACACATCTTTATGTGGTAGAAAGACGCACATACAAAAGTAACTGGAACTTTATTCATGGCACACAGACCACACCAAACTGTTTAAACTCTTTACAAGTCCTAAATATTAAATTCACAAGGCAGAGCCTACTCAGGGACCAACCATTTTTAAAAAAAAAGGCGACAGGTTAGAATTATCTTTCAAAGATGATAAATGTTCTTCTATTTTCACAAAATAATTTTGTTAAAACTAAAATGGATAGAATATGTTATTCTTTTAAAGAAATCAGAGCGATACAATTTCTTTCCACATTATTGTTGTTATAAATTCTATGTGGCAGTTTTGTGACACTTGATAATAGTCGGGTTCTGATTCTGTATTGCCATCTTTATATTTGCTGATGACAAGTATAATAGTAGCCAGGTTCTAGTGTATCCAAACATTTCAGATTTCTTCCAAATAAAATGTTTGAATATCTTTGAAAATAAAGAATGATGGATATGTTAACGGTTAAAGACTTTGAATTACCCTAAGCTGAGCCTTGTTTATCTCAGAGGAAAGTTTTATGATTTCAGTTTAAACAGAGAAAATTGATGAATTGCTTAAGTGTTTATTATTTTGTTAATGGAAATATCACATTAGTGTAGACCAATAGAGGCATGAAAAGGGAGTCTGAATGTTATATGATTTGGAATTGAAATTTAATTACATTAGATGGCTTTGTAAAAGTTCCATTTAATTGAGACTATGTAGCCTTTTTTGTCTATTCAGATGTTTGACAAGATGTAAGTCCACGACCGAGCATGTACCATTGGTGAGAGTGTGGATAGTATCTCAGCATTCAAGGTGGAGGAAGCCTCACCCTACCCACATACTTAAGTACAGATCCAAAGTTGGTGCTTTTAATATGACTTTGAAGGAAAAAGATTTTATAAGTCCTACCAAATGTGAAAATGCTGGGAATAATTGGAAGTTCCAAAAATGAAAGTGTGAAAATGTACCAAGAGAAACATTTACACTTCTCTGTTTAAAAGGAGGGACATTATTCAAAGTTTATGAAAATAGGTGTATTTGTATGTTGCACAACACATGAAGTTGATTTACTGATATTGCTAATGAAGATTTTAGTACATCATGTTCATTTACTGACATTACTAATGGAGATTTCAACACATCATGTTGTTTTACTGTTATCGCTAATGGAGATTTCAACACAATCATGTTGATTTACCGACATTGCTAATGAAGAATTTTAGTACATCATGTTTATTTACTGACATTACTAATGGAGATTTCAACACATCATGTTGATTTACTGTTATTGCTAATGGAGATTTCAACATCATATTTATTTACTGACATTGCTAATGAAGATTTCAAAACATCATATTTATTTACCGACATTGCTAATGAAGATTTCAACACATCATATTTATTTACTGACATTGCTAATGAAGATTTCAACACTTCATATTTATTTACTGACATTGCTAGTGAAGATTTTAACACATCATATTTATTTACCGACATTGCTAATGAAGATTTCAAGACATCATATTTATTTACTTACATTGCTAATGAAGATTTTAGTACATCATGTTGATTACCGACATTGCTAATGAAGATTTCAACACATCATATTTATTTACTGACATTGCTAATGAAGATTTCCAACACATCATATTTATTTCCCGACATTGCTAATGATTTCAAACACATCATATTTATTTAATGACATTGCTAATGAAGATTTTATTACATAATGTTGATTTCCCGACATTGCTAATGAAGATTTCAACACATCATATTTATTTTACCTACAGTGCTAATGAAGATTTCAACACATCATATTTATTTACCGACATTGCTAATGAAGATTTCAACACATCATATTTATTTACCGACATTGCTAATTTGAACACATCATATTTATTTACTGACAATGAAGATTTTAGTACATCATTTTGATTTATGATATTGCTAATGGAGATTTCAAATGTATGTTTATTTACTGACATTGCTAATTTTGATGTCAACACATGATGTTGATTTACTGATAATGCTAATGGGGGTTTCAACACATCATGCTGAGCTAGTGATATTGCTAATGGATATTTTGACACGTTTCTTTATAGGCATGGGTAAAGGAGATGTCAATGGAATTACAGTTATACTTAAATGAATCTTTGCATTAGGAGTGCACTAGTAGTGGACTAATTGATATACCTTGTATTTGCAGCAAGATTGTGCACTCTAGTACAGAAAAAGCAGTGCGGTTGTGTGATTAAGTTCATACACTATAGCAAGCAATGTATATGAATAGTGCACAGTTATCAGTAATTAGTGAATTCATAAGGAATGCCATTATTTAGCTCTAGTGTTCATAGACCATAATTGCATAATATGGTATAGCCTGTTATTCATCCATGTGTCCATCGTCTATCTATTGTCTGCCCGTTAACCATAAGCTTGTATTGCCACTACCCCTGAACTTCTTAGAGGATTGCCATGAAATTTTCACACACAATCAATGCAAAGTCTGGGTGGCACTAATATTCTTGGTGCTACCTAGACATCCTATGTGGCTACCTCTTTGCCCATTTTAAATTGTTTTATTGCTATTGTTCGTCATTGGATGATAATTTCGATTCGGGGTTTTCACTAAAGACTGAGGTAATACACTGGAACAAATGATTACACTACTGGTGTTGGACCAGAAAGGCTTATGCAATAGCCTGTTGCTCTGTTGTCCTTCCGTCAATCATACATATATTGTCTGCCCATTAGCCATATGCTTGTTATTGCCGCTCCTCCTGAATTGCTTAGAGGATTGCCATGACATTTTCACAGATGGTCATCTCAGAGTCTAGTTGGTCCAAAATTAAGATGGTGCTGCCTGGTTATCCCATGTTGCCATCGTTACAATTAATTACTCCTGCGCCTCAGTGGGTGGTCATAATGATGTGGGGTTTTTCACTGAAGTATTTCCCATGCTACCGAGAAATCAGGAGAAAGTCAGGGGAAATAATAGATTTTTTCCGACTCTGCAAAGTCTTTAAATTTTGAAAACACAGGAATGTTCTGATACCACATGACGACAGAAACAATTACATAATTGTGTCTAAACTGAACTGATCATGAGCTACAATGTATTGAGTTCTGACTAGAATATTGGGTTGCTTCAGTACGGATTATTTGGAAGCTTGCCCTAAACATAATGTTATAGAGTAGTAAGTCTAAATACTCAGTGGATTTAGAATCGTCTTGTAGACTAATTAGTTCACAGGGAGCTCAGTATTTGTATCTTTTCGTATGTAGAAGATATGAAAACCAGCTTAGCATCACAATAAGCCAACGCAGTGTCTGCATATGGTAGCTGCTTTCAAGCTGCCTTGCAACCTTAAACGTTGTTACATTGAGTCATACCTGCATAAAATCAATAGCAACATGATTTAATTTCTCAGATATTGTGAATTTTACAATCATTATGTCTTTAATCTGCTTGTCAAATGGAAAACACAAAAGAACATAAAATTCTCTTCATATTTATTCCGAGAAGAGCTATATGGGTAAGCGTCATGAAACAGCATGTGTCAATGACATTGTTGCATAAAGTTGACATGTACTTCCTGTAGAGAATTGTGTTATTTTTTGTTACAATAGGTATGTGACTTTCATTGCATATTTTGAATTTTGTACAACAACAGTGAAAGTGATTTATTTTCAATATCGCATGGATATTGTACGTCCATGTCATGTACGTTGTGAGATCTTTTTTATCCATGTAACTATTAATGCAAATTCGAGTAGCAGGCTATATTTCATCAGTGGTTTGGTTTCGTTTTGTTTTAACTTGCAAGGCCCAATGGGAAGTTGCTAAAATAAGGTACCGCAGCAATGTAATGGCGAATTCCATCTTTTCTATAAGCAATTGACTTAGTAGGGTTTAAGGCCATTTTACAGCACAAGATAGGCTATACATGGCCGGCCAGTATAACTGGTGGAAGAAGAACCCTGGAAAACCCGGGAAGAACCACCGACCTACGAGAAGCTACTGGCAAGCTTTCTCTCGTACCAACGTTATCCGAGACTGAGACTCGAACCCATGCAGACAGCGGTGAGATGGCCGTGATCCGGAACGGTGAGCGCTTTAGACCACTCGGCCACTCGGGGCCCCGCATGCAAAAGTAAATGTCCAAGTATAAAAAGTGGGGTTTGAAGATTCAGAGGAAACTAAGATTAGAAAACCGTCTGCATCCATATTTAAGTCGATACTGTGAATTAGACAATGCCAGATCAATGACTCAACTTCGTTGTTTTCACTTTTTCCACACATCATCGCAAATTTTATCATATGTCAAACTCAGTAATCTTTCAGGTCAGGATGATTAAATGTAACTAAAAATACCTAATTTGTTTCACACGATATATTTTAAATGTTTTACGTACTTTTAGCTACATACAATGACGCCGTTCTGAAAAATTATTGACTTACAGATAGGATAAAATTCGCGAAGCTGTGCAGAACTAGACTATAGTAAATTTCTGGTTCATAAATATTAATGGTATCACTGTATGCTATTTCAGATTACCATCAATAGGGAAGTTGCATCATTAATGCTAACATGCTTTTTCCACAGTTCCAGTTTGAAGAGAGGTACAGGGAGAGATGCATGTTATTCCATTGCATTTTTCTTCTTGCACCTCGTGAACAGAACAACTGATTTGAGAGAGATGTTAGCTCGTCATGTTTTTTGTTGTGCCTTATTGTCCCTATTTAGCTGAAACTTTTGTCAAAGAGAGAAAACATTTATAAATTAAACAGTAAATGTAAACTATGAAAATACATACCATACTCCTTTAGAGTTCAAATATTCACAATAGTTATGTCATTATAAACTCCATTTAGGTTAAAATTCTAAGAACGACGATTCCACATGCCGTCCAATTGTCTTTGCAAATTGAACAACCTCTCCATTCCCAACAATAAAGATTATTTTTTGGAAGTTTATATACTCTTCGTGTAAGAGGCAGCAATTGCTTGTGATCTTTGCTCATACTTTAAATTGCTTACAATTCTATCGGCAAGTTCAAAAGATGTAACTGGTTAAAAACGTACATGTGCAATTAACCAACATTTCCTTTCATTACGCGGTACCATATTTATAATACCTTATGGGTAGCCTAATGTTTCTATTGATATCCTCACTACTCAGTTCTGGTCTACCTAATCGCGACCTCAAACAGGTGTTAGATAAGAAAATGTTCCTACAGTTGTAGCATATTTAATTAACATATATATACCACTACAAAACCATGTGATTATTGTACAATGGAAATGGTACCTAAATATAAAAGGAACTGCTTATGCAGTGATATTAATTGATAATGGAATATATTACTGCACATGTACATGAGTAAGATCACAGTCATCAGGTAAATGAACAATACATATTGCAATCGTCAAAATATTTCTCTTCTCTTTCTCTCTCATAATGGGGCATGATTTGTATCTGATCGTGAGGTACAAGGAGAAAACTGTGATGGAATGTCTCTTTTTGTCATGGTTATTCATCTTATAATCTGTCAGTACTAACGCACATATATGCAATCAAATTTTGAACAACGTATATTACTATTGCATTCTTATATAGTGCAATTACATCTGATGAACGTTTATTCCTAACACATTGACGATCGTGTAGTTCTTTAAGATCCATTTTAATGTGGAGTCCTATATGTTTTCATACACGATCTCTTACACGAAACCTTGTTCACATTGTGTTTCGTACTTATTGGAGAATTTGTTTCGTAGGAAAAATTACGTTGCATACGATAAAACGATTCGGATGACACAATCCATATATAAGTCGATTCAGAAAATAAGACGAAGCTCATACCAACATAATGTAATTCAGCAAAGTAAAGTTGTTAACATTTTTATTCTATAAATTGATATGGCTCAACTTAAAATTTTATATTAATTTTCAGTAGACAAACTTATTTCTTGTGATACATTTTGCATTTGCTTGCATGGTAATGTATCTGATTAAGATGTTATAGCAGAGTTTGATTTTTAAAAATGCATGTTTTCGAATTGCATTCATTATTGGTCATATGTGAACCTTAAAATAATGAATTTCCTCCAGGAAAAAATCTGGAAAAGACCTGGAAATTTTCTTAAAAAAATTAGGAGCCGTGTAATTGCTCCTAAAATACCAAGGTGCTAATCTCACAGTATGGCAACCATAATGGGCATAACAAGATAACCGGGTGGGATTTCCGGATTCACATCAGAACACTTTTGACGATGATATAAATACAATGCTTAATGCTGAATGACTTGAATGAGCAATTAATTATGAATAATGTGTGCGTACATATGATCCAAATATTGGATTAATTAACATAAGAACGCATAGACGTAATGAAAAATACAAATAAATTACTTTACAAAATACAAAGTCAATGGGTAAATGGTTCAAAGTGATTTCACCGTAAAAAGATGAATATAGTTTACTTAGCTAGTAAGCAATGTAGAATTATACTCATGTAGTAAAATGAATTCACTCAGATAGTGAAATTATGCACACAAAAGGGACATATATACGAATAATCTTTACAGTCACGAAAGATACAATGGGTTTTACGAACTCCCAAATTAGCCCACGGCTAAAAGATTATATGTAAGGAGATACACTCCGTCATCAGCACACTTTATGTCAGCTCCACGGCTGCTACAGTTCAGCTTCACAGCTGCTACAGTTGATTCATGTGGTTGGCTTTACAGCTTGCACCACGTCGACCCCGGTCACTCCGATAACTTTGAACGCTCGGGTCACTCTGGTCACTCTAGACACTTTAGAACTCTAGAGCGTCTGGAGGGTCAGACACTCTAGACACTCCAAACATTCTCGAGACTGTCGACACTCCAGACACTCTGGACACCCCAGACACTTTGGACAGCTGAAAATATATCCAATACCATGTACGATACATGACACAGGCATATAAGGCAAATCGTAATGACGTTATACACAGTAAGTTATATAGATTACATTATAGGCACAATAATTACAAAACAACAGGTTCAGATTTAAAATTAACCCTGCTCGACAAGAATCCCCATATACTAAACAGTTCTAAAACAATGTAGCTTTATATTACTAATATAAATCCCTTGCTAAGTCGCAAACAAGAATAGAAATATGTGCATTATACTGCGTATACCAAAGCTACATAGGAAACGTGGTAGTACCATAGTTATAACTTATATACAAGAAATTAATAAATTTACATACCTCTACAGCTGAAGATGTGCATGTCTTTAAAGTAGACCGCTGACTGACTAGACTGTCCGTGATGTAAAGAGTTTTACCTAGAGTGAGGTATTTATACACATATATAATCTGTGCACTGAAGGCATTCGGTTCTTCCCATTTGCACGAACCGAACTCACCGTTTCGAAATACAACACAAGATACACAAATCACCCTCGGGTATCGTTGTACACAAAAACGACACCTGAGTACATATATTTAATAAATAAAAGAATTTATTTCCGTGACAGTAGGCGTGTTGAAAATCTTCTTACTGTACTGTTCGTCTTGAACTGATGGTCATATTAATCTGGGTTTTTAGCAGAAGACGTCGTACAATTTAAGTTGTTCATATGAAGTCTACGTTTATTAAACGCTGCATATAGTTTATATTCCATCTTGATGTGTTGCATACTGCTGTGACATCAAACAAATAAGTATTAATATTTGAATATAAATTTTCTATTTAAATATTTTGATTCAGATATTTAGATACCTATGTCAGCTCTAATTACTAGGTGTCACAAATTTTATGACAAGTGCTTTGATTTGTTGAGTTTGAGTTGAAGGCATCATGTTCACATAATTGGAGGAAGGAACGATATGAATTTGGTGAAGCAAATATTAACGGTATACAATTTAACCATATTTCAGTCCATTCCAACCAATTCACTTTTCGATGCAGCATTAGATATTGCATGTTTCTATTGGAAACTATAATCACCACTGTTATTAATTATTCCGAGACAGAAAAACAATCTACCAACATCCAAACAATCTTGATCTCAATCACTACCTTCCATACTAACAGTTAACTCTAACTGCATGACCATCCAAATTTAAACTGTTATTTAGGTCTGCTTCTATCAAAGCACAACCCCACAAAACATTCTGATTTACCCAAATCTGGTTCCAAGCAGCAGACAAAGATTTCTAATTTTTTCCCGACTTAACACTGCATATGATCTATCAAAATAAAATCCATTTAAAACAAAACAACACAAAACAAAACAAACAAAATTTGTCATCACATTATTGACTCTGAATCAATATACGTTACGACGTATGTATTTCTGCCCGTTGAAAAGTTGTCTTACTCCAAAACCAATTAATAGTAAAGGGGACACAACTATTAGCCTCCCATACTGTGTTTTAACACCGACCAGTGAAAAATATAAAGCAACTGAAATTAGCTAAGGATTATGTCAGAAATTTAATATCTACAAAATCCATGGAACAACATCTACTTGTTCAGACTCAGTGGCAATTCCTGCCACGGAAATGGTATTACCAGGATACCGAACCTCTCGCGTACAGAGCGTACATTTGCTGGTTTCGGCTTCACACTGGCCCTAAGAAGACAGGTAAATGGACCTACTTTTCTTTCAAGCTACGGCTCGAATCTACTTCTGAACACCACCACATCGAGATAGTTCCGGCTAAATTTGTATAGCAGTCCGGCTAGGACGACTTCCAATAGCCCGTGTGCATTGCATAAACGAAACGAAACGACAGAACCTTAAATTCATAGAGGCTGTTTCAGTTTTCCTTTAGAACACCGTCTTAGGTCAATCATCCTGCTCGATTCTTACTTGCCAGTACCCCAACATCAAGTCTAATGTCGAGAACCAGTTCATGCTGGACAGTGAATCGAGACTATCGTCGATTCTATGAAGAGGGTACGCATGTTTTTCTGTAACCGCATTCAGCACTCTATAGAACGCACAAAACCGTTTCTTCTCATCTTTCTGGCTACCAATACCAGTGTAGCAGCCCAAGGGCTTACCGAAGTTTTATAACTCCCATTTTGAGCGAATCATCGACTTGTGTGTAAATCTGCTACCGAAGATGGAACGGTACTCTTCTAGGAGGGACTAGAATTGGCACAGCATTCCCAGTATTGACAAAGTTTTTAATCAAATATGTTCTGTACAAGTAATAATCTATTGCAAACACTGTGCAAAATTCATTTAACTACTCACTGAGGGCCGCTGCATGATTATGAGTCAAATAGATGCTTGATCTCTCAATTAACTCCCACAAATGTGAAGAAGGATTGCTGTCTGAATCCTACGTGAAACAGTAGACACTTTGCGTCGATAGTGCTGCACTGGTTTCACCGAAACAAACATCAGCTTGCAAGTATACTACCTATTCAGTCGGATTCAATAACCGTATAGGCACTGTTTCGTCTATCAGTTTAACAACTGCTTCTGCGACGAAGTTTTTCGATTTTATGCCAAGACAGCAATTGAGGCTCTAGTACTGACTCTGTATACAACTTCTCACATCCAACATTCACCATCCAACCCCGCCTGATAACTTCCCTCTTTGCCTGGCCCCTAATGTGCTCAGCCAAGGTAATAAGATGACAACTCAAAGACACCCGCAAAATAACAGGAGAGCTGTTGTCTCTGCATTTGCAATGTACATTGTTTAATACTAATGTCGCACTTAAGAAGACGGACAATATCTAATCCAAGAATTTCATCGCGACTAATATCAGCTACAATGAAAACATTTTGTCTTTCCAAGTAATTACTAATTAAGCTTGACAATTGTGTCACTGAAAATACTGACGAGAAATTTCAGTTTTTTGCGATTTCCCTGCACTATTATGGAGTGCGGGCAGCACATTAGTCCGTTAAGTGAATTGTATGAATCACAGTAGTATCGATTGGTGGATTGATATCCCTTTATTTATACTACTTACCCAGATTCCTAAACGCGAGTTGCATAAATGAAGAGTGTGGAGAAATGTGACCCTTGTGTTCAAGACAACTTTTCAAGGATTGGTTTCCGATCTTGACATGTATTCCATTATCAACAGATAAAATTAAGTGTTAAAACACCTTTGTGAAAACATTCATTCTAAAATTAAAGCCATCCGGGCACTTAGTGGTCAACACAACGGCTTTGTTATGCTTCTTTTCTCGTTGCGAGATTAATTGCACTGTATTCGAGCTTGAAATTAAAATGTATAGAAAAATGAAAATTGTTAAGACAGACAAAGAATACACATGAGAGTCTTAAAAGCATTTTGATACTTTGATTGTTTGAAGAGCAGATACCATATTGCTGGGCACATAGCTTGTAACTCGACAAATTGCCAGTTATATGTAATCTTTGAAGACGATGGTGCTCCGACGGGTTTTCCATTGATTGTAAGCTATGGTAATTGATCTTTTTTTTATCTGACTTCTTCTTTTTCATCTGACGGTGATTACTGACATCGAGTTTTCATCTACCGTTGCTACTGAAATGTGCAAACTTATTAATATGTTCTTCCAACCAGAATCTTGGATAAATCAAATCAGGTGAAATTAATAGACAAAAACAAAAAGAAACAACCAAAAAGGGCTAGAAAATACCTGATAACTCTATTACTTAGTAGTGTGACTTACTTATAGTCTTAATTGCTTTGGAAGTTTTTCGTAGCTCTCATTGTACAGTCTAAGCCGAAGTTAGCAGCTAGATTTGTCAAAATATTTGTTTAGCTGTTAAAAGATGCTATTACAGTATTTTGTTTTCGTCTTTCATCTTAGCTTAATGCAAGATTCGAGATCGATATCATCTTGTTGAAAACTTAAGTCTTTATTATGTACTTATTTCATCTTGCCATTGTTAAGTACTTATTTCATCTTGCAAAATTAAGTACTTATTTCATCTTGCCATGGTTAAGTACTTATTTCAACACACAAAGGTTGAGTATATATTGTAATAGTATTAAGCACTATCAAAGTCCGTTTTGATAAGCACAGGGTTATGTATTTATCTCAACATGCAAAGGCTACGTCGTGTTGATAAGTAATAACATGTATTTTACCAAGTTAATTTTATATGACATGTCACGTATATTTTTCTTGATGTGCCAAGCGCTATATCTCAAATTAAATTTGGATTAATCATCTATAAGTGAGGTGATATGGTGTTGCATATCAGCAACGATATCTAAACAATGATTGAAATACATCGATGAACATTATCCTCTTCGCTAGCTACTCAGTTTGCTTCCTACACTATAGTGTACAATTGTACAAAATTCAAAATAGAAGAGTTTGTCCCTCTTGAAGCGTGACTTATTGTTTTATTATTGTAATAGAGTTTATATTAAAACCGTCATCCGTTGTCTGTAACATCACTAGGAGGATTTAGATGTAACTATGTTGTTGTTTCACCGTCTACGATATAGTTGGATGCAAAATGGTCAGTACGTGCCCTAATACCAGATGACTGGTTGATCTTGACTGCATGTTTTGAAGATAACACTGGTTACGTTCGTGAGAACTCGTTTTTATCTATTTAATTGTCAGTGTTGGACCCAGGGTTAGTAGCTAGCGAAGACAATAATGTTCTTTGATGTGTTTGAATCAGTTTTTAAATATGCCTGCTGATATGCAAGACCGTATGACCTGTAGTTGATTAATTCAAAGCTCACACAAATAAACTTCATTCGAGCTATAACGCTATTGATTGATTCACACATCAATAAAAATACACGTGACAGGTAATATAAAGTTAAATAGGTAAAATACATGTTGTTACTTACCAATAAGTACTTAATCCTTGTATATTGAAATAAGTAGATAGAAAAGTCTTAAGTTTTCAACAAGATGCGATAGATCTCGATATTCGTACAAAGCTAATATGAAAGACGAGAAAGGAAAAGAAATACTGTAATATCATCTTTAAAAGCTAAGAAAATATCTGGGCAAATGTAATTGTTTAATTTTGCTTAGAGCTGTGAAAAACTTCAAAAGCAATTAAGAGTATAATTATGTCAAACTACTGAGTTATCAGTTTTTAAAAATAATATGTTGGGTTGTTTTATAGCCTTTTTGGTGCTTCCTTTTTGTTCTTGTTTTCGTTTACTTTCTGTAGCTTGATATTAATTTAATTTGATTTGATTTCTCCAAAATTCCGGTTGGAAGAACATATTAATAGACTTTCACATTTCAGTAGTAACGGTAGATTAAAATTCGATGTCAGTAATGACCGTCAGAAGAGAAGGAAGAAGTCTAGCTAAAAACTGACGAAAATACCGTCGTAGCACTATAATTTTGACTGATTACATAAAATATTGGCAATTTGTCAAGCTATAGACCATGTGTACAGCAATAAAGTATCTACTTTAAAAAACAAAACAAAGTATCAAATTGCTTTTAATACTCTCATAATTATATTTTCTCTCTGTTAACAATTTTTTTTTTATTATTTTGATACATTTTAACTTCAAGATTTAATCCGGTATAAGCAATCTCACAACGAGAAAACAAGTGGAACAAAGTTGTTGTTTTAACCACCAAGTGCCCTGGTGGCCTTGTGATCTTGTGATCTTAGAATACATGTTTTCAAAGAGGCTTTGTAACACTTAATTGTATCTGTTTATAATGGAGTAAATGTCAAAATCTTAAACCAATCCTAGAATCGTTATCAGTCCTGTAAACAAGATCCACCTCCCTTTACACTCGTGATTTATGCAATTCGCGGTCAGGAATACCATTAGGTTGCACTTAAATAAACTTAAGTTCCTATTTTCAGTAGAAATAATTGGTTTATATCCATTACAGTAGATTTTCGGTTCTTTGAGCTTCATTTTTATTAGCAAAATTCGCTTTTTGTTAAAAACAAATTTAGTAATTGTTAAACTCGTCCTTTTTGGCTCATTTTCTATCTTTTTGGTAATTAGCTATGTCCTGCCATATACACCTTGAGAAGACTGCCTATTCCCGACTTTAATCTAATTATTTTAACCAGAAACTCGTGAGCTTACTAATGGAGAATAAGACTAATATGTAATGACCTAAAGTTCTTATATTAAAAGCAGCTGATGAATTAATACCTATGGTAATAAAAGCATCTTCCACCGTTTATCGAACGTGTTTATGAAATGTCGCCTTCATGGAAGTATGTATCTGTCCCCCCCTCTCTCTCTCTCTCTCTCTCTCTCTCTCTCTCTCTCTCTCTATATATATATATATATATATATATATATATATATATATATATATATATATATATATATATATATATAGAGAGAGAGAGAGAGAGAGAGAGAGAGTTTAAAACCAGGATACCGCTGGTCAAATAGGGTAATATCTGTTTTTCATAATCAATTGAATCTCATGTCAGGTTTTGGATATATATATATATATATATATATATATATATATATATATATATATATATATATATAGAGAGAGAGAGAGAGAGAGAGAGAGAGAGAGAGAGAGTTTAAAACCAGGATACCGCTGGTCAAATAGGGTAATATCTGTTTTTCATAATTAATTTAGTTTATCACGCTTTCCGTGATGGAGAATGGGTAACATAGAAGTCGTTTAAATACATTGTGTGAAAATATGAATCAGGGTGTACCGACTGACGTATTGTTAGCCTTTTTATGTAGTGATACTTATTTCAACACAAAATAGATACGCACTTATCAGCTAAGAACGGTTACGTATTTTTTCCCAAAGGACAATGCTTCCGTACTTATTTCAAAATACCGTGGATACGTTCTTGTTTCAACATACAAAGGTTTAGCCATTGCTCGATATTGTTAAGCATTTTCAAGGTCCTTTCTGACACGTACAACTTTTAAGTACTTATTTCAACATACAAAGGTTACGTACACATTGTGACAGTGTTAAGCATTATAAAAGTCCTTTTTAACATCAAAGGTATGGTACGAATGCTGAGAGTTTTAAGCATTATAATAATCCTTGTTAATAAGTAATAATATGCATTTTACCTGTTTAAGTTTGTATGGTATATCATGTGTATTTTCTTGATGTGTGGCAGTAACAACAGCGTTATGTCTCAAACGAAACTTCTCTGTGAGAGGTTAGAATCAGTCATATGCAAGTCAGGAGCTGGTCTCGTCTTTCATATCAGCAACCAAGTACACTGCAGAACATGATCGTCTTAGAATTCTGTGAGAAAATGATAGTTTCTCTAACTACCAACCATATCACCTACAGGAATGTATACACTTGCAAATGTAAAGTTCCAAGTAGGAAAATGTCTATACACCCTCTTAAAGCGTGGCTTAGTTATTCTCAAAACAAAATACTCACTATCATTATAATACATTGTATCTTAAACTGTCATTGTGTCATGCTGAAGCGCTTGTTTGACATCTAGTTCACGAGCATTGAGTCATTATATAATTCTTGTCTGACATGTAGTTCACGACCATTGTATCACACAGTAGTGCTTGTCTGACATCCAGTTGACTAATATTGTAACTTACTCTAATTCTTATCTGACATCTAGTTCACAGCCATTGTGTCATACTGAAGTGTTTGTCTGACATCCAATATTGCTTGTCTGACATCAAGTTCACAGATCATTTTGTTATACTGAAGTGCTTATCTGACATTTAGTTGGCAGACCACTTCACAAACCATTGTGTCATATTTAGTGTCGTTTCTGACTAGCAGTTTCCTTGCTATTTGAACTATTTATATTTCTAGCAAAGTGATTTATATGCAAAGTAGGTTACACCGGAATGTTTCATACTAACAGCTAATGGCTTGGCTGACAGCATATTGGCAGACCACTGTGTCATACCGAAGTGCTTGTCTGACATGCAGTTGACGTCCATTTTGTCACACTTAAGTGCTTGTCTGACATGCAGTTGACGTCCATTTTTTCACACTTAAGTGCTTGTCTGACATGCAGTTCACGTCCATTTTGTCACACTTAAGTGCTTGTCTAACATCCAGTTCACAGCTTTTGTGTCAGGCTGAATTCTGTGTCAGATATCCAATTCAGAGATGATTATATCGTACTAAAGTACACTAAAATATTGCTGTGGAAAAAGCTATTGCTATATATGAAATTGTGACTTTGTAACTAAGACCAATACAGTATTTGTTGATTTTACTAAACTTGTTGGTTTTCCTTCTTTCTGTTACACAGTGTAAGACCTAGAGTAGGAACAAATGAGTTATGCTTTATAAATGTTGATTCCACATATATCTGTGATTTAAATATGTAAAAAAGTACAAAGAGAGTGATTGGAGGAAAGTTAAATACTTAAAATAATGGTTGCCGTTTCGAAATTTTCGTTCCATTAGCACTGAACACCTGAATCTCATGTCAGGTTTTGGATCTTGGTACTTTCTATCTTTTCTCTCTGATCAGTAACGTGTGTCAAGAATAATAATTTAAATGCATTCATGATACCTACTGACAAGTGCATGCACCTTATTGGTCATTTTGTAAAAGGCATATGGTCATTCAGTGGTGTTGTTAAATTTGCCACAGGAAATTTGTTACCAACACACACACACACACACATCTTTATGTGGTAGAAAGACGCACATACAAAAGTAACTGGAACTTTATTCATGGCACACAGACCACACCAAACTGTTTAAACTCTTTACAAGTCCTAAATATTAAATTCACAAGGCAGAGCCTACTCAGGGACCAACCATTTTTAAAAAAAAGGGCGACAGGTTAGAATTATCTTTCCAAAGATGATAAATGTTCTTCTATTTTCACAAAATAATTTTGTTAAAACTAAAATGGATAGAATATGTTATTCTTTTAAAGAAATCAGAGCGATACAATTTCTTTCCACATTATTGTTGTTATAAATTCTATGTGGCAGTTTTGTGACACTTGATAATAGTCGGGTTCTGATTCCGTATTGCCATCTTTATATTTGCTGATGACAAGTATAATAGTAGCCAGGTTCTAGTGTATCCAAACATTTCAGATTTCTTCCAAATAAAATGTTTGAATATCTTTGAAAATAAAGAATGATGGATATGTTAACGGTTAAAGACTTTGAATTACCCTAAGCTGAGCCTTGTTTATCTCAGAGGAAAGTTTTATGATTTCAGTTTAAACAGAGAAAATTGATGAATTGCTTAAGTGTTTATTATTTTGTTAATGGAAATATCACATTAGTGTAGACCAATAGAGGCATGAAAAGGGAGTCTGAATGTTATATGATTTGGAATTGAAATTTAATTACATTAGATGGCTTTGTAAAAGTTCCATTTAATTGAGACTATGTAGCCTTTTTTGTCTATTCAGATGTTTGACAAGATGTAAGTCCACGACCGAGCATGTACCATTGGTGAGAGTGTGGATAGTATCTCAGCATTCAAGGTGAGGAAGCCTCACCCTACCCACATACCTTAAGTACAGATCCAAAGTTGGTGCTTTTAATATGACTTTGAAGGAAAAAGATTTTAAAAGTCCTACCAAATGTGAAAATGCTGGGAATAATTGGAAGTTCAAAAATGAAAGTGTGAAAATGTACCAAGAGAAACATTTACACTTCTCTGTTTAAAAGGAGGGACATTATTCAAAGTTTATGAAAATAGGTGTATTGTATGTTGCACAACACATGAAGTTGATTTACTGATATTGCTAATGAAGATTTTAGTACATCATGTTCATTTACTGACATTACTAATGGAGATTTCAACACATCATGTTGTTTTACTGTTATCGCTAATGGAGATTTCAACACATCATGTTGATTTACCGACATTGCTAATGAAGATTTTAGTACATCATGTTTATTTACTGACATTACTAATGGAGATTTCAACACATCATGTTGATTTACTGTTATTGCTAATGGAGATTTCAACATCATATTTATTTACTGACATTGCTAATGAAGATTTCAAAACATCATATTTATTTACCGACATTGCTAATGAAGATTTCAACACATCATATTTATTTACTGACATTGCTAGTGAAGATTTTAACACATCATATTTATTTACCGACATTGCTAATGAAGATTTCAAGACATCATATTTATTTACTTACATTGCTAATGAAGATTTTAGTACATCATGTTGATTTACCGACATTGCTAATGAAGATTTCAACACATCATATTTATTTACTGACATTGCTAATGAAGATTTCAACACATCATATTTATTTCCCGACATTGCTAATGATTTCAACACATCATATTTATTTAATGACATTGCTAATGAAGATTTTATTACATAATGTTGATTTCCCGACATTGCTAATGAAGATTTCAACACATCATATTTATTTACCTACAGTGCTAATGAAGATTTCAACATATCATATTTATTTACCGACATTGCTAATGAAGATTTCAACACATCATATTTATTTACCGACATTGCTAATTTGAACACATCATATTTATTTACTGACAATGAAGATTTTAGTATATCATTTTGATTTAATGATATTGCTAATGGAGATTTCAAATGTATGTTTATTTACTGACATTGCTAATTTTGATGTCAACACATGATGTTGATTTACTGATAATGCTAATGGGGGTTTCAACACATCATGCTGAGCTAGTGATATTGCTAATGGATATTTTGACACGTTTCTTTATAGGCATGGGTAAAGGAGATGTCAATGGAATTACAGTTATACTTAAATGAATCTTTGCATTAGGAGTGCACTAGTAGTGGACTAATTGATATACCTTGTATTTGCAGCAAGATTGTGCACTCTAGTACAGAAAAAGCAGTGCGGTTGTGTGATTAAGTTCATACACTATAGCAAACAATGTATATGAATAGTGCACAGTTATCAGTAATTAGTGAATTCATAAGGAATGCCATTATTTAGCTCTAGTGTTCATAGACCATAATTGCATAATATGGTATGGCCTGTTATTCATCCATGTGTCCATCGTCTATCTATTGTCTGCCCGTTAACCATAAGCTTGTTATTGCCACTACCCCTGAACTTCTTAGAGGATTGCCATGAAATTTTCACACACAATCAATGCAAAGTCTGGGTGGCACTAATATTCTTGGTGCTACCTAGACATCCTATGTGGCAAGTATACGACATATTCAGTCGGATTCAATAACCCTATAGGTACTGTTCCGTCTATCAGTTTAACAACTGCTTCTACGACGAAGATTTTCGATTTTATGCCAAGACAGCAACTGAGGCTCTAGCACTGACTCTGTATACAGCTTCTCATTCTCACATCTAACATTCACCATCCAACCCTGCCTGATAACTTCCCTGTTTGCCTGGCCCCTAATGTGCTCAGCCAAGGTAATAAGATGACAACTCAAAGACCCCCGCAAAATAGCAGGAGAGCTGTTGTCCTTGCATTTGCGATGTACATTGTTTAATACTAATGTCGCACTTAAGAAGACGGACAATATCTAATCCAAGAATTTCATCGCGACTAATATCAGCTACAATGAAAACATTTCGTCTTTTGACGCCTTTCCAAGTAATTACTAATTAAGCTTGACAATTGTGTCACTGAAAATACTGACGACTCGGCTATTGACGGTTCTGAGTTTTGGCTTTCTTTCATCTTGTGCCTCATACCGCCGATTGATGTTGATAGAAACAGCTGTTCCGGTGGCCGCTATCAGAGCGAGCTCTGTTCCATTAACGAGACATTGCGTGCATAGTCCCTGTTTGTCATTTAAATAACGTACAGGCTTGGGGTTTTCTATACTTCCTATTTTCTTAGAGTCTACCTGATACTGGTCGTTATTCCTCCTCTGACGACTGTATTGCTTAATGCTTGGTGCACTCACTGCAATGATGACCCCGCCGATTGCATTTCCCGTACTGGACATTTGATCGCCTTTTATGTTGTACTTATATATTATTCAAGAGGAAAATATTTGCTTTGTTTGTTCAAAGGAAATAAAAAGTGTTAATTATTTGGGATATAATATTATTCTTGGGATGCTATAAATTATTTGAAGGAACTCCATCTCGACTTCGTTCCGTTCTTGAACGACCTGTATATTTCCAGTATTGAAATTTATAAGGAACTTTTCCTTCGTTTAGGACTTTCGTAGACCTTTATGACTAATTTGGATTCACTTCATAATACGATAAGTTCTTTTTACAGTTTCATTTGTAACTTTTATAAGTAAATTGTTTGTTATGTTTTGAAAAACTTGTTGATTTTGCTTCTTTTCTGTTATATAAGTGTGTGACCATAGAGTCGTAACACTATCATTACAATATTTTGTTGCTAACATATGGTGGCGATTTTTTGTATGCCTTAATTTGATCAATATCTATACTATTTTAATCATTTATCTTTGCCATTGTCAAAATCTTCATATTAGATCTCAACATTACGTTTCATTTTAGTAACAAATTTACGTAGTCGATACAATCCGGTAAACTGAAGTACTATAAAACAGCGCTATCTTTTGTACCGGGACTAAAAATAAATGAGTCGTAAGATATGAATTCATTCAGATAATGACCATAGATTACATCCATC
Organism: Sinohyriopsis cumingii; assembly: GCA_028554795.2. Classification (NCBI taxonomy): domain Eukaryota; kingdom Metazoa; phylum Mollusca; class Bivalvia; order Unionida; family Unionidae; genus Sinohyriopsis; species Sinohyriopsis cumingii. The sequence goes on along the minus strand of JAPYKE020000094.1, from coordinate 2,739,388 downwards.
TACATTCGTGACTAATGTCTCATTGTGTCACGGCGACGTTCTTGACATAGTTGGAAGGGAAACTATCACTTTTCTAAGATCTCATTTATATTAGTTTTATCATTTGTCAGCATACTCTTCATTTTGTAGCGAAAGTAATTAGGTCATTGTTGGGAAAATAAGGGCTTCTCGTATATATATATATATATATATATATATATATATATATATATATATATATATATATATATTAATAATAATAATAATAATAATAATAATGCATGCCCAATATTGTTGTTTAGCATTGACTCCCGTGTTACGTAACGAATCACTATCTCATATCGCAAAATAGAATCTAGCAGCAGTTATGGACAAATACGTAATACTGTGGCAGGCCAGTACCATTATTTAAATTACAAAATACCGTACTTAGAGAAAACGGATAGAGCAAATAAACTTTTCATCGATATGGTGAAGCAGTAATTAATCTATCTGTTCGCTTTGGAAATACATTTCTTTCTGCCTAACAGCCTATACCTATGGAAGTTCTGTTCTATTCGCACATCTATTTAACAATTTTTATAAACCTGTTCTTCTGATTTAATACACCATAATATGTATGTATACAAGAGATCCATTTTAGACTCGTTATATATTATTCTGCTTATTTAATAGTTATTATTATTATTATTATTGACATAATCACCAACTACGATCATCACCTTCAAATAACCTCGCGACAGCCCAGTCACTCTTTATACAGTTTTATTTACAAGTTCAGTTGTTGCTTGTATTCCCTGTCTAAACAATACTGACATTTAACACATTATGTCTGGAATACAGGTCGACAAATAGTATTGTGTCATTATCCCTCGATCATGTACAAAGCGGTATATAAATAGGAATACTTTACAAATAGTACAACCAGCAGTAATAAGTTCCGTTTATCGACGAAAGAAGCTCGAGTTCTGAAGCATCATGATGGAGATCTGGAAAACCCCCTTGATCTTTTGTACTGTAGTTGTTACAGTGACCAGCGCGATCATGATGGACCAGATTTCGTCAGATTCAAAAATTTCAGATGCCGACAGCAGTACACATTTAAACATTAGAAGTTTGGCTGAAAAATATTTACGGATGCTGCAAGAAGAAGTAAAAACTGGGTACTGAACGCAAGCTTAATACTGAAATGTGTCAAGACCATGAACTAGTGTGCTTAGAATGAAGACAAGTTTATACCAATCTTATGCCTGGTTCCTATATCAACTTAAAGAGATAAGTATATTTTCGTACAATAAATATAATTTAAAACTCCACTGCCTTCACTGTAGATATACTATTTTCAAGGGCTTGACCAGTTTCTTTTCTAGAATAGTCTTCCAAATCGTAATCCATTTTTGTATCACGTTTGCATTCAGTACCTGAATATCAGGGCCGTGTTTTATATGGGTCTAAAACCAGATCATTTCACCCTATTCAATGTTTCAATGAATTTTACTCATTTCAGAATCAGTATTGTGTCTAGTGCCTGTAAAAAGGACGTCTTACTGAAGTTTCTTGAAACTCAGCAGGACATGCTAAGCGCTTTTGAGGCTGCAGTGAAAGGTACTTTTGTATCATTTGATTTCTCTACAGCATCACCATAGTTACTACTATCGTTACTACTACTTTAATAAAAACTAGTGATAATACTACCACTAAAACCAGCGCTATTGCTTCTACAAAGACTATTAATAATCCTTCTTTAAGTGCTGCTGCTATTACTACCTCTACTACCGGTGTTATTGCTGCTACTCTTACACTTAGAATTAGTGTTACTACTAATGCTAGTGATGATGCGGTTCCTATTATTCCTTCGTCATGCGCAGTACTGTTGTAACAAACATTTCAGATTTTGGTAGTTCAGATATGAGCACATACTTCTATACCCCATGACTTACCACGTTTTACCCTTCCGTCACGGGTGAATGTATGCGGATTATCTAAAATGTAGGTAGTAAAAATAGTAGACATGATAACGTGAAAAGGCGGTTACTGTAAAACGATGTAGTTATTACGAGTTTTGCAAAACAAACTCTTCTAAGTTCCGAAGACATTATTATCATTTTGACTAGTTGATATGGAGATTTCTTTCTTGTGCTACTAAAATACTCCCATTGGAATAGGATTATTAATGGTCATTTTAATGTAAAAAATATATTTGCTGATGTTATTTTCGTTGTGTAGCTATATTTGCCTGAGGCAGATATTGTGTTAGAAGATTATACAAACAATTTCCTCCAAAATAAATTTGAGAGTGGAATGGTTAGCTCAAGCATGGGAATCTAAAATCCCGGTATAGAGGGCTCACAAACACGGGAAGATGATAACGAGCACGGGTGATGAGGCAATTAGTTGATTTATTGCTCTGAACCACACAGAGCTTTTAATGAATGGTTTGTTTATTCCTTTAAGTATTTTTGAATGAGAAAACTTTGCGTCTTTTTTCAGTTACCTCCCTTTAATGCTAGTAATATGTTGTTGCTGTTGTAGGGTTTAACCCCATTTTTCAGCACAAGATGTGATATACATGGCAGCCAGTATAAATGGTGGAGGAAGAACCCTGGGAAACCTCGGGAAGAACTACCGACCCACGAGAGCTGATAATAAGTGTTTATACTAAGATTACAGTCAGTGTAGTTAGGAAGTACAAGCAGATACATGTTAGAAGGCTTGAGGGTAGATTATGTCTGTTATGGAATTAGTTTTAACACCACGGTCAAATATTATTTTGTCATTACCTTGTATATGGCTCTTTTCTTTTATGATATTGTCTGTTCGTTTGGCCAGCCACATTATGTTGACCGGCCATTAGCTTTGCAATAGTTCAAGAGATCATCACAAGTTTGTACTCATGTTTTTATTGGTAAGTGTGACTGAACTAAGACTTTGGATACGAGTACCAAGGAGTGTGTGAAAGGCCGACATATTTAATACATTAGGACCTGCAAATGGACCACTTCTAACTGTGTAATTTCCACCTGAATAAAGCACAACTGGTTAGCAGTAAACAACTTAAACCAACCACTCGTGAGGGTAATGTAAAAATAACTAGAGCTGCAATAAAAGTAGATTTATGTGAGTTATTAGATTTCACAATCGGACAGCACCAGGGCGTAAGAAATGTTTTTGCCACGTTAGCGTAATTAAATATTAAAATTCCTGTATGAGCAAAGTGGTGGTGGTGGTGGGTGGAGAATTGCACGCTTAGTTGAAGTTTCTAAAAAAAAACGCCGATGTATCACAGCATCTATCGGTCATGTGGCAGTCAATTGTGTTTGTTAATTGGTCTGAAGTCCGGAATTTTACTTTCGAAAATGAACGTCACGTTGATTTTGAAGATTATAATGCGTTGATTCTGAACGTGCTAGGGCTCATCAAAGACGCAAGAAAAGTTCTATGTAAAATACCTCTAGTAATCGTACCAACAATACAACGCTCCGGCTCCTCCGGAATTAAACCAGATATCGTTCTTGGTGCGCACTTGAACATGCCGAATAATCGTAAAATATCAGAGAAGATGGATTGAAATTCTCATTACGTGGATTCATCGTGATCCACTTATGATCTTCAACCGCACCGACACCAAGGCTGTGAATGAGACGTTGGAACAATAAACAAAGACAGGATTATGATGGACTCTTGACAGATGCGTGTTAATTGAACTGCATGCATCTCCAAACATGCCATTCACCAGTGGAGTTACAAACAAAATCCAAAATATGTTCCAAAGGCAACACAAGTAGCTGTACGCGTCCCATGCCGGTTTCGTTACACTGTAGTCAGATGCGAAGTAGGAACTGAGTCGTCAATGTTGTACGTAAGGAGATGGCAGAAGTATTCATAAAACCTGTCGATGTCATGGCGCAATGGATACGACAATAGCTTCCCACACCCGCAAACATGATTATAACTATCGATGACAATCCTGAGTTTTTCAAGACAAGATATTTTGTTGGATATTCAACGAATATATCAGTTCCACCGATCAAAAGGTAAGCGATGACTGTCGCATCACTGGCTTATAAAGTGTCACCTTCATTATATACGTGCATATGAGTATGCATGGGTTCCCGACTGCTTATAATGCTGCAATATAAGTCGACTTCGCGCATTACTTTCCGTCACCAAACACGGTTTGTGACGCATTATTATATAAAACTAAAGATGAGTTGGAATTACCGACATCGGCCTTACACCTATCGTTCTCTAGAAAGCACATAATCATAATATACGTAAAGCATCCCCTATGTGGGCTACGATCATAACAGCTACAGCGTGTTCGTTTATGAATCTGACTGCGATTGCCAAGTTGAGTATCACTACACCCATAACGACTACCTTTTCTCACCAGTAGATATTACTCTACCCAAGTCGTGTATGTGGCCGTACTAATAATAGATCACAGAGGAGTTGGCTCGTCATTATATATAGTGTGCAAAGCTTGTTTATACTGAGGCAAGCTTTGTTAAAGTTGCTGTGTCTATCTATCTTGGAGTGTATGTGTTGGACTTGTCGAAGCTCATAATGTAAGAGTTTTACTATCATAGATCAATTCGTTTTAGTAGAATAGCATCAAGATTCTCCATATGGACACATGGTCATTTCCTGTGCTTATCGCCCTTGACGGCGTCTATGCATCTATGGCATCGACATAGTTGTAAACGAGTTTGACACAAGCGATTATCTAAGAGACCATTCGTTGTCTAGTAATGGAAATGAAAAGGTTGTTTTTAAGTTTTAAAGCCAATCGAAAAGTATGTGGGACTGCTTAATAAAATGCACTCGATTGTTGTCGGACTCGAGTGCGGTAAAAGAAAATCAAAAAGGGAGAAAGGTTGTTGTTGCAAAGTATGTCAAACATGATAGGAATGTGGAGTTTGTGGGTGAGCGACGAGAATTCGCACACACAGCAAATCTGATCTGGTCTAAGAAATATAATATGAGTGCATAGGTGGGTTTTTCTCTACTTCACACGAAGTGATAGACATTCAACGATGTGATCACCACATACGCTCACAGTCCAAATCACTTCACAGTTGATGCGTAGCGTATTAAAAGAGGCATTGTTGTCAGTTCTGCGTCCGCTGCAATGACTTGCAATTCCTCTTGCATAAACGCTCTAATTGATCACTATGTTGCGGGTTCGCCAGCGGGCGCCAGGTGGTAAGATATTGGCTATCCCCAAAATCAATTAGGTCTGAAACTGCAAAATGCATCGATGGACTACACCGGGTCCATAGTATGATGTATGAATTCCAACTCTCCAGGTGAATAGAGATACCGAAAGAGATTGGTTTTGAATGAGTCTAATACGGGTAATTGTGTAACTAATTTATGTGTAACAGGGTGAACGTATGGTGTGGCAGAATTAGGACTAGATTAACTATTAACACTAATGGAATTGTTGTTGGGGCCAATTCAATGGTAGCCGGTGTGTTTTGAGGAGCTGGTAAAATGGTTTCGTTATCGCTACATTTGCAAATACGTAAATTTCAGAATTTATCGCAAACGAGGATAACATAGTTAGTATATCTGAGTTTGTCACCATGTTGACGGAAATGGAAATCCATCGACAACTCAGAGGACAGATATGGAACATGGCGGTAATGGATTTACAGGCTATACAAATCGGGTAAATGTTTATTTCCAAATTAGTAATAACTACATAGCTTATGCCAGTCTTCATTTCTAGCGTTAGGAATATTTTAAATGTCTAAATGTTAGACAAAGTGCATACGCTCATATCTGAGGAAAATAAAATTAGTAAAGTCCGGAGGTATAGAAGAGCATTGGCCTATCTCCGCTATCGAAATAAAAAACTGCTATCATGACACTACCTGTTTCATGTTTCCCTCTCTCGTCTGGTCTAAATATTTTGTTTTTCCATTTCAGATCTACGCTACGACTGCACGTCTCCACCTCCGTCAGTCGAACATGCATCTGTTTTTGTTACAAATGTCAGTGGCACTCAGCAAGTTGCTACGTACACGTGCGATAGGGGCTACACGTACGGTGGGGGCAAGAAAGAGGTATGGTGCGATCGCGACCATGGTAGATGGGGCTTTGCATCCTTACAGTGTGTAGGTAATTATATTCAATAATTGTTAACAACCATATAGGGGTCGTCAAACTAGGTAGCATAAAAGGACAGGTTACGAATTCACCTTATTGTTATAAATAGTATCTACTGACAAGATCTAAGTGCACTCCCATATTGCTTACGGACAGTGTACACACTGCAATGAATACGCAGAACTCCACCGTATACTCTGTGATCTAATGTTGTTTTGCTCATATCAAAAATAGCGCGTAATATTAGCTTGTTATGTAATTTCGCGCCAAGAACATCGTCTTCAGTTGACTTCACCTACTGAAACTTAGCAAACATTTTACAGAGTTGTCCGTAGGTTTTCAGACACTGCCCACGTAGGGATATTTTTAGATAAGGTCATTATTTATCACGTCTAAACCACCTTATTCGTAACCTGTCTGTAGGCATGCGAGGCTTAAAGCCGCAATGCCGTCGCTATAATAAATTTCAACATTCTTCCAATCTAATAACCGCTCCAGTGGCCTAGTGGTTAGAGCGACCGCCTCGGATGCGGGAGGTCGCGGGTTAGAACCCGGATCGAGTCATACCAAAGACTTAAAGAAACAATTAAGCATTCAGAAGTTAGTGTATGACTGGTCGGTCTGGTGTCAGGATAATGTGACTGGGTGGGACATCACGCTACATGTCTGCGGCATGATGCCTCAGTGCTAGACATCACTATAAACTGCTACACTGCAGACATCGTAGCGATATGACTGAAAAATTGTTAAAGCTACCTTAAAAATCCAAATCACACACACGCTATTCCAATCTAAAGTTTGAAATGAGGTAAAATGATTTGTTAAAAAATCTACCCGACATGAACCGTACCTTGAAATAAATGCCGTTGAAATATTCAGTTTCGAGTTAATAGGTGTTACCCCTTTATTCAGTCAATTAAGTCTCTCGTAATTCCGTTCTTTTTTGGGAGTGGCCCTAAAGAAGTGATGTGATACATTCCAAATTTCCGTTAGTGAATAATATAGTAACAACCAAATTTGCATGTGGAGCACAAATTGATTCGAAATTGAATGAACCCAGGCAAGCCCGTTTTACTTAATCTGATCTGAGAGGAAAAAGCAAGCGTTCATTAGACACAAGACTAGGATGAATAATATTAATCAGCCGGTGCACTGGAACTTTTTGAAGGGAGAAATTACATTGCTCATTCTGTGAAAAAAATGTCGATATTGTGTCGTTGTAATGGAACTCTACGATTGTTAGAACCAATGTCTTTCAAGACTCGGTATTTTTTCCGATGATCTGGCATATAGGTCTTTTTGCACTAACGGCGGCATAGGACATCAAACCACTTACTAAGATCATTTGATGCATTCGGGAACTGACTCACCTAACGCTACTTTCGTTTGATATTGGAACTACATCATATGCAAATGTCTATAATGGAAAGTTTATAAGTTATTCTCAACGTTTCCTAAAACAATTCGTAGGAGAAATGAAAGTTATCCTATTTTAAACTTGATATACAACCCTTCGACCCTATTATCATTGTTACCGAGGAAATTGAATTATTTTACGTATTTTGTTAGTAACATGATTTTCCCGGTGAATGTTACGTTGTTATTAATGCAATCATTGTCATCTTTAAAGATTTTAATATTACGGTGACGTTGATCTCTCGGAATGACCTTAAATCAGACCAGATGTTAAACAATCAGAGATAGTAACTCAAGTATGTACATAGTTTGCATATTTGTGTCTTCCAGCGGCCACATCACACATGAGAAGAAAATGAAATAAGTTAAGAAATATCGGTTACTTCATTTGTATGAGAAAATATGAACGAGTTTCTATTAGCGATACTGCACGACGCTAGAAGTGCAATATAGATGAGACATAACTAGCTCATATTTTCATATTCAAGTGTAATAACTTATTTGTATCTACTCACTTTACATCATGGGATTATTCAAAAATGAACCCGTGTCTTCTCAGTATAAACCAAATTCACACAAAGAGGGATTTATATTTTGAAACAGATTCCTGTTTAAAGGGTAATTGAGTCACCAACAGGAACGCTCATCATGACGTAACATTCCAATGTCGCGCGCTAAGATTTTATTTAATCATACCTTTTGCAACTTATGTAACGTTGTCCGAAAAGATGCATGCCCAGGGTATCTTCAGCCAAATGCACAATGGACAGCATCGACCCAGCTAATTAATCCAATCCATCCCAACTAGATAAGCAAAATTTAGTTGGATCAACTGGAAAACAATTTTTTTTCTCTATTCCAGACCAACTGCAAAAGTTCTCCAAGGCGCATTCATTTATAGTATGACTCTAAATTTTGATTGTAAGGGGACCAGTGTGAGATTTTGTTTCCAAACGATTACTGCGCGCAGTACACTACTCTGTTCAGAAGTTGCTGGGTGGCACATGAATAATGTTAATGTGTAATCTTATCTTTTTCAAGTTATTTTTAACTATTTTATCCTAAATCATACATTGCGTGCAAATGGCTCGGATAAAAGAATAACCATTTCCGAAAAGAAGCATGTACAGTTTACTTGAAGGACAGTCGTTCCCGCCACATGCACAATGGGCTGTATCGACCTAGTTAATAACTCCGGTCTACCACAACTAGATAAGGAAATTTAGCTGGATAGACCGGAAAACAAAATCCTTCCATTCCAGATCAGCCGCGTAAATTACCCAAGGCGCAGTCATTCCTAATATGATTCTAAATTACGATTTTAAGTTGACCAAAGTGAGAATTTCATTTGAGACGATTAATGAACGCGAGGTATGCTTCTAAGTTTAAAAGTCGCTGGGCGGTGTTTTGCGTATGAAATCTGTCATAGTGTGTTTTATTCCACGTCACCTGTGCATTTACTTTGGAATCTTTGTATTTTGTAGTGTCTTATATTATTTAGCCTGATGTGGAAGCACAAAATGAGCATGTAATAGAAACGTTATTACATTTGTATAGTAAATTAAGAACTCGATTGTTTTATTTTGTTTTTTTCTTCTGAGATATACTGTACTCCAAACGCCGTGCAATATAGCTCAGAAAAGCTCGGTCAAATTTTTTCATACAAGTGCCAGTAAATATTTAACTATTTTGATTAAACGGAGCCGACTACCTTAGACTGAAGAATCGCGATAACGATTGCGTGGGGAGGATTGAAATATTTTGTAGACATTGGGTGTTAATCTTTATGCATGAACTTCTTTGTCAAACCCACCTTGACGATCACTTGGATGACCGTATGCTTCTGTGAACGTCCGAACATCCGTTGTATGTCCGTCCGTACACACCATAGATCAATATAAATGTTATTTTCCTTTAGATTATGCTCGATGTCATTCGGTTTGCTTTCTACCTAAATAAAACAAAAGGTTTCAAGCTGTCCTTTCATTTTAGCATACGCTGTGCTCTCCAGGGAAGCTATAAATATCAAAACTGAGGTTCGAACAGCAATTTTCTGTTTCATATCGTTGTCATTGGTCGATGCTATCTTGGACGCAATAACTATACTTATTCAAAACTTGAATTATCGTTATTTTCAGACATTTCCTTATGCAAGCTATACGTGCATCACAGTGGTTGATAATTATATCACAGTAACTCTTGACAGTCTTTTATAGGCATAGCGGTCAGTAAAAAGAATGTTGATATAAATGTGTTCTACGTAATGGAAGCAGAATATCGGTGTTCTTTCTTAACTGGTGATTTGTTTCTTTGTATGCATTAAGAATTAAGACACGGAGATAAGATGGGACAATATTCGTGAAGCAGCTTAGCATTCTGTGCTTATAGTGACCTTTTCGTTTAGCAAAAGAAATGATACGTTCTATTCGCACAATAAGTATATATTTTCTAGTTTGAAGCTATTATAGTTGTGCTACAGAGAGTAAGAGTGTTCTAAAAATGGTATAAAAAAAGCCAAGAAAAGTGCTTCCAATGATTTTTCTAACTGAATTCCAATCTTTGCAGGACATTCTTTACATGTATTCCTTATTTATGTATATATTTATGCCGTTGGTCGTTACCCTAAAAATGTAAGCCGAGATGCTTGTTCCAGTCAACGTCATCAAAATGTATATCATCATAAAAGATGGATGAAATTGAGGGGTACAAGTTTTGCTAACAATTATATTTTCAGTTGGTTTAGTTCAAATTTAATACCTACAGTCTCTCCTCGAGGCGTATTTACTGTAGATTATACCATTGTTAAGACTATTGGGAGCCATGACTGAATCTTCAGCTAAAACATATAAATGGATGTATTATATGCAACTAATTTGATACAGGCTCGAACGTCATCGAAACAACAATTAACATATATGAGAAATAATACTAAATATAATATAGATCTGTGGGAAACACCAGCTTTAATATGTAAGCTTCTCTACGTTTATGATGTAATCCCGTATGACACACCTGTCAAAGTCGTTCCTTATGTCTGAAAACAAAGCCTAAACTTCTTTACTAGTATGTACATCGTTGAATTAATTGAAATAATGTCGAGTCTCATGGAGTAAGACAGGACTGCTTGAGACCTATATAATTATAGGCCAGACGGTTAAATTATGTTTTTAACTAGCCAATCTACAAATAGCTTTTCGAGATAATATAATAAAGAAATGGGTCTGAACCGGATCTCCCTTTTTATGTCCTGAGATTATATAATCTTCCTTTCTAAAGACGAACACTAAAATCTGTAATGAATTGTCAAATATGAATAAGGCCCACTCTTGCTACAGCTTCCTCTTCCAAGGCATTGGGGTGATACAATCTAAACCATATACTTTAGGTCTATACAGACTTTTTGAAAACACTGAAAACATTTTGGTGGGATACATATGTATATCAGAAAGCGTTGTAGTAGGGATACATAATGCTGGGAGAAAATAATTATTATCGTCCACGCTTGATCACCGATGTATGTCCTAGAAAGTGCCATTTCGTTTTATCATTTTGCTTGCTTTGTTGTAATAAGATGAGGCAACAATATGACACCAACGAAGATATTCACTTACATTTCCTTGTCATTTTCCCATATTTTCCTAAAATAACAATTCTGGTTAACCGCATATGAAGATCGTCATTATACAACGGGAAAATGATCACGGCAGAATACATCTAGGAAACTATTGCATAGAATAAATACCCTTTGCCCAATATAATTAAATACATTTCCATGGATGAATTTATGTTTATAGTAGTGGATGTCTCTTCATCTTGGTCTAGGTAAAATGATGCCCATAAATAGCTTCCATTCAGAACAAATGCCTTTATATGGAGATGAAATATATTGTTAAACTAACGGAAACATTTTCAAAAATATTGACTTTGATTAAAAGGTGTCCTTTATGTGGAGATATCATCTGAAGCCGGTTTACCCGTACATATATCTAAAACTACCACTGCACGTGCCAGCAATTATTATGTCTGACATCTAACTCCTCTTGTCAGTACATTGACATCGTGTAGATACAGATCAACTGACTTGGGTGGGTAGGTGTGTGTCTGGGTTGGTGGGTGTGCGTGCAAAAGTCCAAATGGTTCTATTCTCCTCCAGACATATTTTGATTGACTAGATCCAAACAACATTATATAATTGAAACACAATCTGATTAATTTACTTTTGGGGTATTTCTGTTCTATGTGGGTAGGAATTTTGATGAACATGTATGATATACGTAGGTGGCCAAGTTGGCAATTCACTGTTAGGTAGAAATGGAGAAGTCTTTCTTCATCACACACACACACATAGACACACACACACACGTATGTATGTGTGTATGTATGTATAGATCTATCGATTATTATGTTCAAATTATATAGATATTCAATTATATATTTGTATTCATTACAATTGATGTATATAAATACTTAATGAATGGTTTGCGTTTCAGAATGCTTCAATGAGGCATCTAAGTACCAAGGCAAGAAATCCATTACAGAGAGAGGTATCGAATGTCAGCGTTGGGATAGCAAGTCACCACACAATCATACTTTCAAGTCATCGCAATTTCCTGAGAAAAATATTTCTTTGGCTGAAAATTATTGTCGCGCCCTAAACAGATTAGAACCATGGTGCTACACGACTGACCCCAACTTGGAATGGGACTACTGTGGAATTCCAAACTGTGACAGAGAATGTAAGAAAAACTAATCGCTTTTAACATTAAAACTGTCGTGTTCAAATGTATCCGGCCTCATCATCATCATAAATATCTTCTTTTTCAAGATTGGATATCCTGCAAAGGCCGAATTAATGGATTTCCCAAACTTGAATGTACATTCAAAATGTTTGTTTTTTTTAAACAAAATTCTTGCATAGTAATAATCTGACTGTATCCCTCACGGAGACGGTGTAAATCTCAGAGTGGCTACTTTTCTAATAATGTTTACAGCTTGTCTGACAGATCGACAATGATATCAAGTCTTTCTGGGATATTTGATATGCTTACAGCTTGTCTGACAGATCGACAATGATATCAAGTCTTTCTGGGTTATTTGACATGTTTACAGCTTGTCTGACAGATCGACAATGATATCAAGTCTTTCTGGAATATTTGACATGTTTACAGCTTGTCTGACAGATCGACAATGATATCAAGTCTTTCTGGGATATTTGACATGTTTACAGCTTGTCTGACAGATCGACAATGATATCAAGTCTTTCTGGGATATTTGACATTCATTTTTGCTGGAGACAGTTTGTTATCTGAGACTGGAATTAGCAAAGACCTTCAGCTAGGACAGTACTCCATCTCCAATAGCATTGATGAAAAGGGGGAATTAAACGCGATGAGGAGAGCACTTTACCGTGAAGAAATTATGGCACGCCATAAGTAGTGTTCGAACTTTAGTCATTGTACGATAAGATCATGATATCACCATTCTTTTATCTAAAATTATATTTGTTTCTTTCAGCTGAAAATGACTGCGGATTACCACAGCCACTAACCAATGCCAAGCCACACTATAGCTATACGAGCAATGGTGCGAGGGCCAGTTATGAGTGTCACAAATTATCCGGTTCCACGCAGAACATCTACTGTCCTGTGAGCGAATGCACGAGCACTGGTTGGAATGCTGTTTCTATGTCGTGCGGAGGTAAGAAAGATAGATTATAGATCATTGATCAAACATCGAATATGGGTATGTCACGGTTTATTTTATGTACGTAGTGGCGGTATATACAACTGTGCCCACATACAATTTGTATTGTACGATGCGAGAAATCCAGTAAAGTGATATGTTGGCAGCCAGGTAGATAAACCAAAATAGCTTTCTGTCAATTTTTTTTTTTATATTCTATTACTACTGGCCATTGGTCATCTTGTTGCTTTAGCAGGTGAGTAAGGTAGATAAACAGAGTTGTAAGAGGGTCGGTAGGTGAGCATATTATTTATTCTTAACTCTAGAAGTACCAGTCTATTTGTTTCATCTGTCTATCCAACTGTAAATCACACACACACACACACACACACACACACACACACACACATATTACAGATATATATATATATATATATATTACTCGCTTGTAGCATTGGTGTTAGAAATGTTACTTTCCGGTCTGAAGGTCTTTAATGTGCATTCATTTGATTTCAATCCGTCATTGAATATAACCGCAATTATTAAAGATAGAAAGCTTTGAAACAATTGCTTCTAAAATGCCGCTCAAAATAATTCGAACATTTAGACAACGAAGACCTGCCGTCAAGATCTTTCATCTTCAGAGGAAACCGATACGTCATCAAAATCAAACCGAATTTGACCATTGTTACACACACCATTCTTTCACAAAAGAGCTATCAAGTTTAAATAAAATGTGACAATCTGCCATTACATGTGTCCTCTGTTTCGAAATATAAAACATTTTTTATAATTTCTTATAAAAAATCGTTTTGCGTTCATTGGACTAACTTTGACCGAAAACATTAACGCTTGAATATCGTACAGACTGTTCCACATAATATGGCCACTGTTATGAAACGTATAAACATTGACAGAACTTGACATGAAACACCGTGTAAGAAATTCTGACCACCATATTCAGAGCGTCCTGACATACAAACCTTTCAGTCTTGGTCAAATGATGAAGTCATACCAACCACTATGGATAAAGATATAAAAAGCGGGAGAATCATCCAAAGACTTATTTTCATGTTAGGAGCCATCAACTTCACAGAATGAGCCTGTCTATTCTTCTTGCTTTGACTATAAAGCGGATTATGACTGTCATCCATGCGAAGAAACGTTATTAGTTTTTACTGACCATGGTGGCTTGGATTCAAAACTCAAATATTTGCTCAGACATTTCGGAAACCTCCATCTCGCTTTGGGAAAATGATGGAAGGCAATGAATACTGCAAATAACTGCTGTCTTCTTTTCAAAGTTTATATGACTACCCATAAAGAATGTCGATGATATCTGAAAACAATATCATTCCAAATGGAACGTATTTCATAAGAAGTATATTTCGTTGCAGAACATGATTGCTTTAGAAACAGTCAAGAATACATTGGAAAACGAAACTGTACCGTATCTGGGCGCATCTGTCAGGAGTGGAATGCGATGGTAAACTGCACTGTCTTCATTCTGAAGAAGAAAGTGATAAATAATTTTCGGAAACTAAACTTTCTCTTTTTGTCTGTCTCTATATTCAACATGTACTTAATAAGGACGACGAGATCTGATCTCCGATTCCTTATTTTAAAACTTGATGCCAAATATAAAGTAAAATGAAATGGTAGAACTGCTCAACAGAAAACATGAATACTGACTTTGATAATAAATTTCATCATTCTTCGAAATCTAACTAAAGGAAATGTTTTGAAAAATTAGCAACATGACATAAACAGATCTTTGAAATAATCAAGATATTGGGCTGAAATGACGTTCAAATATTTAGTTTAGAATTCAGAGGTGTCACATCCTACTTCAGTCAACGAATTCTCTCGTAATTCCGTTTTTTTATAGATAGGTCCAAAATATTGATGTGATACATTTGAAAAATTCAGTTAGTAACTAATGTACTAGCATCAATATTTGCACGTATCGAACAAACTAATTCGAGTGGGAATGAAGAGAGGTATGTCCGTATTTTAAGGAGATATGAGAAGAAAAAGCGTGAATTAGATAAAATAAGACTCGAGTGAATATCGGTGAACAGAAGGTGAGATGGAACACTTTAAAGGGTGACCATGAGCTGAATAAAGTCGGTCATATAGTGGTGTTGGCTTCTTATATGCACAAAGATGACGTAATCAAATCTTGTATTCCTACGTTCGATTGAAACGTTTTCAAGGTTTCTCAGTTAGAGTAGAATTTACATGATTCATAATGTGACGAAAAGTCAGTATTATCTGGTTTTATATAACCTAACGATATTTAAATCAAATATATTTCAAAGGTCAGTATTTTGTTAGATGATTTGGCATATACGACATTTTGAAAGTAACGGTGGCATTGTGACTTTAATTGCACAACAGATAGTGTCATCTGCATTCTTAATCTCTCATGCATACCATGTAAGCTACCACACACATTTACATTATCATTAGTAGGCAAGAAATTGTGACAGTATTAATTAGTCCTTCACAAACATTGTCTACTTTGTTTATCGGTACGAAGTAATCTCGTGCAGTTTTATTTCATATACCTGTGTGCACGTTTAAGTTAAGGCCATCGTGAAGTATATTGGGTTTGCAATTTTACTGTTCTAATTCTCATCATTTCCTATAAACACATTATCAAATTTCATTGTTTGCCACTTTTTGAATTTGAACTCTAGACATACGGCCATTTTGTTTGGCAAAACATGTATCCAATGCTTACATTACTCCTTGGAAGAAGGAATAATGAAGTAAATACTTTCTATTGTCCGTAGCTGAGATGCACGAAAATCAATCGTGATAGGCCAAGTAATGAACTTTGATTTTTCAATTAGCAAAATTGTAAAGATCATATGTTGGTCCACCGATCTGGCTGCTTTTATTAGGTATTGGTGTACCTTGTTCCCTAGAAAGAGACATGTCACTCTATTGAAAACAAAACATTTTGTCCATACAGTTCAGACGGTTCAATACCTTCCATATTTCTTGATTTGACATCGGAGATTTCATCTGATGTGGCAAGCAGAGAAAAGCAAATGCATTTTGGGAAAAAAGAAACCTACCTTTACCAAAACGATGCATTTCTATTTTGAGCTAGCGTATTTCGATAGTCCGTGTGAATTACATTCGGTTCCATGCAGTCGCTGGAATTGTTCATGGCAGGATAGAAAATAAATATCAATTTTGTTTTGTACTTGTACTCCTTTTGAAACTCCCTTAAAGGGCCAAACTATCTACTTGCAGAGAAGAACATCCAGGGATTCAAGATAAGACAATTTCTTCCCCATAACTGCTGAGTGTTGAAAGTATCTCTGTCGTTCTTCAACGATCATAAGACTTGTAAATCCCCTGATGTGGTTGCCATATTGGATTTTTGATTAGCATCCTTTTCATTTAGGACCAACTAAACGTCAATAAAAGTATTTTGGTGAAAACCCCGTTGTCAATATGATGATCCACTCAGGTGGATTTGTCAAAACAATCTTTCTGAACAGTGCATTTTTTGCAGGTAAGATTAGCACCATTTACATTTCGGACTAACAAGGTATCATAAGACCACATCAGACCCTTTCAGGCACATATGCCTCAAAGAGCTACTAACTTTCTCTGACTCTTCGAAGACAGGAACCTCCTACCCAGTACGATAAAAGGTTATTGCTCCAATTACTCTGATACCTTTCGTCACCATGGACAAGAGGATATCGGACAAAATAAAAAGACTTATCCAACCTTCTCCCTATATTTGAGTATACATGACCAACAAAATGTTAGCTTTGTGCCCAAAGTAGAACCTAACTTGCATATGAACCTGGCTGAACAAGACACCTACAGAACCACTCTGAAGGGCGTCTCTGTCGCACCTTTCATACAAGACCTGCTACCTCATGGCAACATTATCAGCAGGCAGAATAAGCGAAAATATGACCGATCAACTGACCCGAACAATATGCAGTTGCCACAAGACGGGTTCAGTTTTACACATGACGGCATCCTAATGACCAAGAACAGGTTGCCTTCGACGGGTAACTAAACGTTCATCATGAAACCTTTGTCAAGTCTTTACATATCAGTTCAAGACCACAAAATCAGCCTAGTTTGGGATTTGAAGTAGTATGTTCAGAGAACAGAACCGCTTCGTGGAGTGAGATCGCGTCTATTGTTATCACGAGAAGGACAGTAGGATATATCAACACAGACTATCTCGTCCCGCTTTAAGCATTCTCGAAGAAACAGATTTTACTAGGAAAAACTAGGTTTCATCTAGAACTAACTAGATCATAGGTTGAATATTTTTGAGTATTAATTTATCGCAGTACTCCAAGTAGTTTAGTTTTGTGCTAAAAGACGACATATAACAGACCTACCAAATAAACTCTCCTGATAAATGTACAAATGTATTCAAACGGCGTAATTGTGAAGATCGGTGTGATCATATATATATATATATATATATATATATATATATATATATATATATATATATATATATATATATATATATATATATATATATATATATATATATATCTGTGTGTGTGTGTGTGTGTGTGTGTAGTTATGTAGTGAGTCTTTAAAATAATGATTTATTTATTTCAGTTTCCACATGATCACAAGTTTATTCATGATTCCAAATATCCGGATGGTTCTATAGCCAAGGTAAGTACAAGCACTAATTAGTAGCATTTATAACTACCTATCCTTCTTAGGTTATCTTATTAGCTTTCTTTTTCTTCCTTGTATATACTCATTGACCAGTCTGCACCATAATTTAAATCAGTATTCATCGGTGCCACATTGCATGTTTTCACGGTTCATTTTAAGGCATTATATGTCAATTCTGACTATAGAGTTATGACGTTTTGTGTCAAATGGAAACTATGACATTTTCTTTCTCTTCTTATGTTCTCTTTCCTTATTAAGCATATACACTTTTGTAATATACATTTAAATTTGTGGTATTTTAGTTGAAGTGATATGCAGATATTAGCAATAGTCTAAAGGGTTCTGTTCTCCTCCAGACGGATTTTGTCCACTAGATTCATACAATGCTATATGGATTTCAACGAATTTTGATCATGATGTAAGATATATATATATATATATATATATATATATATATATATATATATATATATATATATATATATATATATATATATATATATATATAATAAGTGGCCAAGTTGGCAATTTCCCGATAGATGGACATGGATAAGTATTTTCATTTCATACGTTAAGTTGTATTATGTTGTGACCAGTTTGAACTGAATTTTATTTTTCTTAAAATTATTGCATTCAAGTGATTGTTTTCCCTGGAAATACAAAAGTGTTCTGATAATTGTTGTAAAAGATATTCATTGGAATTAATACTGAATTAAAAACTGGAATACTATTTTCTGTGATTCAGCAAGAGACTCTTGACACTGCTGCACTTTGTAGGTTATTACTGTTGTCATCACCTTCCATCTTGAATTTCATTGGGATTTGAACTGAGACTCACTTAGAACTTTTCATTGATAGCACTTGTGTTTTTAATTCTTGGATTACAATTTGGATTTAATTTGCAATACCATAAGTTAAATTTTCTCATTTTTCACTTTGTATTCTTGGGAAATAAATTATTTGTTTAATTTGACAAAGCTTGTTGTCTTCACTCTCTTCTATTCCTTTTTTCAAGACAATAGACACCACATCGCATATATTGGCCGCCATGTATCATATGCTGAAATATGCCCTTAGACCCACAAAACCAACCTAAACCACAAGAAACCTTACTATTTCATTTAATATAATATATTTTATATTTTGATAGGCTGAGAACTACTGTCGCGATCCAGATGGAAGCGGGACACCATGGTGTTACACAACAGATCCCGCTGTTAGATTCGAAACTTGTGACGTACCAAGCTGCGATCTGTTCCTGTAGAAGCCGCAATGTCAGGGTCAGCTATGTACACAACAGAAAGAACTATTTGTCTGTATTGCCTTTATGACGGAACACGAAACCACTTCTCACAACACAGAAAAAAATCGATGCCTGAACATTAATTCTAATTAGAATTCAAATAAAACAAAAGTACTGACAATACATAATACTGTCTTTCACTTCATTATTAATATGAACCGATGATAATAATTAGGTTTTGAAAATACTTGTAACGACCGTCTTGTTGCAAATTCCTCTCGAAAATTTCATCATAAAATGAGGCTGTACAAAGGTTGATGAAGTTATCAAAAGCGACGTCATGCCTGTCTGAAAGATCTGTGACATTTGATTCAATTGTTCAGAAGTAACTCAAGCAGAGTAAAATTGCCATCGCTACAATGGTAGCATGTCTGTGTCTCCCGACCTTCATTTAAGTATGCCATATAATTATATAGTAGAGAATTCCATACTGAAATACTTAACTATTTCAAAATACAGAAATATGCCATGACATAAAATAGTTTTAAAACTTTCGATAATTACAACCATAACTTATTCATTGTTGATAATTATAAATATCTTGTAGATATGTGAAATCTATAAAAATCCAAACACATGGTCACAAAACTTTCGTGATAGCTAAAAGGGAAGAACTGTACTCTTTTGTGATATTTGTAACAGAGGCGGATAGTAAATCATTTGTAACAGAAGCAGGTAGCATGTCATTTGAAGTGTAATCCATCATATACAGTTTATTAATGATATATCCTTGTAATCTTCATTAATATTAATAACAAGTGAAAGGGGCAGTTACTATAACGCATCAGTTTTGCCTTAAGGTGTCATATTTTCAAACTTGTAGTTGATCTGATGCAATGGCAAAATAATGATCAGCATTTATAAACTTAGTATTGCAATTTATGTTTAACAAATAAACTTGTTGACATCAAATGAATATCACTTTGCACTTGACTTTGAGACATCCATTTTGTGCTGTTGTTGTTGTTGTGGGGTTTAACGCCATTTTTCAGCACACGATAGGCTATATATGGCGACCAGTATTAATGGTGGAGGAAGAACCCGGGATCCCCCGGGAAGAACCACCGACCCACGAGAGGCTACTGGCAAGCTTTCTCACATACCCACATTGGTCGAATCCTAGACTCGAACCCACGCATACAGAGGTGAGATGGCAGTGATCCGTAACGAAGAGCGCTTTAGACCGCTCGGCCACTCGGGGTCCCCCATTTTGTGCTAAATTTCTAGCTATTTGAATTGGTCCTATTTACAACAATCTGTTTCATAATAGTACAGATTACAAAAGGTATGCATGACTAATGTATTACTAGAATGTCGGTTTGTATGTCGCTTGCATTTCTATTATTATCAGGTATTAACAGCATCCAATGTTACAATGAATATATAAAATGATTTTGGCATAAAGCAGATCTATTCATAAGAAACCACCAGCATTATGAATACAAAATTTGTTACGGCCAAAAATTGTTTAAAGATGTCATGGGGACAACAGTCGTCTGCAACCATACCAGATTATATTGTATGTGCCATCGTCGAAATATATCTGAATGTTTCGTATAAATTAATTGTATAGTGTCATTTAAAATATAACAATCATTAAAAGAACTAAACGTGTATAAATGAAGGAATAAAAATAGGAAATTATTGCTGTCACAAGATGAAGCCAGGTTGGGACTGGATTAGAAAAGACACCAAAACATCTGCTTTTATAAGATGTTTATTTATAAACGCAAAGTAAATATTAACAAATCTGACACCATTATAAAAAAAGATATGGAAAATTATAAAGTTCCTAACATGGAACTATCAACAACAATTAACTCAACGAGAAAAATCTCAAACAAGAATTTAACAAATGGAATTTCAAACAAACGTGAATTAAGTCCTATCATCGATCAACAGAATAAGTATATGATCTAAACCCCAATATAAAATCTTGAATGTATCGTTCACATAACGATATTGAAATGCATGTAAATTTGCTCAGATAGCAATAGTGAAAATAACAAAATGGAAAACAATATATATGTAACTATCGTGGCGCACATTTGACTTCCAAGATGTAACTCCCGTTCCACTCGCTCTAGTCAATGGCCAGAGAAGCGCCCACGCACGGTCCGCCCCTCTAAGTCTGTTAAAGAATCCCTCGTGAGCATCAATCATAGACCCGATGATCGCGAATCCTTGGTCCCTCGTTTCGAGAAAACCAGTACACCCGTCTGGACCAACGTCACCAGACACAGCGTATACGTGACACGAAACCACACAGAGTTCTGTGACTCCACATCAAACCATGTATAAAGCAGCTAAAATTATAACAACTAAACCGTGTAGTACATATGATAGGGTTAAGTACTTCTGCATTGATATATGTTGCGCATACGCGCACATGAATTCGTTACCCATTACATTAATCGTTCAATGCATGCAGCGTATAATTAAATTCAATCTGTCTGTTCAGTTACAACAAATGGCTAACTCGAAACAGACTATAGTATTGCTAATATGGCGTTGTATAACCTAGGTATTGACTCTCTGTAGAATTCAGAATAAATCATAAAACATCTAAAGTATGAAACAATTCTGTCATATAAAACGAATAATAATAAATAATACTTAAATTTCATTACCTCTACAGCTGGAAATTTGCTCCAGTAAAGGGGTATGCTTCCTGACCAGAATCGTCGTAATGTAATTTGGTTATAGAGAATTTGCTCTATATGTACACTAGCTGTAACTGATATGCTAAGCTAGGAACTTAGATTTTTCCGCTGCAGGCAATTCGCGCTTGCAGCATGGTCTGAGTACTCAGTACTTCGAAATAACTAGAGCCGAAAAAATATACCACCCTCGGGTGACACTGTACGTCGCAACGAAACCCGAGCACATTTTTGACAACATACACATATTGATATAACTCATACACAATTCCGTGACAATTGCTACATTATTGTTACATTCTTACTATGTATAGGGACACATACACATACCAGCTATAACACAATTAACACAGTTCTTTATATACGAGTGAAGTGGTTTTAATAGTCGACTGTTTCATTTTAATTCTTGTTTTACCACAAAACTGTTGTTCGAGTCCCCACCATAACAATCGTTTTTCGTATCTGTTTTTCTTATTTTAGACACACATGCACAAACATACATATAAAATAAGAATCCGAAATAGGAATAAATCCCAAAACAGGAATAAATCTAATTGCTGAGTCCTCTATCTTATGTACACCTCCATGAGTCTATTACTACTATTTGTCGCAATATTCCTCACGTGACAGATCTCGCTACTCAATGTAATATTTCAAAACACCTACTCAGGAAACCTTACCCATCCAATGGGGAATAACTTAAGTCTTCTAAGAACCCACCTGACCTTACTAGCCAATGAGAAATTACCCCAAAGATGTCAACAGGATTTATTGTTAGAAACATGACATCTATTGATAGTTCCTATGAAATCTAAATACGTAATATCTTGGAATATAATTTTATAGCCGAGAACCAAACAAATTAGCTATCTAATATCCTGACTACAAATGATAATTACAATTTACATTATTGAACTAAATTGAACATAATATTATCACAAACCAACAGGAAGTAATTCAAACATGAATATGCTTTTACAGTTTATGTAATTCATTATTATAATTTAATTACCATTGCTATGGATAATACAATTGATTCTATCCTATATTTCTTTCTTCATCTTTCCGCTTTTCAGTGTGACCATACATTTTACTATCATACATATGTGAAGAGACATCATTGTATGATAGTCGAAAATCTTTCACGCTCGCTTTTTACCGACTTTCTTTGATATCTTCTTATCGTTGAGAGAGAGAAAGAGGGAGGAGACAGAGAGGGGTGGGGGAGGAGGAGGAGGAGAGGGGGTAGTCTTGGTGCCGGGGAGACTTAACATAATGATATGTATTTCTTGATTATTTCTATGTTTCTTTGTTATTTGATTATTCTTTGAGTGAGAGAAAAAGGAGGGTGGTGGCCGGGGCGACCTTTGGACATTATAATATTAGATAATCTGTTTTTAATAGATTTTATAAAATAGGAAGGAAACAAAAGAAAGCTTTAAACAAATTACAATATGTGTCTTTTTCCGCAACTAAGAAATCTACATTACAATCTTGACAGACTATTAAAACTCTGTATTACTCGTGTTCTAATGCTGTATTAAAATCCTTTGAAACATTTAACACATAACCGTGATGAAAACCCAGTTTTTTTGTAGCTTACTTGGCGCATGTTCAGAATTTATTTCTTCCTGCAAAGATTTCCCCGTATTTTGCCCGTCAAGATATATATATATATATATATATATATATATATATATATATATATATATATATATATATATATATATATATAAAGCCTTCTAAAAATAAGTTTAATCTTGACAGAATATCCCCTGACTTACCGATAAAAGCTCTGGTTAATCTGAAGAATAAAACCTAGATTAATTAAATTCCTGACGCCAAGAAAGAATTTAGCAAAGATGGCACATCTTATGTGTGGTCAACATTCAAAGTCACCGATGGTGTCGATGCTACGATGATCGGCAAACGAGCGACAACGATCATTAACTATCTCGACAATCGAAAATATCTTTTTAAAGTAAAATTTGTTGTATTAGTAGAAACAGACAATTATAATTATCCGTGACAAACATGACTCTGTCCTTCATAATGAAAAAATTGCCATACTGAGTAGTAATTCCAAACCAGGAATGTTGACTGGTATTGACAAACCGTAGTATGAAAGAGCGTATCCCGTAACAACAGTTATTCATGGAATCTATCCGATAAATGATAATCCCAGCATTAATAATCTAAAACCGATGAAAATTCTCAACAACATAAATTGTGTAGCCGAACTAGTAACGGGACATTTTGCCGTTTAGACTAGTGAAAACGATCTAACGGATAAAAGACTTAAAATATTAAATGAGTGGGGAGAAATAGTTAAAGATACCGGAGCGTATGTCAAAGATGTTGCTGGGCTAGGAAAGAAATTAAAATTTCCAATAAAATAAAAACGATAACCAGGAAGATTTTGTACGAATTAAAATATAAATCAAAAAGAGCTTCGATTGACTTATTGATCATAAGTGCGCATGCGTGGACTAATGCAGCAGCAATCTTTCCACGAAATCGAACTCTTAAATTTTACCAAGGAGATATATTCGATCTTGTTAACGAAATAAGTAGAAACGATCCTGTATGAGTATGGTTATTTCAAAGTTCTGATGATGAAAACTATGATCAGTTTTTGTACGACCTAATGGTATTATTTATCTCACAGAATCTCTCCACGAGAAAACGAAAAATCTCGCGTTAAACTATGCCGATGATGCTGAATGATTAATGAGTAATTGCTTTACTGTTTCTTCAGTTGCGGCTCATTTTGTAAGAGAGAAAAATTCGTGGAAACCAACTCGGTTTAATTTTCTCAATGATATAGTATCGATTTGTGTCGAATACGGACACGGTGGATGTAATAGTAAATACGATTTTAGGGATGGTATCTCCGTTGATATGGTTGCGTGTTATCCCGGAAGTTATCTTGGTATGGGAGAGTGTTCTGTATATTTTAAAGATTTGGTCACCACGCACATAAAATGACCAGAGTATCGATGAACGGACCATTACCGGATTTTGACCTGCCTGGATTCGCTTGTATCGAGTCATTTAAGTTTGCCGAAAATCTTCATCCAATTTGTTATGACTGGTTTGGCAAACATTTTTCAGAAAAAAAAATGTATGTACCAGTAGATCTATTACAATATACGCTTGATGTAAAAATACTGTTATTTCTTACAGTAGCTGAAGCAATTATATCATATATTCCGCAGAAAAGTAGTTTGGTTACCAGAACAAAGAAATATTCTGATGATGAAAATCCTGATATAACCGATTACGAAAATAAAATCGGTAAATTCACCCAAAGAGGATTACAAGATTATAAACGACATTGTACAAGATTGATTACAGACGATGCTGAGTTGGATTTTATAATTGCTGATTCAACGAACAAAAGTACATTTATAAGTCGAAGCAATGCTAACTTATCGGATGGTTTACTCATTTAAGATATTCAATGCTCGCGTGCGTTTTGATAAATCTATTATCGATGATAGAGTTTCTAAGTTTGCTGTCAGAGTCGCTACAGATTCGTTTTGTATCAATAGAAAATATTAAGGATTGTTGGAAAATTAAAAATCGGCGATTATGCATCATAGGGAGGATTGAGAATTAAACAGGAAAATATACTCGATTATTCTGAATCCGCTGATGTTTTGATTAAAGATATTTATTACAGAAAATATTAGACATTGAAGCTATAATCTGCACCGTGTGTGTATGATCTCGTAGCTAGACATACAACAGTTTATCTCAATGGACCAGGTAGTTCTGGTAAAACAACTCGTGTGATTGAACTATTTCGGAATTTTGATATGATCGTTTTAACCCCTACACACAGACCCCTACACACAGAGTCGCAAGAGAAATGAGAGAAAGAAATATTAAATCATGCACTTGTCATAAATTCCTTCAATGGAAGGGAGATAAATCGACTCCTGATCGAATGGGCATTCCAAAGATTTTCGTTTGGGATGAAATATGTGTCGTTAGAAACATAAACATTTCTTGATTGGTTATTAATAAAAAATACTGCTATAATAATGTGTGGCGATCATGGTCAACCACCACCTTTTGATAGAATAATGTAGGGGCCACACTTTCATAACATAATGCTTGGGAACACACATACATATACTGTGAGGAACACACATTCATATCATAATTTGAAGGAGGACACATACATAGCATGATGTAAGGGATAACATATACATAGCATGTTGTGAGGGAGCACACATTCATAGCATGATGTAAGGGATCACATGTACATATCATGATTTGGGAGAATACACATTCATTGCATTAAGTGATAGAACACACATTCATAGCATGATGTAAGGGATCACATATACATAGCATGATGTGAGAGAACACACATTCATAGCATGATGTAAGGGATCACATATACATAGCATGATGTAAGGGATCACATAAACATATCATGATTTAAGGGATCACATATACATAGCATGATGTAAGGGATAACATATACATAGCATGATGTGAGAGAACACACATTCATATCATTATGTAAGGGATCACATATACATAGCATGATGTAAGAGAACACACATTCATATCATAATGTGAAGGAGGGCACATACATATCATTATGTAAGGGATCACGTATACACAGCATGATGTGAGAGAACACACATACATAACATGATGTAGGGGATAATATACATAGCGTGATGTGAGGGAACACACATTCATATTATAATGCGAAGGAGCACACATTCATAGCATGATGTAAGAGAACACACATACATAACATTACTTAAACCAGATTTATGTTCAGCTGACCATTGATGAATGTATGTCAGTTTTGCATATTGATAAAGTGTTTTGTGGGTTTTATTTGTAACAACAGAGCAGTCAAACATTCAGTCAGATATTCCAACATTAGCAAGTGTGGTATCAAACTGAAACAATTGGATGCCTAAATGAGTCGTTAACATACAGTTCTTGCCAAGAGTTAAAGGTCTGAGTAATATGCACTGTTACAAACTTCAATAAAAGATATGAAATACGGCCTATACAGTTCTAGCAAGATGAACTAATCAGATGCATAATTACATAATTACCATATTTCATCATTACTAACAAGCCCAATATATTTTTCATTCTGGGTAATGTGAAAGGCACATTACATGTACACACCAAATTTACTGGTCCTCTTTTTAGGAACTATTAGTAGCATAGATGACTCTGGAGATTACTGATCAAGTTTGTTTTAAAGCTAATGTTACTGTACAGAAAGCATTTAATTTTCATTATTAGACTAATATGGCCATGACCTCAAGACATGAGACACTATAACTTGCTTGATTACCCTAAGCAGAAACCATCCAAAAGGTCTAGTAACGAGGAACTAAAGTCACTGTGCGGGCACCATTTTTCCTGTTTCAGTTTCTAACCTTGACCTTTGACAACCAAATTTATATGGTTCTTCCTTACCCCCAAAGTGCAAGCCTTCCGCAAAGTATGGTAACTAAAGACATTCGAAAACTCAAGTCAATGTGTGGAAAATCATGATCTGTGATCTTTTGATCACCAAAGTGACAGAAGTTAGTTTTCCTTACCCCAATTACCAGATACTGACAAAAGTTTTCCTTACCCCAATTACCAGATATTGACAAAGTTTTGTCAAAGTATGTGCTGTAGACTTAAGTTACCATGCAGAATAGGGCGTGTTAATGGACAGAGTTACAAACAGGGTCATAGCATAATATGCTCTGACAAAATGGCAAGCGTATAAAAAGTAATGGATAGGTTTATTTCCTGATACAGCTTTGTCAACGTAAGAGAGAAAACATTGCTAATTGGATTATCACACTTCAGTATTCATTAGGTTGCAGCAGTGATAGCAAAGCAAAAATCAATCATTTATCAATCATTTAAAGAATCATATTTACTTAGGTGAAATATCTTCATTACAAAACGTTTAGAGAATGCATTATTTTTATTCAAAGAAAAATCTGTTCACATTTCCAATCATATTTAAAGAATCTTATTTACTTAGGTGAAATATCTTCATTACAAAACGTTTGGAGAATGCATCATTTTATTCAAAGAAATATCTGTTCACATTTCCAATCATATTTCTGATCCTGCTACGTGACTAACATCGATACAAATATTTCCAGTCATTATGCTAAGAATCAATTTCACTTTAAACTATTTAGCTAAAAGACCAGCAACAAATATACTAATTTTATATCTTTTATATTAGTTTGAATTTATATGCAATTGAATGTAATTGTCTTGGAGATTTGTTTCATATAAATTTAAAGTACTGGAAAGCAGCAAGAATTTTTTTCTTGTTAAAAAGATTTCAACTAGACTGAAACCGAATGACATGTTTGTCAGTATTAGGCAATGAAGAATCCCTTTGACACATTATTATTCTGTACTAAAAAATTAAGGGGGCCTGGGTGGCCAAGTGGTCTAAAGCTCTCACCTTGATCAATCAAAGCCATCTCATCTCACCTCTGTAAACATGTCTTCAGTACTCGGGTTCACAGTATATGGATGTGTGTTCCCTCACATCATGCTATGAATGTGTGTTCTCTCACAGTATATGGATGTGTGTTTCCTCACATTATATTTTGAATGTGTGGCCCTTTACATTATGCTATGAATGTGTTTTCCTTCAAAGCATACTATGTATGTGTCGTCTCTCACATCATGCTGTGAATGTGTGTTTCCTCCCATTATGCTATGTGTGCTCCCTCAAATTACACTATGGTTGTGCATTTCCTCAGTATCCTGTGAATGTGGGGTCCCTCACAGGATGCTGTTTGTGTGTTCTCTTACATTATTATATGTACATGTGTTCCCTAACAGTATGCTGTGTTTCTGTTCCCTGACATTATGTTATGAATGTGTGTTCCCTCAAAGTATGTTATGAATGTGTGTTCCCTCAAAGTATGTTATGAATGTGTGTTCCCTCAAAGTATGTTATGAATGTGTGTTCCCTCAAAGTATGTTATGAATGTGTGTTCCCTCAAAGTATGTTATGAATGTGTGGTCAATCACGTTATGATATATCTCAAATTTTTGTGAAACATCTGTTATAAAGACAGATCATGCCAAATATTTACATTGATTTACAGCAGGATCACAACTAGTAAAGACTAGCTATTTAATGTAGAATGCTAATAATACTTCCATTTTCCATTTTCAAGATCTGCATGTGTTACCAATATATGCATTCTCAATTTATCAAGAAATGTATCACTCTGAACTGTCTTGGTCAATTTGGGCTGAGATACCAACTAGAGGTTTTTTAAAACTACATACACCACTCCCTTATTTTAGCAAGCCTGGATAACTTATAAAACTCCAAACATTGCTGGGCCAACTTATAAATGTTACCCCCAAAAGAGGTCATTATTTCCTAATCGTGATCAAAGTTGGTGAATTAAATCTGAACATATCTCTTGTTTTATTGTCAAAAATATCAGTTATTGTCCAGAAATTTATTGAAAAAAATTCTTTAAATAAAATAATTTTTCAGTGCAATGTAATTTTGAAATAATATATTAGTAAGTTAAAATGTTAGTAATACCAACTAGTGGCAATATTTTAAGAAATAAATAAATATGTAAATAAGTCTTGTCAGGTGACATTTTCATCTTTAAGTTAGGTTTCAGTGTAATTAAAAATGTGAAATGTCTAATTGTATTAATGGCGAAAAGTGTTGATTTACCATCACAGTAATGGCCACCGTGTTTCTCTCAGAAACTGTCAAGTGCTGTTTTATGTATCATGTTACATTGTTAAAATCAATTAAAACTAGACCTGCTTTATATCATCATGTAATTGATATCTTTTATATCAAATCTCATAAAGATAGAAAAAATTAAAAGGAATGTAATTCCTAATTGTGTAAGAGCTAATAGTCAAGGTCGTTACTCAAGTTGTATTTAAGTTCAGCAAAAAAAACATTGTTTTAAACATTATTTTGATAAATAACATAATTCAAGTTTCTAACATGAATCGGTTGTTTATCCTACTCACTCACAAATGCGGTCAAAGACAGTTATGGAACCAAGCGAAAGGCGAAACTTCATTTTTCACAGACTGCATACAATATGGAGAACTCAGTTCCAAATTTGTAGTGAACTTTGCTGAATTGTCACTGAGAGACTTGTTCTAGAATCAGCAGAGACTGTTCTATTACTTGCAATGAAATTAAAGCATCAGCATTTGACTAATAGAACAACAAAATATAGAATGTTGATGTTGTTTTCAAAATGACTAATTTATTTTAAAAAAGAGAATCTTGTTTTATTCTCAGTCAACAAAAACACTAGAATTCAGATTCGCATGCCAAATGTATTTAAGCAATGAAAGATT
This sequence comes from Sinohyriopsis cumingii, assembly GCA_028554795.2. Taxonomy (NCBI): domain Eukaryota; kingdom Metazoa; phylum Mollusca; class Bivalvia; order Unionida; family Unionidae; genus Sinohyriopsis; species Sinohyriopsis cumingii. The sequence goes on along the minus strand of JAPYKE020000094.1, from coordinate 2,709,178 downwards.
GGTTATCTTGAAAATAAGAGTAATTCAGAAAAGCAAATATATGCAACATTACCATAAAATGAGCATTTATTTATCATGCCCTACCCACACCTCCCCTCTCATTGTTGATGGTCATCATATTCTTAATATTCGAGAAGTTCCAAGGTAACTCGCGACCTCGCTTGTGCTGCTGTCCATGTTTTTGGCCCCCATTTTGTGCACATTATCGACAGAGGTATAGTTAAATTTAGTATTTTATTGTGTATTGCTAGTTTTTATTAATTTTAACATGTATGCCCTTCTATCATCCCTATGAAAACATAAATTTTATCATACACATGCATTATCATAACTTTTGTACTTGTAACAAAAAAATACTGCCACATACAGTTTTCTGCCAGTAGCTTCTCGTGGGTCAATGGTTCTTCCCAGGGTTTTCCCAGGTTCTTCCTCCACCCGTAATACTGGCCGCCATGTGCATAACCTATCATGTGCTGAAAAATGCCGTTAAACCCCACAACAACAATAACAACAGCAATTTTCTGTTATCCAATCTTACTACAGTTATGTAAAAGAAAAAAGTAACTGTATAATTGGACATGGCAATCGTTTCAACTTTGTTTGTCCAGAAATCTGTGAATTGAAATAAAAAGTAACTTTTAGCATCATTATATATGCAAAAGATGCATTGTAAATATCATTTAGTGTGGATGATAGAATTGTTATGCTGTGTTGTTTGTAAATCTTATCTGTACAATTAAAAATTATTATGATGTTTCTGTGTAAATTTAGAAAAAGAAATCTGTTGATTTGGTGATCAAAGGTCAGAGATTAGGTATGCTTGTTTTTTTAAGAGGAAATATGGTTTCTTCACAGTAAACTCAGTTCTACAGTTATGTACAAGAATAAAAGTAATATATAATTGGACATGGCAATTGTTTCAAATTTTTTGTCCAGAAATCGGGTAATTGAAACAAAGCAAAGTAATTTTTTGAATTTTTAAGCATTATTATATATGCAAAAGATGCATTGTAAAAATATAATTCAATGTGGATGATATAATTTTTATGCTGTGTTGTTTGTAAATCTTATCTATACAATGATAAATTATTATGATGTTTTGGTGTAAATTTAGATTGTCACCTTTTAGTACATTTTGTTTTTCAATTTACGTGGAAACATTTGTTTAATTTATACGTGTAATGAGGCTAATTTTATAAGATCTGCTATAGATGACAGTAACAGGACTTTTGCATGAAGAGGAGGTGTCAGTGAGAAAGTTCTTTAAACCATCTGTAAATAAAACTAGAGCACATATTTTAAAAAACTGAACATGACAGTTTTGTAAAGAAAAATAGGTTGTTTCAGCTGCAATTAACTTGTTATGCGTTCTAACATTAAATTTCATCGCCGCACATGCAACAGTGTCTTGGAGACTGAGCTACATCTAAGTGCAAAGAATAATAATATTAAATGTAACATGCAAAGGATGTATATGCTATTTATACCTATATTGTTTGTCTTAGTCTTCATTAGCCAAGGTTCCATCCCCATGGCCTAAGTGGTTAGAACGTCTGTCTCAAATGCGAGGGACCTTGGGTTAAAACTGCGGTCATGTGATTCCAAAGAAATAAAAATGGTACTTGGCGCTCAGCATTAAGTTGTGATGGTTAGGACTTGTCAGCCTGGTGTCAGGTTAATGTGACTGGGTGGAACATGATGATACATGTCTTCGGCATGACGACCCTGTGCTAGACATCACAATAAGCTGCCACACTGCAGAAACCACAGCTATGTTCAAACTACCAAACTACGTTAAAAACCAAAACACGCACAAGCACATATTAGCCAAGGATTGTTGATCCATTTCATTAAACATCTGCGTCGCTATGAAGAAGTGGGTCAAAGATCCTTGTCTCGGGAAGATGTTTCTCCCTTTCAAAGGTGAATACACCAAGCAAATGTATGGGCCATATATTGAAAAGTATGTCTCTGGGACTTAACTTTTATTAATAGTTGTACCCTTAAAGGAGGATGTACATTTTGCCATAACTCGAAAGGACTGATCCACTTGGAAGTTTGTACATAAGATTTACTTTAATCCGTTGTACTGAGGCACATGTAAAATGTTCTGAATGTTAGTGTGCTGTGCGACAAATTTCTTTATTAATCATTTTTGGTATGTTGCTCACACACTAGAAAACTGCACTTCCAGCTGCATGGCAGAATTTAAATCGTCAGACACTCAGCGAATCTATTACAACTGGATTCAGCACAACATCACTTGGAACACAATCAGAGTTGTATATAGGATGTGGAAAGTTTGTTTGTTGTGCTCCTTCAAAAAGTCTGTCAAGGAGTGCTCGTTTATGAGATGGTGTGTTGTCATGGAGTAGATGAATATTACGGGTAACTTTGTGCGAATGGGTGGTTTGATAGTGTTCCACAATTGTTGGCAATACTTTAAAAGCATAAAATTTCCAGTATCACTAGAAGAGATAGACACTTGCTTTTGGCCTTCCGGGCTTATTGGATCGAAAATTAATGCATATAAAACCACGCAGAGCGATTTGTGGTTTCTGCTCATGTTGTCCTTTCCAAACTTTTTTCTCTTGAGTTTTGTGTAAAATATAACTCCATGTTTCGTCACCTGTGAAAATTTCATTCATAAGTCTTTGGTCAATCATTTCACATTTGGCGAATGGCTGTTTGACTGTCGATTTCAATCCTTGTCTGATTCTGTGCGGCAGTCAACAAATGCAGAACCTATCCTCCACAAACATGTCGGAGCTTCTGATGATTTTTCAGTTTATTCAAATCAACTGATGAATTAGTGTCCATCACAGACCGGTATTGCAGATTACTGGCCATCTTCATGGATTTGCGTCCATATTAAAAATGATGAAACTACCTCAATATTGTCTAGAGGCTTGTCCTATGATGAGCAGAAACCTTGCTATTACTTGTAGTGAAATTAAAGCATCAATATTTTACAAATAGAACTATAAAATATCGAGTTTTGTTTTCAAATTGACTAGTTATTTCCTATTAAAAAAAATTTGTTTTGTCCTAGATGAACAAAAACGCTTGAATGTATGTACATGAGCATGCCAAACACAGTGATGTAATAAGCAGTGTATTGTCTTGTAAATCCGTGAAACCTCTTAAAGTAACATTTTTATCAATGAGAGATTGGTTATCTTGAAAAAATAAGAGTAATTTATACAGAAAAGCAATTAACTTCTTTAGAAAATCAATTTAAAAATGATTATTTCTAACATGAAGATAAAATCTGCATTCAGTTATGTATCTTCCCCATCCCACCCCCTTCTCATCTCACTATCCATGGTCATCAGGTTTCTAACATTTTGGTGCTGTCAATGCTTTAGCATCCCATTGTGTTCGAGTTATCAAAGGAGAGGTGTATAAAAAATGGGTACTTTTTGTGTGTTGATAGCTTTATTAATTTTATCATGTATGCTTTTCTCTGACAAATATAAATGTTAATATACACGTCCATTGTCATGATGTTTGTGCTTGTAGCACCGAAAATACTACCACATACAATTCAGTTCTCCTTTCTTACCACAGTTATGTACAGCAATAAACGAAGCGATATTGTTGAACATGGTAATCATTTCAATAGACATATATAGAAATCCAGCTGTAACAACCTTTCAATTAAAACAAAACAAAGAAATTTTGTGTCACTTTTAAGCATCATTAATTATATATATATATATATATATATATATATATATATATATATATATATATATATATATATATATATATATATATATATATATATATATATATATATATGAATTGTAAATATTATTTAGTGTGGATGATAGAAATGATATGCTGTATTGCTTGTAAATCTCATATATAAGGTGATAAATTATGATGTAGTTAGTGTACATTTTGAATGGCGAATTTTATTATATTAGTTTACAATTTACTTCAAGGCATCCGTTATACTGATAAGTTCAGATATGCTTATTTTATCAGATCTGCTGTTGTTGACAGTAAAAGTACTTTTAACAGGAAGCTGAGGTGTTTATGAGAAAGTTTTATAAACGACCTGGAAATAAAACGTAATTTTAAAAAATGCAGGTAAAAGTTATAAAAATAATTATCCAGGTTCAAATAAAATTCCAGTTTCCTGCTCCCATCTCCTCCCCCAGAGAAGTAATTGCATGGTCCCTAAAAGTTACAAATTTAAGAGAATAAACAAAGCTGCATGTTGTTAAGAGAGTGTTGATATAATAGATATTGGTTGGCAGTTTTTGACATAAATTTATTTATAGACAGTAAGTCTCTTAATTTGTCCAAAATATCTAAGAATATAAGAGGCAGAATTCGGCTTAAAATTTCGTTCAGAGTAAGGATGAGATCTTCCCAAATTTCAATGAGAGTGATATATCTCTAGTAGGTAGATACTGGTTTTTCCATCTTAGCTTTATTCTTCGCCAAGTCAACAACACTTTACTACAGACATGTGTAGTATATTTCATCTGTATATGCTTAAACTCAAGAGTAAAACTAAATGGAAGAAAGATATATTAGTTTAGAGTACAGTCTAAAACGTGTTCCTTGATTCCAGATATAATTGTTCATTCAAGTGCTAATAGTGTGTAGTGTAACCCAATCGTCACGTAATGCACTTGCAGAACATGTTCAACACTGTTATTCAGAGATTGTTGGTAAAATAAAGAGTGTAGATCCTATTCCACTGGACACAATATAAAAAAAAAACAAATGTTGTCAAAAATTATTTTTGAATTCTTTGAATTGGCCAGATATTTTTCAATAGTGATGTGTTGTTACTTTGGTTGGTATAGTTTTAATGAAGTAGGTGCTAAAGTAGGAAGATTTGCTTTTCTTAATAGAGAATCTTGTAAACTATTAAAATAATCAGAAATCATTTTTAGTGCCCCATATTGTATGTTTTCAGCGATGTCAGAATTTTGTCTCTCACAGTTATTAAAATGGAGCTGTATGCATTTGCATATCTGAGTTAATGCTATTTACAGCTGAATGGGCACTGCATGTACAATAAAGTATTCTATATAATATCTCACTTGCATAAACTAACTAGTCAAATCGATATCAACGTTGTCAGATTCACGTATCATAATGTTTTCTGTTAAGCTTATTCGTTTTGTACTCAAAGGAGAGAACCATGTTTCAAAGAAAACTTGCTTTCGTACAAGTCTCTTCAAGGAGACTAATTCTTAATAGAAAACAAATGAACCTCATTGTTCAAAACTAATAGAGGGTTATTTGATTTGTGAGGAAAATGGAAAGTTATCAATAATAATTGCATTGTTGTCCCCAGACCACCAGTTATGACCGGTACTTTTATAGCATAGTAATGCAGCTCATATTGTGTATTGAAGATCATATTTGCGCTGCAAGTGAAAATACTAGAAAATTATGGCAAAATACACATGTAGAATATTACTATATTCAATATATTGAAGGTATGGTGATTCAGAACAGGGCAGCCTCCAATGAGGTGCTGGTTCTGTACCCTTCTAAAGCATCATATAGAGGGCATGATACACTGATCTTCTAAAACCTCATAGAGAGGGCATGATACAGTGATTTTCTAAAACCTCATAGAGAGGGCATGATACAGTGACCTACAACCTCATAGAGAGGGCATGATGCAGTGATCTAAAACCTCATAGAGAGGGCTTAATACAGTGATATAAAACCTCATAGAGAGGACATGATACAGTGATCCAAAACTTCATAGAGAGGGCTTGATACAGTGATCTAAAGCTTCATAGAGAGGGCATGATAGTGATTTTGTAAAACCTTATAGAGAGGGCATGATAGAGTAATCTAAAACCTCATAGAGAGGGCATGATACAGTGATTTGCTAAAACCTCATAGAGAGGGCATGATACAGTGATTTTCTAAAACCTCATAGAGAGGGCATGATACAGTGATTTTCTAAAGCATCATAATATTTCAGCGTTACTAGAGCTTATTCTTTTTAGATGTTGTACTTTACACAAGAAGACCATAGGATCTTTAGAAAGTACCAAGAGAGTATGTGAGAGAAATATTGTTTAAAATGGAGTTTTTTTCTCTTTGTTATGAAATCAACTGAACTTCAAACATCGGTCTCCTTTTACGATTGTAATATGATGCAAATTCGAAGTCCCACACCAACAGTAAACAAATACAAAATTATACATAATTAAACATTTTGGCCTCGTTATTTTATAAACCAAATGTAGGTCATTGCAGCCACGCCTCACTTTTTATGCGTTCTAATACATCAAATTTCATCACCTCACATGCAACAGTGTATTGGACTAAAATAAGTCAGCTTCATGTAAGTGCAGAGAACGATAATATCAAATGGAGCAAGAAATGTACAAGTCGCATCTGCTTAATTTTACCTTTGTCTTTGTATTCATTAGCCAAGTATGGTCGATTCACTTCGTTACGCATTTATGTCGATATGAAAGAAATTGTCGATGTCCCTGGTCTAGGGAAGCTGATTCTGCCTTTCTGAGGCAAACACGCGAAACAAATTTATATATATATCTGTGTGTGTGTGTGTGTGTGTGTGTGTGTGTCTGCTCGCTTGATTTAGAAGCAGTCCACTGTAACATACTTTTGTCAATAGTAGTGCCATTAACGGAGAACGTACTGTTTAGCCACAACTCGAGTGATCCTTTTGGACTTTTCTACCAAGATTTGAATCAGTTCGATGTACCAACCTACATATAAAAACGTTCTGAATTTCCGTGCGCTGTGCAACAAGCTTCTTTATTAGTGAAAGACAAGACATCAGTGCATCCTATTAAAATTACCCCACTCTCAATCTGATTATCCAGTTATTAAATGCTCTTATTTATTCCAATTTTGGGATGATGCTCATACACTGGAATAATGAACTTCTAACTGCATGGGGGATTTTAAATCGTCAGTTATTCAGTGAATCTTTGATAATGGCATTCAGCAAAACATCACTTGGAACTAAATCGGATCTGTCTGTTGGATGTGCAGAAGTTTACATGTACTCCTTCAGAAGGTTTGTCACGAGTGCTCGTTTATAAGATGGCGTGTTGTCATGGAGTCGATAATTACTTCTGGTATTTATGTGCAAATGGTTGGTTTGATAGTGTTGTACGATTCTTGGCAACACTTTGAAGCATAAAAATATCCAGTAGTACTAAAAGAGATAGGCACTTATACTTGACCCACCAGGTCGTTTCCATCGAAAAATAAAGCATATAACACTACGTATGATTTTTGCTAATATTCTCCAATCCAATCATTGTTTTTCTCTCGAGTCTGGTTCAAACAGTAAATCCATGTTTCGATACAAAAAGATCTCATTCAACGTCTATGGTCACTCATTTCATGTTTGGTGAGTGGTTCTTTGGCTGTTTGTCGATTCCAGCTGAGTCTGTTTTTGTTAAGGCAGTCAACTAATGTAAGGCCAATCTTCCTCAAACCTTTCTGAGTTTCTGGTGATTTTTACATATATCAAAATCATCTGACGAACTCATCCCCGTGGCAATGATAATATCGTTATTATTTATCAAGCATCTTCATCAGTTGCCCACTTAGCAGCAGACTCTTTCTGTTCAACAGTCGCAGACAGCGGCTTCCAGATCCCTGGCCTTGTTCTATGGATTTGTGGCCATCTTTACAATAATGAAACTATTTCAGTATTGTAGCATATGAAAATGAATTCCATCAGTAAACTTCATCCAGCGCCCGCCATTCGTGGTTCAATATCAGAATTGTTCTCCTTCGACATTTGTAGGTCACTATCATTTACTTATGTTGCATCACACGCATATATATGCATTTGTTCGGCGTGTTGCACTGAAGGTAGAGATCATTTTATATAACGTTTAGTCTATCTATCGGCGTTTAAGCATTGATAAGTTCAAGAAAACAAAAATGTTATAACAAAATATTTCCAAAGCCTTTCGTATGTACTATCTACTCACCTAAGAGTGTAAGTTCCCAAATCAATTTAAACCCATAGGTATATCAGACTGCACTATGTTTAGAAAATCTAATTTAATCACGTGTACTAACTACTTTACCAGCTATAAGTATTAATGAAACGTTGTATAAATCTGTTTTGAGCAAACACACGCAATAAACGCTATGGAGTGTACAGTGTTTATCCTGGGGAGCCATGCAATCCACGTCAGACTTAAAATGGCTACTCAATAAACAGATAAGACGTTTAAAATGGCTACTCAATAAACAGATAAGACGTTATATCTGATGCAGATTATTGTTAATTTCTTATTAGATCACGCATGTTGTTTTAAAAGTCCCGTTTAATACTCCCCCGAACTCCGTTTCATTTACGTACTGGTAGAGTACATACTTCACTTGTCGAACTGTCGTTCATGGTATCATACAAGAAAGATTTGCCATACTAAGGTAGCTGATAAATACGGCATGCATGATGTAAAATATAACGGTAAACGTTGTGTAACACTACCAATGAACTTGTCACTGCAGAGGTGCCCGAGTTACTCCATGCCAATGCACGATCGTGTAAGTCCTACGTATTAACATTTTTCCTGAATGAGCACAGAATCCAAACTTCGGCTCTTCCTTCACACGGCCATGGTTTAGTTCCGGATGACTTTATGGGTAAATTCCGTGATCATATATTATATGAGGGATAAACAATTTGAAACCTGACATGTTGGTAGAAGTCCAGTTTTCCAGTTTATGAGTAAGATACACACGATGCAAATGTCAGTTTAAAAAGGCGTTGAATAATTGAACAATTAGACGGAGAAAGTGTATTGAGTTGCACGTGGAGTATTTCTACCGGCAACACTGTACCGTTTATAAATAAATCTCTGTTGTGCAACGCATTGATATTGATAACGTTTTATATACACTTTGTATGTAAACATTAAGAGATATCAGTCAATTATCATTGCATTAATTATCATACCCGACACTACGGTACACTTGCATGAATTTATTTATTTATTTATTTGTTTGTTTATTTATTTATTTATTTATTTATTTATTTATTTATTTATTAAAGCTCAGTGGAGGTAAAATTTTATCTAGTTCAACAACATGAGCAGTAAAACAAATCCTGTGAGCATCGAAATGAATACTATAAAAACCCTATTACTCTTTCATTTAAAACCCCATTACTGTATACAATTAAAACTCCATTACTGTATGCACTTAAAACCCCATTACTCTACATCAAGGACGAATTTCCACTTATTAATTGTTTGCAACGTATGAAAATTTCAAGCAAAATTGTATACTCCTTTTTTTCTAGAAGAATTAAACACTCGTCCAAATCATCTCTGCCTCGCCTTTAATCTCTCTCTCTCTCTCTCTCTCTCTTGACGGACAAAATTCGGGGAAATATGTGAAGGAAAAAAGAAAACTAACTTGCACCAAGTAAGCTACAAAAAAAATGTGTCTTCATAACGGTTATGTGTTAACGTTTCAAAGGATTTAATACATAATTATGATGCGAGTAATACAAATTTGCAATAGTCTGTCAAGATTGTAATGTACATTTCGTTGTTCGGAAGAAGACACATAATGTAATTTGTTTAAAGCTTTGTTGTTTTCCTTCCTATTTTATAAAATCTATTAAAAACAGATTATCTAATATTATAATGTCCAAAGGTCGTCCCGGCCACCACCCTCCTTTTTCTCTCACTCAAAGAATAATCAAACAACAAACAAACATAGGGATAATTAAGAAATGCATGTCATTATGTTAAGTCTCCCCAGCACCAAGAATACCCCTCTCTCTGTCTGTTTCTCTGTCTCTCTGTCTCTCTCTCTCTCTCTCTCAACTATCGTACGAAGATGCCGGCAAAAGTCCGTAAAAAGCGAGCGTGGCAGATTTCCGACTGTCAGTGCAATGATGTCTCTTCACATATCGATGATGGTACAATTTACTGTCACACTGACAAGCGGAAAGGGGAAAGTTAGAATTATAGAATAAAATCAATTGTATGATCGATATAAATGTTAATTCAATCATAATGATGACTTACATCAACTGTAAATGCATATAAATGTCTGAATTACTTCCTGTTGATTTGCCATTTCGCTTAATTTATATATCCCACTCGCCGGTAAATGAATGGTCGTGCGTTCAGCAATTTATTTGACGACTGTAGCTTGTAATTATCATTTGTAGTTGAGATATTAGAGAACTAACTGTTTTGTACTCCAGTACAAAATTCTATTCCAAGATTTACGAATGTAGATTTAATAGGCACTATAAATAGATTTAATGTTTCTAATAATAAAACCTGTACACAACTTTGGGTTAATTTCTCTTTGGCTGGGTGGTTCAGGTGGGTTATTAAGTTATTTACCGTTGGATGGCTAAGGTGTCCTGAGTAGGTGTTTTGTAATATTTTATTGAGTAGCGAAATATATCACGGGGGGAAATTTTGCGACAAAAATAGTCGCAATAGAATCATGGAGGTGTACATAAGATAGAGAACAGAACAATTAGATTTAGTCCTGTTTTGGGATTTATTCCTATTTCGGATTCCTAATTCATATGTATGTGTGCATGTGTGTCTAAAATACAAAAAATAGATATGGAAGAAAACTGTTATGATGGAGACTCGAACAACAACGTTGTGATAAAACAAGAATCAAAATGAAAAAGTTCGCAATTGCATCTTCACTCGTATATATAGAACTGTGTTAATTGTGTTATAGCTGGTATGTGTGTGTGTGTGTGTGTGTGTGTGTGTGTGTGTGTCACTTTACGTAGTATGAATGTAACAATAATACAGCAATAATTTCCTATTTTTATTCATTTATTTATATATATTTAGCAATATTAATGATTGCTATATTTTCAATAACACTTGACAATTAATCTATACGAAACATTCAGATATATGTCGAAGATGGCAAATAGCAAATAAAAATTAATCTGGTATGTTTGCAGACAACTGTTGTCTCCATGACATCTTTAAACAGTTTTTGGCCGTAACAAATTCTTTATTCATAATGCTGGTGGTTTCTTATGAATAGCTCTGCATTATGCCATATCATTTTATATATTCATTGTAACATTGGATGCTGTTAATACTTGATAATTATAGAAATGCAAGCGGTATACAAACCGATATTCTAGTATTACGTTGCTCATTCATACCTTTGTAATCTGTACAATTATGTAACAGGTTTTCGTAATTAGGACCAATTCAGATAGCTCCAAATTTAGCACAAAATGGCTATTTCAAAGTCAAATGCGACGTGATATGCGTTTGACGTCAACAAGTTTATATTTTAAACATAATTTGCAATTCTAAGTTTTTAAATGCTGATCACTATTTTGTCATTGAATCAGATCAACTACAATTTTGAAAATATGACACTTTAAGGCAAAATTGATGTGTTATACTAACTGCCCCTTTCACTTTTTATTATTATTAACGGAGATTACAAGGAAATCATAAACTTGTGGCAAGGAAATATCATTACTGATATATCATTAATAAACTGTATATGAAATTGATAACACTTCAAATGACTTGCTACCTGTTTCTGTTACAAATGATTTACTATCCGCCTCTGTTACACATGCCACAACAGAGTAGACAGTGACTATCTAGGACAGTTCTTCCCTTTTAGCTATCACGAACGTTTTGTTACCAATGTTTGGATTTTTATATATTTCACATATCTACAAGATATTTAAAATTATCAACAATGAATAAGTTATGGTTGTAATTGTCGAAATCGCTAAAACTATTTTATGTCATGGCATATTTCTGTATTTTGAAATAGATAAGTATTTCAGTATGGAATTCTCTACTATATAATTCTATGGCATACTTTTAGATGAAGGTCGGGAGACACAGACATGCTAACATTGTAGCGATGGCAGTTTTACTCTGCTTGAGTTACTTCTGAACAATTGAATCAAATGTCACAGATCTTTCAGACAGGCATGACGTCGCTTTTGATAACATATCAACCTTTGTACGGCCTCATTTTTTGATGAAATTTTCAAGAGGAATTTGCAACAAGACGGTCGTTACAAGTATTTTCAAATCCTAATTATTATCATCGGTTCATATTAATAATGAAATGAAGACAGTATTATGTATTGTCAGTAGTTTTGCTTTATTTGAACTCTTATTAGAATTAATGATCAGGCATCGATTTTTTTGTGTTGTGAGAAGTGCCTTTGTTTTCCGCCATAAAGACAATAAAGACAAATAGTTGTATCTGTCAATTGTGCACATAGCTGAGCCTGATATTGCGGCTTCTAAGGGAACAGATAGCAGCTTGGTACGTCACACGTTTCGAATCTAGCATCGAAATCTGTTGTGTAACACGATGGTGTCCCGCTTGCATCTGGATCGCGACAGTAGTTCCCAGCCTGTCAAAATGTAAGATATATTATAATAAATGAAAAAGTAAGGTTACTTGTGGTTTAATTTGTTTTTGTGGGTGTAAGGTTATATTTCAGCATATGATACATGGAAGCCAGTATATGCGGTGTGGGAAAATAAAAAAAAAACCAATCTACCCATGGGAAGATAATGCAAGCTCTCTCTCTCTCTCTCTCTCTCTCTCTCTCTCTCTCTCGTTACGAGTCTGTGGTCTTAAAATAAGTAACAGAAGAGAGTAGTCAAGACAGCACGCTTTGTCAAATAGAACAACCAATTTATTTCCCTAGAATACAAAGTAAAAAATGAGAAAAATTAACTTATGGAATTGCTAATTAAATCCAAATTGTAATCCAAGAATTAAAAACACAAGTGCTAACAGTGAAAAGTTCTAAGTGAATCTCAGTTCAAATCCCAATAAAATTCAAGATGGAAGGCGATGACATCAGTAATAACCTACTAAGTGCAGATGTATCAACATTGTCTTGTTGAAACACAGAAAATATTCTTCCAGGTTTGACTTCAGTATAAATTCCAATGACTGTCATTTCAAAGAATTACCAGAGCACTTATGTATTTCCATGAAAAACAATCACCTGAATTCAATAATGTGAAGAAAAATAAAATTCAGCGAAAACTGGTCATAACATAATACTTAACGTTTCAAGCATTTTAAGCCCAACTGACAATCCCTAATGAATACATCCGTTATACGACTAATTAATATGCAAAACAGATTCCCAGATGAGGTTCAAAAGTTCATTCTTCTGGAAAAATCGAAGATTTTACCAACTGGCACATGACAAATATTATATTCCCCAGGTATTATCTTGACTCAACTTAATGTTTCTTACTCTGAGACAGATAAAAAAAGGTTTAGAAAGTTGTTTGTTAAAACTGTCACTGATTTTGGTACAAAGTCAGCAATTAGATACAATGTTCCATTACTCATGGCATATAACGAAAATGAAAAATAAGAAATTAAAAAATTAAAAACTGACAAACAAATTAAATTAAATTTACAGTACCATATATATATATATATATATATATATATATATATATATATATATATATATATATATATATATATATATATATATAAAGAGAGAGAGAGAGAGAGAGAGAGAGAGAGACAGGAAGAGACAGAAAGAGAGAGAGAGTGATATATATATATATATATATATATATATATATATATATATATATATATATATATATATATATATATATATATATACCAAGATGAGTGTCTGTGTGTCTCATGAAAATACTTCTCCATATCCATCTATCAGCAAATTGCCATCTTGGCTACTTATTATATATATCTTACATTATGATCAAAATTCATTGCCATTCGTTACATTAATGTTCAGGAAGTCTATTAATCAGATTTTGTTTCAGTTATAGAGCATTATATTTATCTAGCGAACAAAATACATCTAGAGAACTGAACCCTTTAGACTGTTACACACATCTGCATATCACTTCAACTAAAATACCACAAATTTAAATGTATAGTACAAAACAAACGGTGTGGAATAATTTGCGCAAAATTATACGTCTGCATTCATATACATTGACGCACGCTCGCAAGAGCGATATTAAAATGTGTATATGGTTAATCAGGAAAGGGAACAGACAAAACATAAGAAGTGAAAGAAAATGTAACATATTTTCCATTTCACACAACAGCATACCTCCATTGTCAGAAGTGACATAAAATGTCTTAAAATGAACCGTGAAAACATACTATATCGAACCGATGAATACCGATTTAAATTATGCTGCAGACTGGTCAATGATTCTACACAGGGAAGAAAAGGAAACCTAATAAGATAACCAAAGTAGAATAGGTAGTTGTAAATGCTACTGATTAGTGCTTCTACTTACATTGGAGGCAGATCCATCCGGAAATGAGTGTGCAGCAAACCGATGATCATGAGGAAACTGAAATAAAGGAATCATTATTTTAAAGACTCATTACAATAGATAACGTCATATATATCTATATCTATCTATATATATGGAATAATTTGCGCATTATTACACTCCTGCATTCATATACACTGACGCACGCTCGCAAGGGCGATATTAAGAGATTGTCTGTGTTGATATATATACCTGTTCTTCTCGTGATATGTATACATATATATATATATATATATATATATATATATATATATATATATATATATATATATATATATATATATATATATATATATATATATATGTTCACACTGATCTTGACAAATACGCTTTTTGAATACGCAGTTTGGTACATTTGTCTCTACTAGTCATAGATCAGGAGAGTTTATTGGGTAGGTCTGTTATATGTAGTCATTTAGCACAAAACTAAACTACTTGGAGGACTGCGGTAAACAAATACTCAAACCATGGTCTACTTTGTTCTAGATGAAAACTAGTTTTTCATAGTAAAATCTGTTTCTACGAGAATGCTTAAAGGGGGACGAGATTATCTGTGTTGATGTATCCTCCTGTCCTGTTCGTGATAACAATAGACGCGATCTCACTCCACGAAGCGGTATTGTTATCTGAAGATGCTACTTCAAGTTGGTTTTGCAGATGGTCTTGAACTGGTATGAAAAGACTTGACAAAGGTTTCATGATGAAAGACTAGTTACCCGTCAAAGGCAACCTGTTCTTGGTCGTTAGGATGCCGTCATGAGTAAAACTGATCCCGTCTTGTTGCAACTTCATATTGTTCAGGACTGCTGATGAGGCATATATTCGCTAATTCTGCATGCTGTTAATAATGCCATGATGTAGCAGGTCTTGTATCATAGGTGCGACAGAGATGCCCTTCAAAGTGGTTATGTAGGAGTCTTGTTGAGCCAGGTTAATTGGCAAGTTTGGTTCTACTTAGGGCAAAGGTTAACATTTTCTTGGTCATGTATACTCCAATATAGGGAATAAGGTAAGATAAGTCTTTTTTGTCTGATATCCTCTTGTTCGTGGTGACGAAAGGTGTCAGAGTTATTGGAACAGTAACCTTTTATCGTACTCGGTTGGAGTTTCCTGTCTTTGAAGAGTCAGAGAAAGTTAATATCTATTTGAGGCATATGTGCCTGAAAGGGTATGATGTGTTCGTTTGTTCACCACTGGGTGAAAATGTGCCATTTGCCCTCGTATATTTTCAGAGTTAAGAGCCTTCGTGCCAGAGCGATTCTCACCACCACTAGTTATAAGACTTGTTTGTATAATCAAGGCGTGTAGGGTTGAGTAGAAATAAAACAACTGATGTCGTAGTTGTTTAAGTAGATAAGGGAAAATCCGAATTTTCCGAGCAGTTTCCCTTGCAAGATTGACGACAACATTTGTCCAAGACTTGTCCCATACGAGTGGTGCATCCAGGCCATTCCAATTCATCGAGAGAGCGTTGATTGCCCAGGCTATTAAGGCGCGGACTGGAGATTTAAAGGTCGGGAGTTTGGTATTCTACCTCGTCGCAAATAAGTTCACCAACGGTCGGTCCCATCGGGTACATATCTGAGTGAAAATAAAGAGACCATTCTGTATACATTAGTTTATTGTTCCGGGAATAAGTGTCGAATAGAACCTTTGGCGTCTCGGGATATGGCGAACTTGGTTCTTCTATGTCGCTTGAGATAACTCGCCACTAAAGAGTTGTCGGACAGGATGAGAACTCTCTTGCCATTTAAATATTCCTGCAACAAGTGAAAAGTTATCACAATGAGTGTCATCTCCAGAAGACTCTTATGCAGATGTCGTTCATGGGGAGATCATGCATCTCTGCTTCCCGAAAGGATAGTAATAGGTGGGTTCCTCAGCCTTCCGTACTTGCCTCGATACAGACTGTAATCTAGAACGGCTGTACTTGCAGGGTTATACCATAACAAGCAATGTTTGGATGCCCCAATTACGCAGATAATGCCTTAAATTGTGTGCTAATGAAGAGAGGTCTGTCCAGTCGGCAAACGATTGGCCTCAATTTGGACAGAAGAATCATTTGCGATGGCCACATATAAAGACGATCTTAGACAATGAAGTCTGCTGCAGCGTTGAGAAAGCCTAGTAGGCGAAGGATTTCACGTGCTAACAGAGTTTTTCTCCAAGTAAAGAAGCTAACATGGTTCCGATTTTCAATGCCCGATCTTGAGGGAGGCGAACAATGCTGCCTGTGTATTTTAACTCTATAACTAGGTGAACAAAGTGTTGAGATTGTACTAGGTCGGATGTATCGTTGTTGACGAGAAGCCCAGGTTGGAAAGGGGTGTGGCAATGTTTATCATGTCGTGTTGAATATAACACCTGATGTTTCTGCAGGATGTCGTACAGGTAACTTGATGTGGTCTGGATATGCACCATGACTCGATTCATCATAAGAGTGATGACACAGGGGTTGATGTCGAGCGTGTCCCAATGGAAGTGCTCTGAATTGGTATGCAATGTTGTATGTGAATTGCAGGAACGTCCGGGAAGCCTTGAGAATAGGACATAAACCTATGCGTACACACCGATGCGAAGTCTCCCTCTTGGATGGTATTCAAAATGCACCGTGGTGTTTCCATTGACAACCAAGGGGCGTGAATGAATTGAGTGAGGGTGCTTAGGTCGATGACCATAGGCATAATGCCGTTACCTTTAGCACCAAGAAAAGTTTGAGATAAAACCACGGAGAAACGTTAGAACAAACGATGTGACCTTCTTGGTGCTATATCCGCTATGGCTTCCGAGAACTGTTGGCATCGCTGGGTGGAGCTTCGATAGAAATGTTTTCGGAAGTTTGAGTCCTATGTGTGGCCCTTTCGTCCTTTTATTGGTTTCCTGTACTATCCCTGTATCGACGCTACGGTTGCAGTGAGGAAAATTGGCATCCTTCATAGCTTGTTTGCGGACTTCTTCAATCTGGCCGTTAGGAGATAAAGGCTGTTTTATTAGCTTGGCCTTATGGTGGTCTCTCAGCGATGATATCAATGTCAACTGCTGTATTTTCCAACTGAAATGGTGTATGGCCAAGGTGGAATTACCTACGAACTGATAATGAAGTCAGGTCGGAACGTTCGTACCTCTCCCAGACTGTGGAAGTAACTGAAGTTGGACTCTTCCGTTTCTTCTTAAGATCAACAGATGCATGATATCTTGTCCATGTTGCTGATGGAGTCGGAGGAGGAGGGCGGAAATCTGGGATAAAAGGCAGAAAACGTAGTTAATGAAGGCCGGTCGCAACGGAAGTAGGCCATCCATGCGGGGAGGAAATCGTCAGTATCATCAGTCTGGGACGGGATACGGGATGTTTGCTCCACATGGCCGTTCCGTATGTCTCCTCAGTGAGAGGGAACTTGGCTCTTTGTTTTGCTCTGTCCATTGCTTTTCAGCAATAGGAATTGAGTCGAACTCCAAGGAGGCAAGGTAGAGGGAGTTGTCAATAATGATTGGTCCTGTGGTGGTGACTTGGGTGTCGGGGCTGTTTCGGAGTGTCTCAATGTCTGGAGCTTCATGGCTGAAGAGTAAGAGCTGACTTATCACCCTTGTTCGCCAGAAATTCTCAAATTGGGGAAAGGTTATCATGCAAACTAGTCATGCATTTGTCCTTAGCTGTGCATTGCTGCATTTGCCAATAGTCTAATCCGTATGACAAGTAAAAAAGAAGTATTAAACTCTAGCCCTACACATGCCTTTAGAACGTTATATCCGTACAGAGCTAAATCTTAAAACGTTGACTCAAAAATTTATAATAAACAGTTCAATAAAGCTATGAAACATAGCGACTGATTAATAATAAAAATAATAATAATAATAATAACAATAATGAGGACTTTGTATAGCACCTAATCTTTAGAAGCTCTAAGCGCTTTTCAACATTAGACAACACCTATAAGATCAAAAAAAAACAAACATTTAATGATATGATTACAAAAACAAACACCATGAAATTAGAAAACATTAAAAAACATGCTGAGAATATTTAAGGTAGGAAACATTATTAGGTCTTTAAGTTTGTTCTTGCAGTCGAAATAAGTGAGTTTTGAAAGCCCTCTTGAATGTGATCACTGTGTCTTTGTGTTTAAGTTCAGTGGGCAATTCATTCCACGTTGCTGGGCCCTGGAATGCAAAAGAACGCTGTATATATGACCTTGTTTTCATAGTGGGAATAATGAGTATACGATTGTCAGAAGAGGAGCCTAAGTATCTTGCTGGTGTGTACACTTGGGTGTGGTCGGATAGGTATGTTGGACTAGAGTCCGACAGTGAAACGTAGCACAGAGAACAAATTTTCTGTTTGATTCTGGATCGAATGGATAGCCAGTGTAGGGTACAGAGCAGCGTGGAGGTGTGCTCTGATTGTAATACTCTAAGTATGATCCGAGTAGTTGTGTTTGAAGTTTCTGGAGCAGATTTTAGTTGTTGTTGTTGTTGTGAGGTTTAACGCCATTTTTCAGCACACAATAGGCAATATATGGCGGCCAGTATTAATGGTGGAGGAAGAACCCGGGAAAACCCCGGAAAGAACCGCCGACCTACGAGAAGCTACTGGCAAGCTTTCTCACATACCCACATTGGCTGAATCTTAGACTCGAACCGCCGCAGACAGAGGTGAGATGGCAATGATCCGTAACGAAGAGCGCTTTAGACCACTCGGCCACTCGAGGCCCCTCTGGAGCAGATATTGAGAATTGAGTTACAATAGTCCAGTCTTGAAAGTACTAATGAACACACAAGTGTTTTAGTGGCATCAACTGAAAGATATTTGCGAATTGAGCTGATGCGTCTCAGCTCAAGATATGCAGCCTTGCATATGTTCATGACATGTTGGTGCAATGTGAGAGTACTGTCCAGAGTAACACCTAGGTTTCGTACTGATTGTGTGAATTTAATGTTGGTGTTGCTGATATTTATTGTTTGAGGTAAAGGATGTGAGTAGTGAAAGGAGTTAGTTTAGCCTCAATAGGAATTAGCATTACAGACCCCCCTGGGCAAGTTTAGCCTCAATGGAAATTTAACATTAACCACCCTGGGCAAGTTTAGCCTCAATATAGATTTGACATGGGCAAAAAACCCTGGGCAAGTTTAGCCTCAATGGAATTCAACATTGGAAGAAAAAGACGTTTGGGCCTGTTGAGCCGCAAGGGGAAATGGAATAGGGTTGGGACCCTATTTTTGTTTTTAAAGAAAAAAAGGGTAGGCAATGGAAAGTCATTCTCTTTTCGAGACCTATGAGTGGCCCTGAAAAGGGCCTTTGGGTTTATGTTAATGTATCCATTAACACAAGGGGCACCGCATTGGTCTTCTTCTGTCCTTAGGCTGCGCCTCACTGTAGGACCGTAAATCAGCACTCTTTTGAGGCATCCTTGTCTTTCAACGTAGATCCTACGTATCCACAGACTGGTGTCTGTCCTGTGGACAACGGTCCACTTGGATCGGACATACATTAGCATGTCCGTCCTAAACATCACTCAAGACACAAGGGTGGATGATTCAACTGTGGTCCACATCTTGAGGTGACGAGAACAGGTGAATCAATGCAGTGAACTGCGCTTATTTATAGGTAGAGGAAGGATTGAAACGGATTGAGTTCATTCACCAATCCGAACACGCGTTACAAAATTCAGTCAGCCCGCATCCAATCCGAAGAGAGCAGTCTGTTACGTCACGTAGTCTATATAGATTCGCTAGCTCCTGTGTGCAGTCAATCTATGCGACAGTGATTCAACATGACGGAAACTCAGAAAACGATCCATTGGGGTGCACCAGCAGTGGAGACCGCCCAAGGGAACCCGGACTTACTTTCAGAAGAGGTGAATTGGGATTTTGTGGATTTTCTTACCTCGCAAGAATTTGTTCCGGAACCTTCGTCACCTTCTTCATTACCGCAAGTGGAGAATTTTAGACAGAGACAGAAAGAAGAATTGGAGAAATTTATGCAACGACAAAAGGAAGCGGAACAAGCTTTTCTCCTACAGCAACAGCAAGAAGAAGAAGAGGTAAGAAAAAAACAACAACAAGAAGAAGTAGCAGCAAAGAAACAAGAGGGTGAAAATCAAACGGTCACGATACTGTTAGACATTTTAGCGGAGTTAAGAAGTCTGAAACAAATGTATCAGACTTCTTTATCACGACCGAAGAGAATACGACCTTCCCGAGCTAAACACGTCAACCCTGTGACTAAGCCTGTCGTACCACCCTTAGAGATTTCAACCAAATCATCATCAACAGTACGCAGTCCAGAAGTAGGCCTTGGCCGTGGCAAAGGCTTAAGGCAGTTAAAGTTGGTTGCTTAAATTCACCCCTTCACCAAAAAAGGCCCTTTTCAGGGCCACCCACGTCTCTCGAAGAGATACACTTTCAATTGCCAATAACTATAAAAAAAAAACATTTTACCCCTATAGTACGTGTTTATGAGTGCGTGAATGTAGCTTCTTATTTTAAAATCAAAACTCAAAGACACTTACCTTATATAATTAATGTATTCTTTTCTCCATAGTTACAATACAATTCACAATTCACAACAGAACACTTTAAAAAGTTCATAGATTTCTTCTATCTCATTGTTTACTCTCTCTGTTTTTTCAATTTCTTCACCGTCACAGTCTTTTCCTCCTCTTCCTCCTCACTTTCTTCCCTTCTTCTTTTCTTCTCCTGTTTCTTTTTCTTCACCTGGCTGCTTTCTTCCTCTGAAGAATCCCTCTCTTCTTCTGAAGAATCCCTCTTTTCTTCTGACTCCTCTTGTTTCTTTTTTGGGCAATCTGGAGACCAATGTCCTTTTTCTTGACAATAATAACAGGTATCTTGACTTTTGTCTTTTCTAGCCCCTGTTTTTTTTTTTTCTTTTTTGACGGTCTGGACACTCTGAAGACCAATGCCCTTTCTTCTGACAGATATAGCAAGTATCTTGACTTTTATCTTGAAAGGAAGGAGAGTAGTCCGTCGGCTGGTCTGAAGAGAATTTTCTAATGACCCCTGGCAAAGCTCTGATGAAACGTTCAATTTGGCTAGTCTCTTCCATCGTTGTGCTCGGTTTGAGAGTGAAATGAATAGTGAAGGGACAAGACACACACTCTTTTATATACGCTGGTCTGCCATGACTATAAATTAGCCCATGGTGTTTAAACTTGAGTCATTTGACGTTTTTCACTCAAGATGAAACGATCCTATTCATTCGAGAAGAAAGAAGAAGAAAGTAAGAGGCAGAAACCTGATCTATCGCCTCGTACCAGAGCTGAAGTCTTGGCACAAATTCACGGCAGTGATTTTGAAGAGGACATGAGTGAACCAGAACCCGAACCCTCTAAACAAAGTTCGCCACCCTTAGTCAACCCTGAAAAGTACTATTCCATTCGGGAGACGGAAAAGCGCTCCTCTAGAAAATTTAGAACCACGGCTTACACTTACACAGTGAAGTTTAAAGATTTCAAGTCCGACGTACCGTTAGAGAAAGCAGAAATGTTCATCACTGGGGTGTGGGATTCTTTGCTCACCTCACTCAAGCGACAATGTCAACCCAAAGAAGACGATCGCTTGAGACTTTCCATACAGTACGACTGTTTGAAATCCCCTGTTTGGATCGAGTTTAGCAAACCCGGAGAACTAACTGCTTCCAAAGTCATGGACAAGATTCAACACTTGCAACAATCCAATGACCAGTTTGACATCACCGATGGAAAAGCCACACTGGACATGACCCACGTGTCTCTTCCTCAAGGGACCGGACAACGCAATAAGGTGTAACTGGTGAACGACCTTCGCAGCACCAGAAAGAGTATCGTCCAAATTCACAATTCTCAAGACCAGATGTGTTTAGCCCGAGCCATCGTGGTGGGACGAACCTGTGCCAACAAGAACGACACGACAGAATGGAAAAGAGCCTGGAAAACTATTCGACAATCGGACCGAGCCAAACAACGAAACGAAGCAGAACTCCTGTTACAACAAGCCGACTTGCCCAAAGACACACCCTGTGGTATTCCTGAGATGCAAAAATTGCAAGATGTCCTAGCTCCACGCTACACCTTGAAAGTGCACCCTCAAGAAATGCGCGGACCTCTGTTGTTTCGAGTGAAAGACTTTAAGGACGGAAAATGCATTCATGTCTATTGTCACGATGACCATTTCGATACCATTACCAGTATCACTGCATTCCTGCGATACAGTTATTACTGTGAGAAATGTGACTATGGCTATAACAATCGAGAGCAACACAAACATTGCGGATGGAAATGCTCAGGATGTTTGGGCTCTCCACCCTGTCTGAGCGAAGGACAAGAAACAGTACATTGTCCAGCTTGTCTACGTACGTTTGTCAGCCCTGCCTGTTACCAACAACATCTCAAGACGCAAGGTTCACAGCAGAAATGTGCTTGTCAACTCCTGAGATTGTGCCCTACGTGTGGACAAGGCCTACGTACCAATAATGTCAAGGCACACGTATGTTCAGGAAAAAAGAAATGTCACATTTGCCATCACATCGTGGACTTGGAACACCAATGCTACGTGCAAAAATACCAACCCCCACCAGAGAAAGAGGACGGTCACAAGAAGAAAGGCAATTTCATCTTTCTCGATTTCGAATGCATGCAAGAGACCGGCATTCACATTCCTAATTTCTGTGTGGCTCATCGAGCGTGCGAGAAGTGCATTCAAGAAACTATCTTCAGTCATTGCCGTCAGAGCAGCAAGATTCCCGGAGGGCGTGAAAAAATCTTTCGAGGACCGAGCACGTTAGCCGATTTTGCCCAATGGGTCTTAGACCCCATCGACAAGACGTGCAGCCAAGAGGACATCGAACGTTACGGAGATTGTCATCGTCATGCCACGGTGATGGCTCACAATTTCTCCGGATACGATGGACAGTTTCTTTTGAGGTACTATACGGAACATGGCATCGAACGTCCTAAAGTGACTTTGAACGGAGCCAAAAATCATTTTCATGCAAGTGGGACAAGTGCAGTTTAAAGATTCGATGAGTTACTTGGCCATACCTTTGAGCCGAATGCCTAAAACGTTTGGAATGACAGAAATGGCTAAAGGGTACTTTCCACACTTTTTCAATACGGAAGCCAATCAACTCGCCGTTCTACCCCATTTACCTGAGGCTCACTATTACTACCGAACAACGAGAAGCTTTCTACGCTTGGTACCAGGCTCACGCCTCGGACCCTTTCGACTTTCAGGAAGAAACGCTAAAGTATTGTCGTTCCGATGTGGACATTTTACGACGTTGCTGTGGAAAATTTCGAGAACTGTTCATGGAACACGGAGGGTTCGATCCTTTGAAAGAAGCTTGCACCATTGCCAAAGCGTGTTCCTTTGTGTATCGACAACGATTCATGCCTGAAAACATCGTAGCTGTCATCAGCCCTCAAACGATCCACTATGTCAAACGTCAATACTCGGTCAAAGCCCTAAGTTGGTTACATTACTTGTGCGACAAGGAAGACAAGTGGGTTCAGCATGCCCGCAACGGAGGGGGCGAAAACACCATCGGAACGTATTCGGTCGATGGCTGGGACTTAGAAAACCCCAAGATCGTGTACGAGTTTAATGGTTGCTTATTCCATGGATGTCCCGTCTGTTATACTGACCGTGGCACTAAAAATCAGTTTTTACAACGAACCAATGAAGACTTGTACGAGGCCACTTGTCTGCGACGCCTAAAGTTAGAACAGCAAGGATACCAAGTGGTGGAAATGTGGGAACACGAGTTCGATCACCGTTTGAAAACCGATCCCGAGTTTAAACGCCTCGTGGAAAGTTACCAGTTCATGGAGCCGCTGAACCCGAGGGATAGTTTGTACGGAGGAAGAACCAATGCCACCTGTTTGCTGTACCATACCGACGAAGAGAAAGGAGAAGAAATCAAATACTTGGACGTGTGTTCCCTGTTTCCCTACGTGTGCAAATATTGTCGCTTTCCTGTAGGGCACCCGCAATTGTTAACGGAACACATCGACCTGAAAAACATTCGACAATACGAAGGCTTGATCAAGTGTAAAGTTTTGCCTCCCACGAACCTATACCATCCCGTCTTACCTCACCATTGTCAAGGCAAACTGATGTTTCCATTGTGTCGTAGTTGTGCCGAAACGTGCAACCAAGACCAACCTTGTCAGCACAGCCAGGAAGAACGGGCCTTGACGGGAACCTGGGTTAGCGTAGAATTGTTCAAAGCTCTGGACATGGGATACCAACTGTTAGAAGTGTACGAAATTTGCCTTTTTCCCAAGACAGAACAATACCACAAGGGTGACCCCACTCAGAAAGTCATTTTCGCTGACTACGTGGATGCCTTTTTGAAACTGAAACAAGAAGCCAGCGGCTATCCTTCCTGGCGTCACACTCCCGAAGACGAAAAGACATTCAAAGAGAAATACTATAAATAAGAAGGCATCTCTTTAGACCACATCGAGAAAAACGAAGGCAGGCGATCGTTTGCCAAAGTGATGTTAAATTGCTTGTGGGATAAAATGGCACAACGTCCGTGTTTACCCAAGACGGAATATTTGACCGAACCTTCCCGCTACTTTCAGATGATTCACGACGAAACCAAATACATGAAACACGTGGACCAATTTGATCTTGGTCAATTAAGAAGAAGATCTGGACTTTGTACAAGATGACCCTTTTGGAAATGTCATCATTGCGGCTTACGTGACAGCCCATGGTCGCTTTAAATTGTACGTAGCGTTAGAACTGTTAGGAGAACGCGTCCTGTACTTTGACACGGACAGTTGCATTTACATCCATCACCCGAGTCAACAGCACCCTGACATCGAAGGAGACCGTTTAGGAGCCTGGACAGACGGGCATCCCGACGACAAGATTCTAAGTTTCGTCAGTGGCGGTCCAAAAAATTACGGCTACGAATACCGTGACCCACAAGGAGAAGTGCACACGACGTGCAAAGTGAAAGGATTGACTCTGAATTATCGTACCAGTCGTGTGGTCAACTTTTGGGTATTGAAAGAAGCCTTGCAGTCTGGAAAAGATGAACACTTTAAAGTGACCACCTGTCAACCGAACAAGATTGTACGTTTACCCACTCACCACATCGTCAGTCGACCCTTGGAAAAAGTCTATCAAATCGTGTACCAGAAGCGAGTGCGACTGCCCAATCATTTCACTTTGCCGTATGGACATGTTGGTATTAAACTTTGGTTGTAAGCGGATAGCCACCCACTAGAAGGATTACTTCGCCACAGCAAGAATCGATTGAGAAACCCGATGATAACTCCAAGTTCAAACCCTACCATTTTCCAGTCTTCTTACCTGACTATTGTGATTGTGCCCGTCGATTGGACACGTTTCAAGCATGGCCTACGGATAGGAAAGGATTACCTTCTTCGCATATTTTAGCTAGAAGAGGATTTGTCTACTTGGGACCTGAGTCAGGATTGGGATATGAAGTACAGTGTTCCGCTTGTGGCCTGAAGTTACGAATGGATCTATGTATCTATAAAGATTCAGCTATTCTATAACATACTGGATGGTCTCCGCACTGCCCTTGCCTTTCTATGGTTTTTCCACCCATGACATTGCGGTACAATGATGACGGTACCTTAGAGACGGTACCTTCCAAAACAGGACATAAAAAACATAAAAAAAGAACGATGTACAAGCTTGAGACTGAGTTGCGACTAGTATAAAAAGGGGCTATGGTCAAGATCGATAGTTCATTGAGACTACCAAGACCGAGCGAACAAGATGAATACTTTCAGAGAAACACAAAACAAGTTTAGACAGGCACAATTCAAGTGTGGGGCTTCGGAAGTGGAATGCGATTGTGAGCCTTGTGATGGGTACGATGCTGTACGTTGTGACCTTAGCGATGCCGTAGAGCATCATGGGAACTTTGTTCTCACTACCCCTATCATGGAAGGTGATGCTGTGCGTGTCAAACCTGAGGGATGCGAAAGCGATGCCGCTCGTCCTCTTGGACATTTACTGGGTTTCGTTTTAAAGGTGGATGTTCACCTTCACGTCTACCCCCCTACGGATGTCATCCAGCCCTGAGCAAACTCCTGTCCATGTCACCCAACCCTCATGGAAACGAACCTGTGAAAAACGAATATTCGTTTCCTGTGCGTTTGTCGGAATACTGCGACTTTGAAAATCGTCTACAATCATTCAAAGGAAAATGGCCTAAGTATCTGGGAGGCCCGACCCCCGAAGAATTAGCCAGAGCCGGATTTTTCTACTTGGGCGAAGGAGATAAAGTCAAGTGCTTCAGTTGCGGTGTGTCACTTCACCACTGGGAACCGCAAGATTCGGCCTACGTAGAACATGCTCGATGGTCACCGAATTGTCATTACTTACCCTTAGTGGGACCGAGACATTGAAGTAACTTACCATAATCTGTTGATGGATACTTTACACGAGAACATTCGTGCTTTGCCTGTGGAGTTGAGAGAGCGCATTTACCGAGAGCTGGTCAAAATACAAGTGAAACGTAAAGAACAATTGCATCCGTTACGTCACCAGATGTTTAATCACTGGTACCTGAATGCTATAAAAGGACTGATTCAGTTGAAAGTGTTCCATTGGACAGACATTGTTTAACAACCCACTGGTTTTAAAAAGGATTTGTTTGTTATTGATGATTCTATCTACTACAACGTAAACGTACTGCATCGAATTCCAGAGGAAGAGTTAACGAATTACCGACATCTTTTACACAATGTCAACTTAGTGAAAGAGGAAACTTCTGAACGAATTGTAATGTGTAAATTAGTGACTAAACGATTTAAATTTGACACTGAAGTAAAACCATGTTTGTGCAAACGGTACATTTCTTCTGTCAGACAAAAGAGGATTTAGTATGACCTGTTTATGGATACTTTACAAGAGAACATTCGTGCTTTGCCTGTGGAGTTGAGAGAAAGGATTTACCGAGAGCTGGTCAAAATACAAGTCAAACGTAAAGAACAGTTGCATCCGTTACGTCACCAGATCTTGAACCACTGGTACCTGAATGGTATAAGAGAACTGATTCGTCAGAAATTGTTTCAGTGGTCAGACCTTGTTCAATACTTCCAGGACC
Organism: Sinohyriopsis cumingii; assembly: GCA_028554795.2. Lineage (NCBI taxonomy): Eukaryota > Metazoa > Mollusca > Bivalvia > Unionida > Unionidae > Sinohyriopsis > Sinohyriopsis cumingii. The sequence continues at coordinate 2,681,758 of JAPYKE020000094.1, read as the reverse complement.
CCGATGATCCACGTGTTGATCATTTTGGTTACTTCGAGATTCACCTAGTGCAACACATTGAGGAAGACAAGGTAAAGGATTACCGACATATTTTACGTGGAATCTACTTAGCGGAAGAGGAAACTTCTAAACGAAGTCTGACGTTTCGGTTACAGTATGCAACATTTAAATTCCCCACTGGAAAACGAAGATGTCTGGCTAGAAAGTACGTGTATTGTTTCCGAAACAAAGAGACTATAAAAACAGGCTGCCATGCCGCGACTTTTATCGCATCTAATCCAATAGATTCCGTAGAAGGAATTCAATGACCATATTCAAACCGTGGATCATTACCATCAATTATTACAAGAACTTTATCCAATCAATTTGGGACGACGCATAGTGTGTGTCTTAGTGACTTGTTTTCTGGGATTTCGTTTACCAGCCGATTCCTTGTGGACTCTTTACGAAACGTACTTACCACCCAAATGGCCTTAAATGGTCACGAGAGACTCCTTTTGCTCAAAGCCTTGCGTTTTCATCTAGATACTTCTCGACCTCAACAGGAAAAAAAGATTCGTCAACTTTTAGCTACCCAAGACGTGTATGACGATGTGTGTGTAGCTTGTGACTTACATCCCCATTGGACAGATGTCCGTGCCTGGAAAGAATGGAATTTTGAGGCTTGGACCCAAGAAGTGGCCCAGTATGCACGAGAGTTGTTCAAGGAAAAAAGTTACTTTTCAACTTGTGTTAGTGACGGTGCCAGAAGAACCCGTCACCCAGGACAGGACTGTCGTGGACAGGCCTGAAATACCCCTTCGGGAGGACACTTGTGTGACCTTACCCCCTATAGAACTGGTCAGAACATTACCCAAAACATGTTGTACAGACACTTGTTTTTATTCCACGTTAATGGTTGTACTTAAGCCTTTGGCTTTTATGTATTTTTGTCTTTCGTATTCATGTTTAAAACATTCAATAAACGTGTTCTGAAAAAAGTATATAAACTCTTCTCTTGTTTGTTTTCGTGTCACAAGTGACATTCCTAACACTATGGCTACCTCTTCTGTCTTTGCTCCCTCTTCCTCTACTGTCAAAGTCATCGACGAACACTAAGATCGTGCCAGTTGGGAGGCTTTGTATCTTCGCCATCCCTTTAACATGCTCATTGCTGGACCTAGCGGTTCAGGCAAAACCGAATTCGTCAAACGTTTGATCGAACATAATCATCATTTGATCGATCGGCCACCTCAACGGATCGTGTGGTGTTACAAAGAGTGGCAATCGGCGTACAGCCTCTTGCGAGAAAGTCAAGGCGATTCCATCGTGTTTGTGGAAGGCATTCCTAAAGAAGACGACGGCATCGTCTCTGACTCCCGACAAACCCATTTGGTCATTTTTGACGACATGTTAGGAGAAGACGAAGAAGAAATTAAATTGTGGTTCACGCGCAAAGGGCATCAACGTAATGCCAGTGTCGTTTACATCACCCAAAATTTGTTTCAACAAAGTAAAACCCATCGCACCATCAGTCTCAATGCGCATTACGTGGTCTTGTTTGAAAGCCCTCGAGATAAATCGCAAGTGCAAGTCTTTGCCAAACAGTTAGGAACGCCTTGGCTGACTCAGGCGTACGACGATGCCACTCAAACTCCACACGCCTATTTACTCGTGGATTTGAAACCTACGACCCCCGAGGATTTGCGATTTCGTACCCACTTGTTTCACCACTGGTGCCAAGACGGAGGGCCTGTCCTGTACACGTCTCCGTCCTCGACTTAATTTCACTCCACAAAAAATTCTATAAAAACCTCAGACCCTTTTCGTCTGTCTCAAACACATTTTGAACATGACGTCCCTTCAGTCGCATCTTCCCGTCAAATTGATTCGTGCATTGTATGGTATCAGTCGAGAAAAAAATCCACAAATACGAGCTCGTGTCTTAGAAGCTAGTCTCAAAGAAGTCTTACGATGGTTCACGGTGACGGCACTTCAATTACTCCAAGGAATCATTCAGATTCCTCATCAAACCAAACGCTTTTTTGATCGAAACAAAGTCGCTTTGACCCAACTGGCCGATCTCCGCATCGACACTCAAACCAAAAAACAAATCATTTTGAAACCTGGAGGGAGCGGTACTTTAGGAGGGGTCATCATTCGCTCTCTCTTAAGATGGGATCCTAATGCCCCCAAACTTCTCCCCAAGAAAAAAATCCAACGAAGCTCCAAGAAAAAGAAAAAGACCAGGTCCCCAAGGAGAACTTCTCCAGTGGCGGGACCCTCCTCTTACCAGACACCACCCCGGAAAAAGAAAAGAAGCCCCCAGAAAAAGAAACAGAGAAAAAGTCCCCAGAAAAAGAAAAGTCCACAGAAGAAAACTAGTCGCAAGAGAGGCACTTCGGCCAGGACGCAACCTTACACTCGCAAACCACGACCTGCCACGGCGGTGACTGCGTCTCCGGCAGCTTCACGTTCTTCCACTTCTCCGTTGATGACACCAAGAACTGAAGAGTACTTGGAGACGAAAAAAACTCCAAGAACTTCTCCGTTGATGACCCCAAGAACTTCCCCAGTTGCAGGACCCTCCAATTTAGTGGCAGTGGCTGCTGCTCACAAAGTACCTTCTCCCAAAATCAAAGTCCAAGAAAGATCAGGGTCATGTTACAAAGTTTACTGGATTTGTCCAAGCAAGAACTGGCTCGATTTAGACCGTTGCGTACCCCTGCACGACGTGTCATGCCTGTCCTCAAATTGATACGACGTAAAGACAATCAGTGGCGACGCGTTCCAGTATAAAAAAGGCCTGTAACCAAGTAGGGTATCAGTGTTTTGGTGCTCTTGAAGATGTCACCCTCCAGAAAACATCCCTCTTCTAAACAACCCCAAGAGAAGAAAAGGAAAGGACTGCCTCCTCATTTAGTCAAACATGGGGACATGTTATCTGTCCTGTCCAAAGCTTCTCCACCCCTACGAAAAAAACTCATTCAATCAGCCTCCAAAGAGGTCATAGATACCGTGTGCGAATGTTGTTTGAACGTCTTGAAAGGCACGATCCCTTTGTCCAAACACCAGAAACAATGCTTAGGCAAACATCGTCACGTTCTTCGCCAAATGGTTCAAAAGAAAATTCCCATTCGTCAAAAGAAGAAGATGTTGGTCCAACGTGGAGGCATTTCACCCCTCTTGTTAGGTCCCTTACTGAAAGGAGTCTTGGGAACCAGGTTGGGAGGACTGGTGGGAGCAAGATAAAAAGGCTCTCGGAAGTCCCAAGATCTCAGAATCGACCCCTGACAACCCCATGGAAGGACGAAAACTAGCTTTAGTGCCTTACAAACGATGGATGGAATACCATCATTGGCAAGAACAACGCACCCCACATTTACCTCCCAATCCCCATTTGAGCGAGATGTCCCAGGTACAACACGAATTGCAGTCCTTGATGGATCGCCAAGATTTGTCCGAAACAGAAAAATCGCAAAAGTATTTGCTGAACGGAGTGGATATCCGTAGACTGAATCGTAGTAGTGCCACTTTCCATTTGATGGTTGCTGGTGATACCGTTTACAAAACTTTCATTCAAGAAGCCCGACTTTACGTGCGTCGTGTGGAAGTGTTACCTAAAGTGGCAAACGACGTCAGTCAGACGTTGAGCAGAACGACCGCCAGGTATCCGATACGACGCGTAGAAGTGAAAACGTTCACCATTCCTGTTGGACAGCGATCCATGATCGAAGATCATCTGTTCCAAGGACAGTTACCCAAGCGTTTGATTGTTGGTATCGTCAGGAATTCAGCTTTCAATGGAGTCTACATAGAAAATCCTTTTGAGTTTCAACACTTTGGCGTGTCCAAGATCGAAGTCAGTCGCGACGGCAAGACCTTGTGTACCCGACCCTTTGAGCCTAAGTTTGGTGACAGAAATTATTTGAGATCGTACTTGTCCCTGTACGAAGCCACCGGACAGTTAGGAACCAACACCAGTCACGGTATTAACTACGAGGATTATGCAGGAGGCTATGCTTTGTGGGCTTTCGATTTCACTCCAGACCAAGGCAGCGACGAGGAACATTTCCACCCTATAAAATCCGGCCAGATTCGTGTGGAAATTCACTTTGCAAACCGAGACCCTGCTGATCCAACGTTGAACGTCATCCTGTATGCAGAATTTGATAATACCATAGAAATCAACAGTGTGAGAGAAGTTATTCTAGATTATTAGAAGCCATTGAAGACTGTTATCCCTCTTTACCTAGTGGAGAAACTTTGGAGATGAAATGTGAGGAGACCGTGGAAAAAGAAGAATCCCAAGACAAAGACGATGAAGTTATGATGAAGTCAAGATGGCCAGAACAAGAAGCCCATTTAGTCTCCTGTTTTGCCAAACACTTGATCAAAAAAGATTGCTATGGATGTCAAAACGATCATACCAGTGAAATTCAACACGATAAATGCCTGATGCTGAGTGAAGAAGAAAAATTGAACGAGTATCTGGACGAAGCTTGGAGTCTCATCTCGGACGAAGTCGTGTTGCACCAGTGGTATAAAGACTTGCGTGAACATTCTTGTCCACCATTAACCACTCAAGAGATCGATCGTATCGAAGCTCTCCTGAATCAAAGTGAGGAGACGAAACGAAGAAACGGTTATTTGTCAGACATTTTCAAGCAAAAAGTCAGGATCGAATTGATGACTTATTATTACCTGTGAAGAAGAAGAAAGAAACCACACAAATCAATGGATACCTGGGAACTTTATTACTTTTGAACCACAGTTCGTATACGGCTTCTTGGAATCCTGTCGTCTGTGCTAAAGATGAACTCCCTCATCGCAAACCTCAAGACCATCTAGCTTACGTGATCAACACGGACGATAGTCATCTCCCAGGAACCCACTGGGTAGCCGTTTACTTTCCTCAAGAAGGATGTGTGGAATATTTCGATTCGTACGGATTGCCCCCTTTGGAAGACGATATCATCGACTGTATGAGAAGAAATGCTCAGACCACCCGATTCAATAATGTGAAATTACAAGGCACAGATTCCTTGGTGTGTGGACAGTACTGTGTGTATTTTCTGCATTATCGCAGCCTGGGCTATTCTTTAGAACATTTAGTGACTCATTTTGATCCTCGTTCTTCTTCTAGAAATGATTTGAAAGTAGATCGATGGTTTTGTGACCATTATACTTATCTTTTGTCTCAAGCTAGGAAACGTAGTGTCCATCAATGGCCTAATGACTTCCAACAATGGAAATCACAATTTCATTCACAACGTTGTCAGCCCTGTTTAAAGTAGAGTGTAAATTGAAAAGAAATGTTTGAGATTTGAAAAAAGTTTTTGATGTTATATTGTTGGATTGTTGGATTATTGTTAAAAATGTTAGAGTTGTTGGTTAGTGTTAAGTGATTTTTGAATAAAAAATGTTGTGTTTTGAAAAAAATGCCTTTGTCTTTTGTTTGGCTGTAAGAATGTTGATTCATGCTCTTTGACTTCTCTCTATCTCTCTCATGACACTCATTGAACGTTCTGGCTCGAAAACCGTGGAGGGATGTTTTCCTTCACGTCCGCGCTTTGACTTTAAGAACCGGGGTGGTTTCCAGTCTAACCATCAATTGTCGACTCATCCTCCTACGAAGATGTGCTCCAAACTAGCTAAGCTAAACGAAGCCTACGTGAATTTGCATAGGGTCAGACACAGTCTGATACCGAAGCCAGAAGAGATAGAGAATGTGAGAATGCTAAAAGTCACTGAAGACCTGATAGAAGAGCTCTTCAGAGAAGAAGTGAACAGGGAGAAAGAAGAATGGACGGAGAAGTACAGACTTTAGAGACAGCAGCAACAGCAACAACAACAACAGCAACAGCAGCAGCAGCAGCAGCAGGAACCTGAACCTGACAGAGGCTTTGTCGACTGTCGTATCGACACCAAAGAGTTCTTCTTCTCTTTCCGAAGAAGCAGACCTATCGTCAGAAAGTCTATCCTCAGAGTACGTCGCATTCTTAGAAACTAAAAGATTGCCATAGCAAACAATCAAACAGCCCTTTTCAGGGCTATCCAATACTCTAGAAAAGAAATAACAATCGATTTGCCAATGTGTGTAGGTAGAGTAGTGTGAATATAAACACTGACTCTTTTTTATAGTGTGAAGGTATGTGTTTGTGTATAGGATTGTGTGTTTGTAAGTGCTCACGTACGTTGGTGTGGATAGTAGATTAAGATCATGTTTTTTTGCTGTTTGAGGTGTGGGGAGAGTAGATTTGGGGATGGATTGGATTGCTTTGCGTATGTGAATAGTATATTATTTGTTTAATAAAATTTTTTAGAATAGTGATGGGTAGTATAAAAAAGTGAGTGTTTCTTTTAGGTCCGCGCGTTGTTTGGTTATGATCTAGGTAAGATCAATTTTATGTCTTAGGGGATGTTTTCCTTCACGTCCGCGCTTTTAGCATAAATTGAAACTCCCTGGGTAGTCTAGCTACCCTGTTCATTCGTTGACAAGACAATGAATACCAGAATTGTGAAACTGCTAGAACTCCAGATTTACCTGGAATATGCCAGGCGCATACTAAATGAACTGGCCGCGGAGGCCATTGTCGAAGAGGCAAGGATGAAAGAGGAGGAGGAAAGAAGAAAAAAAAAGAAGAGGAGAGAGGAAATTTCAGAATCCCAGAGACAGAAAATTGGGATTCTGAAGCCACTTATCCCACCTCTGCACTCCCAAGAAGAAAGGTAAAAGGAGACTGCGGAAGAAGATGTGTGTGTGGTGCCAGGCCTGGAATGTGCCATCATTAACCAGGTATCTCTGGAATTCAAAAACAAACAGCCCTTTTCAGGGCTACCCAAACCTTTAGAAAAGAAATAGTAATCAATTTGCCAATGTGTGTGTGTGTGTATGTAGAGTAGTGTGAATATAAACACTGACGCTTTTTTATAGTGTTTGTGTTTGAGTTTGTAAGCGCTGATGTAGGTTGGTGTGGATAGTAAATTTGGGTTTCATTTTAATGCTTTGCGTGTGTAAATAGTAGATTAGGGGTTTGTTTATTGATGCTTCACGTATGTGGATAGTAGATCATATGAAATGAGAAAAGTAAGGGATGTTTTCCATCATGTCCGCGCGTTTTAAGTGATAATCTAGGTAATATCAATTTTGTTCTAGGGGGATGTTTTCCATCACGTCCGCGCTTTTCGTATAAGAACCCACAGTATTCGTCGTTCAAACCATTCTACAGAGAAGATGGCTTCAAACGTTCTCGATAAAATGCAAACATTGCAAGACGTCCTGGACAATTTGGGCATGATTGAACAAATGCTAGTGAGACTAAATGAAGATCACTATTCTTATAGTCCCCATCGAGTGAAGATGGAGATTAACAATTTACGAAAAGTAAAGGACATGATAAGTGATGTGATGAAAGAAATAAAGGAGGAAAAGGAGGATGAAGAGGAAAGGATAAGGATAAGAGCATGGAATGAAAAAATTGAAAAAGAAGAAGAAAATGAGAAGAGGAAGAAAGAAGAGGAGGAGAAGAAGAAGAAGAAAGAAGAGGAAAAAAGGAATAAAATAAAGAAAAGAAGAGAAAGAGTGTAGGACAGAAAATAAGAAGTTGGTGGAGAAATAGAAGAAATTAGAAGAAGAAGAAGAAACCCAAAGGCCCTTTTCAGGGCCACTCATAGGTCTCGAAAAGAGAATGACTTTCCATTGCCTACCCTTTTTTCTTTAAAAAAAAATAGGGTCCCAACCCTATTCCATTTCCCCTTGAGACTCAACAGGCCCAAACGTCTTTTTCTTCCAATGTTAAATTCCACTGAGGCTAAACTTGCCCAGGGTTTTTTGCCCATGTTAATTTTCCATTGAGGCTAAACTTGCCCGGGGGGGGGGGTCTGTAATGCAAATTCCCATTGAGGCTAAACTAAACCCTTTCAATACTCACATCCTTTACCTCAAACAATAAATATCAGCAACACCAACATTAAATTCACACAATCAGTACGAAACCTAGGTGTTACTCTGGACAGTACTCTCACATTGCACCAACATGTCATGAACATATGCAAGGCTGCATATCTTGAGCTGAGACGCATCAGCTCAATTCGCAAATATCTTCCAGTTGATGCCACTAAAACACATGTGTGTTCATTAGTACTTTCAAGACTGGACTATTGTAACTCAATTCTCAATATCTGCTCCAGAGGGGCCTCGAGTGGCCGAGTGGTCTAAAGCGCTCTTCGTTACGGATCACTGCCATCTCACCTCTGTCTGCGGCGGTTCGAGTCTAAGATTCAGCCAATGTGGGTATGTGAGAAAGCTTGCCAGTAGCTTCTCGTAGGTCGGCGGTTCTTTCCGGGGTTTTCCCGGGTTCTTCCTCCACCATTAATACTGGCCGCCATATATTGCCTATTGTGTGCTGAAAAATGGCGTTAAACCTCACAACAACAACAACAAAAATCTGCTCCAGAAACTTCAAACACAGCTACTCGGATCATACTTAGAGTACCACAATCAGAGCACACCTCCCCGCTGCTCTGTATCCTACACTGGCTATCCATTCGATCCAGAATCAAACACAAAATTTGTTCTCTGTGCTACGTTTCACTGTCGGACTCTAGTCCAACATACCTATCCGACCTCACCCAAGTGTACACACCAGCAAGATACTTAGGCTCCTCTTCTGACAATCGTATACTCATTATTCCCACTATGAAAACAAAGTCATATATACAGCGTTCTTTTGCATACCAGGGCCCAGCAACGTGGAATGAATTGCCCACTGAACTTAAACACAAAGACACAGTGATCACATTCAAGAGGGCTCTCAAAACTCACTTATTTCGACTGCAAGAACATACTTAAAGACCTAATAATGTTTCCTACCTTAAATATTCTCAGCATGTTTTTTAATGTTTTCTAATTTCATGGTGTTTGTTTTTGTAATCATATCATTATATGTTTTTTTTATCTTATAGGTGTTGTCTAATGTTGAAAAGCGCTTAGAGCTTCTAAAGATTAGGTGCTATACAAAGTCCTCATTATTATTATTATTATTATTATTATTATTATTATTATTATTAATCAGTCGCTATGTTTCATAGCTTTATTGAACTGTTTATTATAAATTTTTGAGGGCTCTCAAAACTCACTTATTTCGACTGCAAGAACAAACTTAAAGACCTAATAATGTTTCCTACCTTAAATATTCTCAGCATGTTTTTTAATGTTTTCTAATTTCATGGTGTTTGTTTTTGTAATCATATCATTATATGTTTGTTTTTTTATCTTATAGGCGTTGTCTAATGTTGAAAAGCGCTTAGCTTCTAAAGATTAGGTGCTATACAAAGTCCTCATTATTGTTATTATTATTATTATTATTTTTATTATTAATCAGTCGCTATGTTTCATAGCTTTATTGAACTGTTTATTATAAATTTTTGAGTCAACGTTTTAAGATTTAGCTCTGTACGGATATAACGTTCTAAAGGCATGTGTAGGGCTAGAGTTTAATACTTTTTTTTTTACTTGTCTTACGGATTAGACTATTGGCAAATGCAGCAATGCACAGCTAAGGACAAATGCATGACTAGTTTGCATGATAACCTTTCCCCAATTTGAGAATTTCTGGCGAACAAGGGTGATAAGTCAACTCTTACTCTTCAGCCATGAAGCTCCAGACATTGAGACACTCCGAAACAGCCCCGACACCTAAGTCACCACCACAGGACCAATCATTACTGACAACTCCCTCTACCTTGCCTCCTTGGAGTTCGACTCAATTCCTATTGCTGAAAAGCAATGGACAGAGCAAAACAAAGAGCCAAGTTCCCTCTCACTGAGGAGACATACGGAACGGCCATGTGGAGCAAACATCCCGTATCCCGTCCCAGACTGATGATACTGACGATTTCCTCCCCGCATGGATGGCCTACTTCCGTTGCGACCGGCCTTCATTAACTACGTTTTCTGCCTTTTATCCCAGATTTCCGCCCTCCTCCTCCGACTCCATCAGCAACATGGACAAGAGATCATGCATCTGTTGATCTTAAGAAGAAACGGAAGAGTCCAACTTCAGTTACTTCCACAGTCTGGGAGAGGTACGAACGTTCCGACCTGACTTCATTATCAGTTCGTAGGTAATTCCACCTTGGCCATGCACCATTTCAGTTGGAAAATACAGCAGTTGACATTGATATCGTCGCTGAGAGACCACCATAAGGCCAAGCTAATAAAACAGCCTTTATCTCCTAACGGCCAGATTGAAGAAGTCCGCAAACAAGCTATGAAGGATGCCAATTTTCCTCACTGCAACCGTAGCGTCGATACAGGGATAGTACAGGAAACCAATAAAAGGACAAAAGGGCCACACATAGGACTCAAACTTCCGAAAACATTTCTATCGAAGCTCCACCCAGCGATGCCAACAGTTCTCGGAAGCCATAGCGGATATAGCACCAAGAAGGTCACATCGTTTGTTCTAACGTTTCTCCGTGGTTTTATCTCAAACTTTTCTTGGTGCTAAAGGTAACGGCATTATGCCTATGGTCATCGACCTAAGCACCCTCACTCAATTCATTCACGCCCCTTGGTTGTCAATGGAAACACCACGGTGCATTTTGAATACCATCCAAGAGGGAGACTTCGCATCGGTGTGTACGCATAGGTTTATGTCCTATTCTCAAGGCTTCCCGGACGTTCCTGCAATTCACATACAACATTGCATACCAATTCAGAGCACTTCCATGGGACACGCTCGACATCAACCCCTGTGTCATCACTCTTATGATGAATCGAGTCATGGTGCATATCCAGACCACATCAAGTTACCTGTACGACATTCTGCAGAAACATCAGGTGTTATATTTAACACGACATGATAAACATTGCCACACCCCTTTCCAACCTGGGCTTCTCGTCAACAACGATACATCCGACCTAGTACAATCTCAACACTTTGTTCACCTAGTTATAGAGTTAAAATACACAGGCAGCATTGTTCGCCTCCCTCAAGATCGGGCATTGAAAATCGGAACCATGTTAGCTTCTTTACTTGGAGAAAAACTCTGTTAGCACGTGAAATCCTTCGCCTACTAGGCTTTCTCAACGCTGCAGCAGACTTCATTGTCTAAGATCGTCTTTATATGTGGCCATCGCAAATGATTCTTCTGTCCAAATTGAGGCCAATCGTTTGCCGACTGGACAGACCTCTCTTCATTAGCACACAATATAAGGCATTATCTGCGTAATTGGGGCATCCAAACATTGCTTGTTATGGTATAACCCTGCAAGTACAGCCGTTCTAGATTACAGTCTGTATCGAGGCAAGTACGGAAGGCTGAGGAACCCACCTTTTACTATCCTTTCGGGAAGCAGAGATGCATGATCTCCCCATGAACGACATCTGCATAAGAGTCTTCTGGAGATGACACCCATTGTGATAACTTTTCACTTGTTGCAGGAATATTTAAATGGCAAGAGAGTTCTCATCCTGTCCGACAACTCTTTAGTGGCGAGTTCTCTCAAGCGACATAGAAGAACCAAGTTCGCCATATCCCGAGACGCCAAAGGTTCTATTCGACACTTATTCCCGGAACAATAAACTAATGTATACAGAATGGTCTCTTTATTTTCATTCAGATATGTACCCGATGGGACCGACCGTTGGTGAACTTATTTGCGACGAGGTGGAATACCAAACTCCCAACCTTTAAATCTCCAGTCCGCGCCTTAATAGCCTGGGCAATCAACGCTCTCTCGATGAACTGGAATAGCCTGGATGCACCACTCGTATGGGACAAGTCTTGGACAAATGTTGTCGTCAATCTTGCAAGGGAAACTGCTCGGAAAATTCGGATTTTCCCTTATCTACTTAAACAACTACGACATCAGTTGTTTTATTTCTACTCAACCCTACACGCCTTGATTATACAAACAAGTCTTATAACTAGTGGTGGTGAGAATCGCTCTGGCACGAAGGCTCTTAACTCTGAAAATATACGAAGGCAAATGGCACATTTTCACCCAGTGGTGAACAAACGAACACATCATACCCTTTCAGGCACATATGCCTCAAATAGCTATTAACTTTCTCTGACTCTTCAAAGACAGGAAACTCCAACCGAGTACGATAAAAGGTTACTGTTCCAATAACTCTGACACCTTTCGTCACCACGAACAAGAGGATATCAGACAAAAAAGACTTATCTTACCTTATTCCCTATATTGGAGTATACATGACCAAGAAAATGTTAACCTTTGCCCTAAGTAGAACCTAACTTGCCAATTAACCTGGCTCAACGAGACTCCTACATAACCACTTTGAAGGGCATCTCTGTCGCACCTATGATACAAGACCTGCTACTTCATAGCATTATTAACAGCATGCAGAATTAGCGAATATATGCCTCATCAGCAGTCCTGAACAACATGAAGTTGCAACAAGACGGGATCAGTTTTACTCATGACGGCATCCTAACGACCAAGAACAGGTTGCCTTTAACGGGTAACTAGTCTTTCATCATGAAACCTTTGTCAAGTCTTTTCATATCAGTTCAAGACCATCTACAAAACCAACTTGAAGTAGCATCTTCAGATAACAGTACCGCTTCGTGGAGTGAGATCGCGTCTATTGTTATCACGAACAGGACAGGAGGATACATCAACACAGATAATCTCGTCCCCCTTTAAGCATTCTCGTAGAAACAGATTTTGCTATGAAAAACTAGTTTTCATCTAGAACAAAGTAGACCATGGTTTGAGTATTTGTTTACCGCAGTCCTCCAAGTAGTTTAGTTTTGTGCTAAATGACTACATATAACAGACCTACCCAATAAACTCTCCTGATCTATGACTAGTAGAGACAAATGTACCAAACTGCGTATTCAAAAAGCGTATTTGTCAAGATCAGTGTGAACACACACACACACACACACACACACACACACATATAACAGGTATATATATCAACACAGACAATCTCTTAATATCGCCCTTGCGAGCGTGCGTCAGTGTATATGAATGCAGGCGTGTAATAATGCGCAAATTATTCCATATACATAGATAGATATATATATATATATATATATATGACGTTATCTATTGTAATGAGTCTTTAAAATAATGATTCCTTTATTTCAGTTTCCTCATGATCACCGGTTTGCTGCACACTCATTTCCGGATGGATCTGCCTCCAAGGTAAGTACAATCACTAATCAGTAGCATTTACAACTACCTATTCTACTTTGGTTATCTTATTAGGTTTCCTTTTCTTCCCTGTGTAGAATCATTGACCAGTCTGCAGCATAATTTAAATCAGTATTCATCGGTTCGATATAGTATGTTTTCACGGTTCATTTTAAGACATTTTATGTCACTTCTGACAATGGAGGTATGCTATTGTGTGAAATGGAAAATATGTTACATTTTCTTTCACTTCTTATGTTTTGTCTGTTTCCTTTCCTGATTAACCATATACACATTTTAATATCGCTCTTGCGAGCGTGCGTCAATGTATATGAATGCAGACGTATAATTTTGCGCAAATTATTCCACACCGTTTGTTTTGTACTATACATTTAAATTTGTGGTATTTTAGTTGAAGTGATATGCAGATGTGTGTAACAGTCTAAAGGGTTCAGTTCTCTAGATGTATTTTGTTCGCTAGATAAATATAATGCTCTATAACTGAAACAAAATCTGATTAATAGACTTCCTGAACATTAATGTAACGAATGGCAATGAATTTTGATCATAATGTAAGATATATATAATAAGTAGCCAAGATGGCAATTTGCTGATAGATGGATATGGAGAAGTATTTTCATGAGACACACACACACTCATCTTGGTATATATATATATATATATATATATATATATATATATATATATATATATATATATATATATATATATATATATATATATATATATATATATATATATATATATATATATATATATATATATATATATATATATATATATATATATATATATATATATATATATATATACATATATATATGTATCACACTCTCTCTCTCTGTCTTTATATATATATATATATATATATATATATATATATATATATATATATATATATATATATATATATATATATATATATATATATATATATATATATATAGTACTGTAAATTTAATTTAATTTGTTTGTTAGTTCTTAATTTTTTCATTTCTTATTTTTCATTTTCGTTATATGCCATGAGTAGTGGAACATTGTATCTAATTGCTGACTTTGTACCAAAATCAGTGACAGTTTTAACAAACAACTTTCTAAACTTTTTTTATCTGTCTCAGAGTAAGAAACACTAAGTTGAGTCAAGATAATACCTGAGGAATATAATATTTGTCATGTGCCAGTTGGTAAAATCTTCGATTTTTCCAGAAGAATGAACTTTTGAACCTCATCTGGGAATCTGTTTTGCATATTAATTAGTCGTATAACGGATGTATTCATTAGGGATTGTCAGTTGGGCTTAAAATGCTTGAAACGTGAAGTATTATGTTGTGACCAGTTTTGGCTGAATTTTATTTTTCTTCAACTTATTGAATTCAGGTGATTGTTTTTCATGGAAATACATAAGTGCTCTGGTAATTCTTTGAAATGACAGTCATTGGAATTTATACTGAAGTCAGACCTGGAAGAATATTTTCTGTGTTTCAACAAGAGAATGTTGATACATCTGCACTTAGTAGGTTATTACTGATGTCATCGCCTTCCATCTTGAATTTCATTGGGATTTGAACTGAGATTCACTTAGAACTTTTCACTGATAACACTTGTGTTTTTAATTCTTGGATTACAATTTGGATTTAATTCGCAAATCCATAAGTTAATTTTTCTCATTTTTTACTTTGTATTCTAGGGAAATAAATTAGTTGTTCTATTTGACAAAGCGTGCTGTCTTGACTACTCTCTTCTGTTACTTATTTTAAGACCATAGACTCGTAACGAGAGAGAGAGAGAGAGAGAGAGAGAGAGAGAGAGAGAGAGAGAGAGAGAGAGAGAGAGCTTGCATTATCTTCCCATGGGTAGATGGCTTTTTTTTATTTCTTCCATGTATAATATGCTGAAATATGGCCTTACACCCACAAAAACAAATTAAACCACAAGTAACCTTACTTTTTCATTTATTATAATATATCTTACATTTTGACAGGCTGGGAACTACTGTCGCGATCCAGATGCAAGCGGGACACCATGGTGTTACACAACAGATTTCGATGCTAGATTCGAAACATGTGACGTACCAAGCTGCGATCTGTTCCCTTAGAAGTCGCAATATCAGGCTCATCTATGTGCACAATTGACAGATACAACAGTAGTAAGGGGGGCCACCTTACGTACAATGGAAATTAGCATTAAAAAACACCCTGCACCACTTTACGTACAATGGAAATTTAACATGGAGAAAAATCGTATACCACTTTGCGTACAAGGGGAATTAACATGGGAATAAATTGTGGGTCATTTTACGTACAAGGGGAATTTAACATGGGATTTTTTTTTTAAATTTTTTTTTAAAAAAGGGTAGGCAATTGAAAAGTCATTCTCTTTTCGAGAAATATGGGGGCCCTGAAAAGGGCCTTTGGGTTTCTTCTAACACTTCCACTTCTTCAACCATCTTCTCACTTTTGTCACTATTCCTGTCTTCTTTTTCTCCTTTTCTGGCATCCAGTCAGGATGACCTAGAGATCTAAACTTTTCCTGAACTTTTATCCAATTCTGATTCAACCTCTCAAACTCTGCCTGTTTCTTTTTGTTTTGCACATCTTTTCTTTCTTCCCTCCATTTCTCTTTAATCTTCTCTACTTCTTCCTCCATTACTTTTCTCATCAGATCTTCCCCTTTCTTCACCTTTTCCAATCCCCATTTTACATTTCTCCACTCTGTCGAATACAATATTTTTTCTAGGAAGCACCGGACTTTGATGACATTATCCAGTGCTTCCTTCAAACTTCCCACTCTGAAGTAAGATGGGTTAATGAAGCCTCTTGACTTATTGACGTCTTCTTCAATCATCCCTGCTATGATATCTATTGCTGTCTTTAGGCCTTGAACTTGACTCGTTACAAAGTCTTTCATATCTCCATGCCTCCATTCCTCTTCTATTCTTCCTAAAACATATTCTACATCCATTATCCAGAAATAGATGTCTCTCAATAGATTAAATAGAATTGATACTTGAGTCATTTTGTCTCAGTTATTCCTTAGAATGGTTCCAACATCAAACCTTGTGGGTTCTTATAGTGAAAGCGCGAACGTGATGGAAAACATCCCCCTAAGACATAAAATTGATCTTACCTAGATCATGACCAAACATCGCGCGGACGTGAAGGAAAACATCCCACTTTTCTCATTTCATATAATAAAACCCTAACTATGCTCTCCACATACGCTAATAAATAATAAACTAACCCATAATCTACTAGTCACACAAACTTACGTGAGCAGTTACTAACACAAACACACAAACACATTCACTCGCACAATGAAAAAAGAGTTAGTGTTTATATTCACACTACTCTACCTACACACATTGGCAAATTAATAGTTATTTCTTTTCTAGAGTATTGGGTAGCCCTGAAAAGGGCTGTTGGTTTTTTTTGAACTCCAGATGCACCTATCTAATGGTTGCACCTTCCTGGCCTGGCGCCACACACGCATCTTCTTCCCCAGTCTCCTTTCACCTTTCTTCTTGGGAGTGCAGAGGCAGGATATGTGGATTCAGAATCCCAATTTTCGGTTTTTGGGATTCTGAAATTTCTTCTTCTCTCCTTTTCCTCCTCCTCTTCTTTGTTTCTTCTCTCCTCCTCTTCTTTTCTTCTTTCCTCCTGCTCCTCCTCCTCTTTCATTCTTGCTTCTTCGACAATGGCCTCCGCGGCCAGTTCATTTAGTATGCGCCTGGCATATTCCAGGTGCATCTGGAGTTCTAACAGTTTCACAATTCTGGTGTTCATTCTTCTGGTGGTGTTGATCAATCAACAAGGGTAGCTAGACTGACGAGCGAGTTTCAATTTATAGTGAAAGCGCGGACGTGAAGGAAAACATCCCCCTAAAAAAAACATAAAATTGATCTTACCTAGATCATGACCAAAAAAACAACAACGCGCGGACCTAAAAGAAACACTCACTCACTTTTTTATGCTACCCATCACTATTTTAAAATTTTTAATAAATCACTTCAATAGACTATCCACATACGCAAAGCAATCCAATCTGACCCCAAATATACACCTCAAACACCAAAAAAGACATCATTTTAATCTACTATCCATACCAACGTACTTGAGCACTTACAAACACAAACACACAAACACATACCCTCACATTTTTGAAAAAAGAGTTAGTGTTTATATTCACACTACTCTACCTACACACATTGGCAAATTTATCGTTACTTCTTTTCTAGAGTATTGGGTAGCCCTGAAAAAGGCTGTTTTTTTGTTTGCTATGG
Source organism: Sinohyriopsis cumingii (assembly GCA_028554795.2). NCBI lineage: Eukaryota > Metazoa > Mollusca > Bivalvia > Unionida > Unionidae > Sinohyriopsis > Sinohyriopsis cumingii. The sequence continues at coordinate 2,664,305 of JAPYKE020000094.1, read as the reverse complement.
CAATCTTTTAGTTTCTAAGAATGCGACGTCCTCTGAGGATAGACTTTCTGACGATAGGTCTGCTTCTTCGGAAAGAGAAGAAGAACTCTTTGGTGTCGATACGACAATCGACAAAGCCTCTGTCAGGTTCAGGTTCCTGCTGCTGCTGCTGCTGCTGTTGTTGTTGCTGTTGCTGCTGTCTCTGAAGTCTGTACTTCTCTGTCCATTCTTCTTTCTCCCTGTTCACTTCTTCTCTGAAGAGCTCTTCTATCAGGTCTTCAGTGACTTTTAGCATTCACGTAGGCTTCGTTGAGCTTAGCTAGTTTGGAGCACATCTTCGTAGGAGGATGAGTCGACAATGGATGGTTAGACTGGAAACAACCCCGGTTCTTAAAGTCAAAGCGCGGACGTGAAGGAAAACATCCCCCACACGGTTTTCGAGCCGCAACGTTCAATGAGTGACATGAGAGGGATAGTAAGAAGTGAAAGAGCATCAATCCAACATTCTTCTAGCTAAACAAAAGACAAAGGCATTTTTTCAAAACACAACATTTTTTTATTCAAAAATCACTTAACACTAAACAACAACTCTAACATTTTTAACAATAATCCAACAATATAACATCAAACAATTGTTTCAAATCACTAACATTTTTTTCAATTTACAATCTACTTTAAACAGGGCTGACAACGTTGTGATTTCCACTGTTGGAAGTCATTAGGCCATTGATGGACACTACGTTTCCTAGCTTGAGACAAAAGATAAGCATAATGGTCACAAAACAATCGATCTACTTTCACATCGTTTCTAGCAGAAGAACGAGGATCAAAATGAGTCACTAAATGTTCTAAGGAATAGCCCAGGCTGCAATGATGCAGAAAATACACACAGTACTGTCCACACACCAAGGAATCTGTGCCTTGTAATTTCACATTATTGAATCGGGTGGTTTGAGCATTTCTTCTCATAAAGTCAATGATATCGTCTTCCAAAGGGGGCAATCCGTACGAATCGAAATATTCCACACATCCTTCTTGAGGAAAGTAGACGGCTACCCAGTGGGTTCCTGGGAGATGACTATCGTCCGTGTTGATCACGTAAGCTTGATGGTCTTTAGGTTTGCGATGAAGGAGTTCATCTTTAGCACAGACGACAGGATTCCAAGAAGCCGTATACGAACTGTGGTTCAAAAGGTAATAAAGTTCCCAGGTATCCATTGATTTGTGTGTGCTTTTTTTCTTCACAGGTAATAATAAGTCGTCAATTCGATCCTGACTTTTTGCTTGAAAATGTCTGACGAATAAACGGTTATTCGTTCTGTTTCCTCACTCTGATTCAGGAGAGCTTCGATACGATCGATCTCTTGAGTGGTTAATGGTGGACAAGAATGTTCACGCAAGTCTTTATACCAATGATGCAACACGTCTTTGTTCGAGATGAGACTCCAAGCTTCGTCCAGATACTCGTCCAATTTTTATTCTTGACTCAACATCAGGCATTTATCGTGTTGAAATTGACTGGGATGATCGTTTTGACATCCATAGCAATTTTTCTTGATCAATTCCGTCATTTTTTCGACCAAGTGTTTGGCAAAACAGGAGACTAAATGGGCTTCTTGTTCTGGCCATCTCGACTTCATCATGACAACTTCTTCGTCTTTGTTTTGAGATTCTTCTCCTTCCACGGTCTCCTCACATTTCATGTCCAAAGTTTCTCCACTAGGTAAAGAGGGATAACAGTCTTCCATGGCTTCTAATAATCTAGAATGACTTCTCTCAAACTGTTGATTTCTATGGTATTATCGAATTCTGCATACAGGATGACGTTCACTGTCGCTGGTAGTTCTTTTGCAAACTGAAGTTCCACACGAATCTGGCCGGATTTTATAGGGTGGAAATGTTCCTCGTCGCTGCCTTGGTCTGGAGTGAAATCGAAAGCCCACAAAGCATAGCCTCCTGCATACTCGTCGTACGTAATGCCGTGACTGGTGTTGGTTCCTAACTGGCCGGTGGCTTCGTACAGGGAGCAGTACGATCTCAAGTAATTCATCTTCTTGTCACTAAAGTCAGGTTCGAAAGGTCGGGTACACAAGGTCTTGCCATCGCGACTGACTTCGATTTTCTTTACGTTGAAGTGTTGAAAGTTGAAAGGATTTTCAGCGAAGGCTCGGTTGAAGGCTGAATTCGAGACCATACCAAGGATTAAACGCTTGGGTAACTGTCCTTGAAACAGATGATCTTCGATCATAGAATGCTGTCCCTTGGGAATGGTGAACGTTTTCACTTCCACACGTCGTATGGGACACTTGGCGGTCGTTCTGCTCAACGTTTGACTGATGTCGTTTCCCACTTTGGGTAACACTTCCACACGGCGTACGTAGAGTCTGGCTTCTTGGATTTTGGTTTTGTAATTATCGTCACTACCAGCTATTAAATGGAAAGCGGTACTGCTACGATTCAGTCTCAAGCGGACATTCACCCCGTTCAGCAAATATTTCTCTTGCAACCACATGTCCAAATGCAAACGATCCATCAGTTCTAAACTCTTCTTTTCTATGATTTTGCTTTCTCTTTGCTCAAAGCCGGAATTGCTTCCATCCAATGCGTCGAACTAGTTCGCTTCGTCAGGTTCCCACAGCACACAGGCATTGAGATGAGTATCCTTGGCATCTATTCCGTACGTCAAGAGATTTTCCAGGTAGGCACGGTAAGGGTAAGTATCCATGCTGCTGCTGACTAGTTTGTTATTCAAGTACAAATCCACTGAGCTGAACAAGGAATGCATGAAATTGTTGACGGGAGCTATATTCTCAGCGTCATCTACTCCACCACCATCCTTATCTAGAACTTGGACTTTCAAGTACAAGTAACTGCTATTCAGATCGATGTAATCTTCGGGCTGTCCTTTGATTTCAAACTCGATGGGAGCGGAATCCGTCAGTGAGGAGACGGGGTGAAATTCCACCCACTGGGATTCTTGCATCGTCATCATCGTGGGGGGCATGGCGAACAGATCCAGTTCCGTCTTGGAACAAGCGCAAGATTCTCGGTGCATCATTTTTTTCTCTTTCTCAATAATCGAAAACGTCTAAGTCTTCGGTTCTTCTTTTCTTGGCCTTTCTCGCTTGAAGTCTGGTGAAAGGGTGTTTTCTTCGTCGTTGTCTCTTTCTGCCTTGTCCTTGCTGAATGCCTGACTCGGTAGCGTGCAGGGCATTTATAGGTGTGTCTCGGCGACCCAAAATGTCTTTGCCCGTTTGCAGCAAGACATTTTTGCCAGCCCTCATGAAGGCTTCTTTAGGGTTTTGTTTGTCGATGATGACATTTTGGAGAAATTCTTTGCCTTGCGTCAGTGCCGCATCTTTCGAGGCGTGCAATCCGCGTGTCACCATCGGTTTCAACACTGGGGCCACCGAACGAAAGGCCGATTTCAGCATATCTCCTAAACCGTGTCCTCGCTGTCGAGCAACCCCTCGGTACACTGGATACATGACTTACGAGTCGTGAGAGAACCGTTTTCGAAAATGGAGTTTCACCGTGACTTTTCCTTTGGTGAATGGAATATTTTGTCCCAGATCAGCTTTTATAGCAATGTTGACCGTGTCCAAATAAGACTTGCTGACAGGCAAATAGTGAGGATGTACAAATTCGCGGTGAACGTGGTAAGTGTTTCCACCTTCCTCGTCAGCGCTCGTGGCAGAATCCACTTTGAAAGGAATGACACGCAGTAACGGTACGGAGGTGTGTCCCACCACGTTGTACTCCACCACATCGGAATACACAAAGATTAAATTCAGTCCTTGATTCAGTTCTACTGGGGTACAAAAATACTTGGCAAAAGACTCGTTGTCGTAAATGATTACTTGCTCACCTTTTTGATCAAATTTCTTTCTCATCTCTATGTCTCCGCCCAACATGTCAAACAATTCAGGAGAAAATAAAATGGACATGATTTTACTCCGGTCAAAATTCATCGAGAAGCGACGAGCTACTTTGTGGTACTCCATGGTGACACTTTTGTTGTTGACACTCTCAAAAGCTTTCCCAAACACTCCATTAAACCTGGAGGCTATGGCGCTGACCAAATGATGACCACTAAAATAATAGCCTGGGAGAATGGACAAGTGGTAGGTCCACGTTTTACTTTTCTCATTATAGGTTTTAATGTCAGACATGGCTCTCTTATTCAATTCCTGTTGCAATTGCTGGTCATGAACTTCCACCTTAAAAAAATTTTGATTGGGAAGGAAAATTGAGGACTTGGGTCGGGTGAATCATTTCTACTAAAGCCACTTCCCAATGGGCTTCGTGATCTAAGGGGATGGCCTGAGGTAATTTGGCCGTGTAACAGCACAATGTGTTGTTGGGAAACACCTCCATGGAACTGTCACGGGGTAAGGTTAAGTAAAATTGGTTTTGGTGACTCATAATTCCAGAGTTCTGTGGCTGTCCGAGGGGTTACTGGACGTCAGAGGCGTGTCTCCGTCTAAAATGGGGTTCTGATTGTGGTTGTTGTTGGAGTGGTGACTGACACTGGCACTGGACACAAGGTTCCCGTTCGAGGAGAATTTCAGGGAGGGATTGGGAAGCAGGTAACCGATGCAACTGCTCAATAAAATGGTCCACAATTGTTTGTTTCCTTGTTGCAAACTCAAATTGGCGATGGCTGCCCCGATGACACAATACACCACGAAGATTTGGCAGAAAAAGACTATTTGCGTTTTATGCACACGTTCTCCACAACACACCCACAAGGGTTGTTTTTGTAAATCTTGCACAGAAGAACTGGGTGAAGGAGTGGTCGACGTAGCTGCGTCTGCTGTGTGAAAGGGCATGATGGTCACTTCTTTTTATAGTCGATGACTTGCGAAGCGTCGATCCAAGAATCAAAACTGGGCGGATATCCTTTCCAACGTACTTTGACTTCTTTGACACGTCGTTTGCCCACTTTACGGGTTCTGCGTTCGAGAATGCTTTCGATGTCGTACACGTCGTCTTCTTTTTTGGTGACACGTTGTAACTCGGGCAAATAAAACGTTCCTTGGAGCACTTCTCCGTTCATGTCTTCCAATTTATAGACGGCAGGATGACGACCATGCACTCGTCCAGTGACGCGAAACAATTCGGTTGTCCAGTTAGGTAAGTAACCTTTGTCGAAAGTGCATTTGGTTTTGCCAATGCGCACCCAATCTCCTACGGCCAACTCTCCACTTTTCTTGGGGACAGCCCTCGTCGGGGACGTACCGAACAGGCGCTCAAACACCAACACTTCGTTCTCGGGAGTCACGTCTTGCGGGGCACGTCCGATGCTTCGATGGTAAGATTGGTTGTACGCTTGCACCAGGTGCGGTAAGATGTCGATGTACTTCAGAGTGTGGTGATGCGTAAAATATTTCCACATGCGTTCTTTCAAAGTGCTTGGAAAACGTTCCACGATGCTGGCTTTGGTTTCGGGATTCTCGGTGGTAAAAAAATGAATGTCACGTTTCTTTAATTCTTTTTGGAAAGCTTGGTTCAGAAATTCGATGCCTTTGTCCATTTGCCATCGAAGAGGCTGACGACCGCTTTGTTTCAACACCCGTTGCAGGGTTCGCACTAACTCGCTGCTCGATTTGGAAGTCAAGGGCACGACCCAGGCAAATTTGGAAAAGACGTCGATGACACAAAACAAATATTTGTAGCCGAGATTGTAGCTGGCCAAATGAGAGACATCGGCTACATCGGCTTGCCATTGATGATCGATGCCTTCCACTCGGGTGCGACTTCTGGCAAACTTGCGTCGAATGGGTTTGTGTAAAGTGTAGGTAGCTTGTTCTTGTAACCATCGTTGCACTTGAGGTAAACGGAGACTTTTCAGTCGCGTTTTGGCAGCACGACACAATTTTTGAACTCCTGCGTAACCTGCAGGATGGGAGGGATCGTAGTAAATGCTGGCTAACACTTTTTCCATTTTTTTGTTTCTTAATAAGGCAACCACTCTTGGAGGATGCTACTCTTTTTCTCTTGGGGTACTTTCTTGGATTGCAATGCTTTGCGTGTGCGACCGGCACTAGGTGTCGAAGAGGAGAAGGATGTCTGAGCGGGGGATATCGGTTCTTGTTTCACTTCTGTCTTCACTTTCTTTTTCTCTTGTGATGAAGAAGGGGTGGCCATCATCTTTTTAATCCATCCAATTCTGGAGGTAGGTGGTGTTGTTAACTTGCGTACTTTTTCGGGTGGAGTTTGAAACCCTTCTTCCTCTTCTTCTTTTCCTTTTTCTGTCTTGGTCACTGGTACTGGTACTGGTACTGGTGATGGTGCTGGACTTTTCATCAAGGTCTTAAAATCTTTCAGAGTGGGTAGAGCTGTTTCGTCTAAAGCTTTCTGGTGAAAGAGTTGCAGTCGTTGCAAGAGTTGACCGTACTTTTGCGATTTTTCTGTTTCGGACAAATCTTGGCGATCCATCAAGGACTGCAGTTCGTGTTGTAACTGGGACATCTCGCTCAAATTGGGATTGGGAGGTAAATGCGGGGTGCGTTGTTCTTGCCACCGATGGTATTCCATCCATCGTTTGTAAGGCACTAAAGCTAGTTTTCGTCCTTCCATGGGGTTGTCAGCGGTCGATTCTGAGATCTTGGGACTTCCGAGGGCCTTTTTATCTTGCTCCCACCAGTCCTCCCAACATGGTTCCCAAGACTCCTTTCAGTATGGGGCCTAACAAGAGAGGCAAAATACCTCCACGTTGCACTAACATCTTCTTTTTTTGACGAATGTGAATTTTCTTTTGAACCATTTGGCGAAGAACGTGACGATGTATGCCTAAGCATTGTTTCTGGTGTTTGGACAAAGGGATCGTGCCTTTCAACACGTTCAAACAACATTCGCACACGGTATCGATGACCTCTTTGGAGGCCGTTTGAATGAGTTTTTTTCGTAGGGGTGGAGAAGCTTTGGACAGGACAGATAACATGTCCCCATGTTTGGCTAAACGTGGTGGCAGTCCTTTCCTTTTCTTTCCTTGGGGTTTTCTGGAGGGTGGCATCTTTGAGTCTTCAGGTACACCAAAAAAACACTGATACCCTACTTGGTCAGAGGCTTTTTTTATACTGGAACGCGTCGCCACTGATTGTCTTTACGTCGTATCAGTTTGAGGACAGGCATGACACGTCGTGCAGGGGTACGTAACGGACTAAATCGAGCCAGTTCTTGCTTGGACAAATCCAGTAAACTTTGTAACATGACCCTGATCTTTCTTGGACTTTGATTTTGGGAGAAGGTACTTTGTGAGCAGCAGCCACTGCCACTAAATTGGAAGGTCCTGCCACTGGGGAAGTATTTTTGGGGGTCATCAACGGAGACGTTCTTGGTGTGATCAACGTCTCCAAGTACTCTTCAGTTCTGGGTGTCATTAACGGAGAAGTGGATAAACGTGAGGCTGCCGGAGACGCAGTCACCGCTGTGGCAGGTCGTGGTTTGCGAGTGTAAGGTTGCGTCCTGGCCGAAGTGCCTCTCTTGCGACTAGTTTTCTTCTGTGGACTTTTCTTTTTCTGGGGACTTTTTCTCTGTTTCTTTTTCTGGGGGCTTCTTTTCTTTTTCCGGGGTGGTGGTGTCTGATCAGAGGAGGGTCCCGCCACTGGAGAAGTTCTCCTTGGGGACCTGGTCTTTTTCTTTTTCTTCTTGGGGCTTCGTTGGACTTTTTTCTTGGGTATAACTTTGGGGGCATTAGGATCCCATCTTAAGAGTGAGCGAATGATGACCCCTCCTAGAGTACCGCTCCCTCCAGGTTTCAAAATGATTTGTTTTTTGGTTTGAGTGTCGATGCGGGGATCGGCCAGTTGGACCAAAGCGACTTTGTTTCGATCGAAAAAGCGTTTGGTTTGATGACGAATCTGAATGATTCCTTGGAGTATTTGACGTGCCGTCACCGTGAACCATCGTAAGACTTCTTTGAGACTAGCTTCTAAGACACGGGCTCGTGTTTGTGGATTTTTTTCTCGACTGATGCCATACAAGGCACGAATCAATTTGACGGGAAGATGCGACTGAAGGGACGTCATGTTCACACTGTGTGTGAGACAGACGAAAAAGGGTCTGAGGTTTTTATAGATTTTTTTATGGGGAGTGAAATGAAGTCGAGGACGGAGACGTGTACAGGACAGGCCCTCCGTCTTGGCACCAGTGGTGAAACAAGTGGGTACGAAATCGCAAATCCTCGGGAGTCGTAGGTTTCAAATCGACGAGTAAATAGGCGTGTGGTGTTTGAGTGGCATTGTCTTACGCCTGAGTCAGCCAAGGTGTTCCTAACTGTTTGACTAAGACTTGCACTTGCGATTTATCTCGAGGGCTTTTAAACAAGACCACGTAATGCGCATTGAGACTGATGGTGCGATGGGCTTTACTTTGTTGAAACAAATTTTGGGTGATGTAAACGACACTGGCATTACGTTGATGCCCTTTGCGCGTGAACCACAATTTAATTTCTTCTTCGTCTTCTCCTAACATGTCGTCGAAAATGACCAAATGGGTTTGACGGGAGTCAGATACGATGCAGTCGTCTTCTTTAGGAATGCCTTCCACAAACACGATGGAATCGCCTTGACTTTCTCGCAAGAGGTTGTACGCCGATTGCCACTCTTTGTAACACCACACGATCCGTTGAGGTGGCCGATCGATCAAATGATGTTTATGTTCGATCAAACGTTTGACGAATTCGGTTTTGCCTGAACCGCTAGGTCCAGCAATGAGCATGTTAAAGGGATGGCGAAGATACAAAGCCTCCCAACTGGCACGATCTAAGTGTTCGTCGATGACTTTGACAGTAGAGGAAGAGGGAGCAGAGACAGCAGAGGTAGCCATTGTGTAAGAAATGTCACTTGTGACACGAAAACAAACAAGACAAGAGTTTATATACTTTTTCAGAACACGTTTATTGAATTTTTTTTTTCAAACATGAATACGAAAGACAAAAATACATAAAAGCCAAAGGCTTAAGTACAAGAATAAAAGGCACATGATAACCATTAACGTGGAATAAAAACAAGTGTCTGTACAACAACGTGTTTTGGGTAATGTTCTAACCAGTTCTATAGTAGGGGGTAAGGTCACACAAGTGTCCTCCCGAAAGGGTCTTTCAGGCCTGTCCACGACAGTCCCGTCCTGGGTGACGGGTTCTTCTAGCACCGTCACTAACACAAGTTGAAAAGTAACTTTTTTCCTTGAACAACTCTCGTGCATACTGGGCCACTTCTTGGGTCCAAGCCTCAAAACCCCATTCTTTCCAGGCACGGACATCTTTCCAATGGGGATGTAAGTCACAAGCTACACACACATCGTCATACACGTCTTGGGTAGCTAAAAGTTGACGAATCTTTTTTTCCTGTTGAGGTCGAGAAGTATCCAAATGAAAACGCAAGGCTTTGAGCAAAAGGAGTTTTTCCTGACCATTTAAGGCCATTGAGGTGGTAAGTACTGATCGTAAAGAGTCCACAAAGAATCGGCTGGTAAACGAAATCCCAGAAAACAAGTCACTAAGACACACACCACTTGTCGTCCCAAATTGAATGGATACAGTTCTTGTAATAATCGATGGTAATGATCCACGGTTTGAATATGGTCATTGAGTTCCTTCCACGGAATCTGTTCAATAATATGTGACATAATCCGTGGCATGGCAACTTGATTTTATAGTGTCTTTATTTCGGAAGCAATAAAGGTAATTTCTAACCAAACATGTTCGTTCTCCAGTAGGGAATTTAAATGTTACATACTGTAACTGAAACTCAGAGTTTGTCTAGATGTTTCGTCTTTTTCTAAGCAGATTCCATGTAACAAATGTTGGTAATCCTTAAACTCGTCTTCCTCAATACGTTGCAGTAAGTGAATCTCGAAGTAACCAAAATTACGAACGTCTAGTCCATCATCATCCCCAAACTGAAAGTGTTCAACAAGGTCTGACCACTTAAAAAATTTCTGACGAATCAGTCCTCTTATACCATTCAGGTACCAGTGGTTAAAGATCTGGTGACGTAACGGATGCAATTGCTCTTTACGTTTCACTTGTATTTTCACCAGCTCTCGGTAAATCCTTTCTCTCAACTCCTCAGGCAAGCCCAAAATGTTCTCTTGTAAAGTATCCATAAGTATATACACTGTTTTTGGAATCGTTGGGTGGTGGCCAATAGCCTCGTTTAACTTTGTGCCTAATGTAATATCCACTCATAATCAGTCTTCTTGTACTTTGGAACAGAGCATAATTTAAAAACGGATGAATCACTCTGAGTTTGCGTTTCACTTGTATTTGGATCAGTTCTCGGTAAATGCGTTCTCTCAACTCCACAGGCAAAGCACGAATGTTCTCTAGCAAAGTATCCATGAATAGGTCATACTAAATCCTCTTTGGTCTGACACAAGAAATGTACTGTTTGCACAAACATGGTTTTACCTCAATGTCGAATTTAAATCCTTTAGTTACTAATTTGCACATTACAATTCGTTCAGAAGTTTCCTCTTTCACTAAGTTGACATTGTGTTCAAGATGTTGTTAATTCGTTAACTCTTCCTCTGGAATTCGATGCAGTAAGTTTACAATGATGTAGGTAGAATCGTCCATAACAAACCAATCCTTTTTAAAACTAGAGGATCGTTCATCAATGTCTGTCCGATGGAACACTTTCAATTGAATCAATCCTTGTATAACCTTCAGGTACCAGTGGTTCAAACACCGGTGACGTAATGGATGCAATTGTTCTTTACGTTTCACTTGTATTTTGACCAGCTCTCGGTAAATGCGTTCTCTCAACTCCACAGGCAAAGCACGAATGTTCTCTTGTAAAGTATCCATCAACAGATTATGGTAAGTTACTTCAATGTCTCGGTCCCACTAAGGGTAAGTAATGACAATTCGGTGACCATCGAGCATGTTCTACGTAGGCCGAATCTTGCGGTTCCCAGTGGTGAAGTGACACACCGCAACTGAAGCACTTGACTTTATCTCCTTCGCCCAAGTAGAAAAATCCGGCTCTGGCTAATTCTTCAGGGGTCGGTCCTCCCAGATACTTAGGTCATTTTCCTTTGAACGATTGAAGACGATTTTCAAAGTCGCAGTATTCCGACAAACGCACAGGGAACGAATATTCGTCTTTCACAGGTTCGTTTCGATGAGGGTTGAGTGACATGGGCAGGAGTTTGCTCAGGGCTGGATGACATCCGTAGGGGGGTAGACGTGAAGGTGAACATTCCCCTTTAAACCCAGTAAAGTGTCCAAGAGGACGAGCGGCATCGCTTTCGCATCCCTCAGGTTTGACACGCACACCATCCCTTTCCATGATAGGGGTAGTGACACTAAAGTTCCCATGATGCTTTACGGCATCGCTAAGGTCACAGCGTACTGCATCGTACCCATCGCAAGGCTCACAATCGCATTCCACTTCCGAAGCCTCACACTTGAATTGTGCCTTTCTAAACAACTTGTTCTGTGTTTCTCTGAAAGTATTCATCTTGTTCGCTCGGTCTTGGTAGTCACAATGAACTATCGATCTTGACCATAGCCCCTTTATATACTAGTCGCAATGCAGTCTCTAGCTTGTACATCTTTCCTTTTTTACGCTTTTTATGTCCTGTTCTGGAAGGTACCGTCTCTAAGGTACCGTCAATATTGTACCGTAGTGTGATGGGTGGAAAGGCCATAGAAAGGTAAGGGCAGTGCGGAGACCATCGAGTATGTTCCAGAATAGCTGAATCTTTATAGATACATAGATCCATTCGTAACTTCAGTCCGCAAGCGAAACACTGTACCTCGTATCCCAATCCTGACTCAGGTCCCAAGTAGACAAATCCTGTTCTAGCTAAAACATGCGAAGAAGGTAATCCTTCCCTATCCGTAGGCCATTTTTGAAACGTGTCCAATCGACGGGCACAATCACAATAGTCAGGTAAGAAGACTGGAAAATGGTAGGGTTTGAACTTGGAGTTCTCATCGGGTTTCTCACTCGATTCTTGCTGTGGCGAAGTCATCTTTCTGGTGGGTAACTATTCTCTTACAACCAATGTTTTATACCAACGTGTCCATACGGTAAGGTGAAATGATTGGGTAGTCGCACTCGCTTCTGGTACACGATTTGATAGACTTTTTCCAAGGGCCGACTGACGACGTGATGAGTGGGTAAACGTACAATCTTGTTCGGTTGATAGGTGGTCACTTTAAAGTGTCCATCCTCTCCCGATTGCAAGGCTTCTTTCAATACCCCAAAGTTGACCACTCGACTGGTACGATAATTCAGAGTCAGTCCTTTCACTTTGCACGTCGTGTGCACTTCTCCTTGTTTGTCCCGGTATTCGTAGCCGTAATTTTTGGGGCCGCCACTGACGAAATTTAGAATCTTGTCGTCGGGATGCTCGTCTGTCCAGGCTCCTAAACGGTCTCCTTGGATGTCAGGGTGATGTTGAATCGGGTGATGGATGTAAATGCAACTGTCCGTGTCAAAGTACAGGACGCGTTCTTCTAACAGTTCTAAAGCTTCGTACAATTTTAAGCGAGCATGAGCTGTCACGTAAGCCGCAATGATGACATTTCCAAAAGGGTCGTCTTGTACAAAGTCCAGATCTTCTTCGTAATTGGCCAAGATCAAATTCTCTCGAACGACGTCCACGTGTTTCATGTATTTGGTTTTGTCGTGAATCATCTGGAAGTAGCGGGAAGGTTCTGTCAAATATTCCGTCTTGGGTAAACACGGTCGTTGTGCCATTTTACCCCACAAGCAATTTAACATCACTTTGGCAAACGATCGCCTGCCTTCGTTTTTCTCGATGTGGTCTAAAGTGATGCCTTCTTGTTCGTAGTATTTCTCTTTGAATTGTATTTGGTCTTCGGGAGTGTGACACCAGGAAGGATAGCATCTGGCTTCTTGCTTCAGTTTCAAAAAGGCATCCACGTAGTCAGCGAAAATGCCTTTCTGACTGGGATCACCCTTGTGGTATTGTTGTGTCTTGGGAAAGTGGCAAATTTCGTACACTTCTAACAGTTGGTATCCCATGTCCAGAGCTTTGAACAATTCTACGCTGACCCAGGTTCCCGTCAAGGCACGTTCTTCCTGGGTGTGCTGGCAAGGTTGGTCTTGGTTGCACGTTTCGGCACAACTACGGCACAAGGGAAACATCAGTTTGCCTTGACAATGGTGAGGTAAGACGGGATGGTATAGGTTCGTGGGAGGCAAAACTTTGCACTTCATCAAGCCTTCGTATTGTCGAATGTTTTTCAGGTCGATGTGTTCCGTCAGCAATTGCGGGTGTCCTGTAGGAAAGTGACAATGTTTGCACACGTAGGGATACAGCGAACACACGTCCAAGTATTTGATTTCTTCTCCTTTCTCTTCGTCGGCTTGGTACAGCAAACAGGTGGCATTGGTCCTTCCTCCGTACAAACTATCCCTCGGGTTCAGGAGGTCCATGAACTGGTAACTTTCCACGAGACGTTTAAACTCGGGATCGGTTTTCATACGGTGATCGTACTCGTGTTCCCACATTTCCACCACTTGGTATCCTTCCTCTTCTAACTTTAGGCGTCGCTGACAAGTGTCCTGGTACAAGTCTTCCATGGTTCTTTGTAAAAACTGATTTTTAGTGCTACGATCAGGGTAACAGACGGGACATCCGTGAAATAAGAAGCCCTTAAACTCGTACACGATCTTGGGGTTTTCTAAGTCCCAGCCATCGACCGAATACGTTCCGATGGTCTTTTCACCCCCTCCGTTGCGGGCATGCTGAATCCATTTGTCTTCCTTGTCGCACAAGTAATGTAACCGACGTAGGGCTTTGACCGAGTATTGACGTTTGACAAAGTGGGTCGTTTGAGGACTGATGACAGCCACGGTGTTTTCAGGCATGAATCGTTGTCGATACACTAAGGAACACGCTTTGGCAATGGTGCAAGCTTCTTTCAAAGGATCGAACCCTCCGTGTTCCATGAACAGTTCTCGAAATTTTCCACAGCAACGTCGTAAAATGTCCACGTCGGAACGACAATACTTTAGCATTTCTTCCTAAAAGTCGAAAGGGTCTGAGGCGTGAGCCTGGTACCAAGGGTAGAAAGCTTCTCGTTGTTCGGTACGCATGTTGTCGGGGTCGTAATAGTGAGCCGCAGGTAAATGGGGTAGAACGGCGTGTTGATTGGCTTCCGTATTGAAAAAGTGTGGAAAGTACCCTTTAGCCATTCCTGTCATTCCAAACGTTTTAGGCATTCGACTCAAAGGCATGGCCAAATAGCTCATCGAATCTTTAAACTGTACTTGTCCCACTTGCATGAAAATGATTTTGGCTCCGTTCAAAATCACTTTAGGGCGTTCGGTGCCATGTTCCGTATAGTATCTCAAAAGAAACTGTCCATCGTATCCGGAGAAATTGTGAGCCATCACCGTGGCATGACGATGACAATCTCCGTAACGTTCGATGTCCTCTTGGCTCCACGTCTTGTCGATGGGGTCTAAGACCCATTGGGCAAAATCGGCTAACGTGTTCGGTCCTCGAAAGATTTTTTCACACCCTCCGGGAATCTTGCTGCAGTGAGGGCAATGACTGAAGATAGGTTCTTGAATGCACTTCTCGCACGCTCGATGAGCCACGCAGAAATTAGGAATGTGAATGCCAGTCTCTTGCATGCATTCGAAATCGAAAAAGATGAAATTGCCTTTCTTCTTGTGACCGTCCTCTTTCTCTGGTGTGGGTTGGTATTTTTGCACGTAGCATTGGTGTTCCAAGTCCACGATGCGGTGACAAATGTGACATTTTTTCTTTCCTCGACATACCTGTGCCTTGGCCTTATTGGTAAGTATGCCTTGTCCACAGGTAGGGCACAAACTCAGCAGTTGACAAGCACATTTCTTCTGTGAACCTTGTGTTTTCAGATGTTGTTGGTAACAGGTAGGTCTGACAAACGTGCGCAGACAAGTTGAACAAGGCACTGTTTCTTCGCTCAGACAGGGTGGAGAGGCCAAACATCCTGGGCATTTCATTCCACAATGCTTGTGTTACTCTCGATTGTTATAACCATAATCACATTTCTCACAGTAATATCTGTATCCCAGGAATCCAGTGATGGTGGTAATGGTATCGAAATGGTCATCGTGATAATAAACATGAATGTATTTTCCGTCCTTAAAATCTTGGCCTCGAAACAACAGAGGCCCACGCATTTCTTGAGGGTGCACTTTCAAGGTGTATCGTGGAGCTAGGACATCTTGCAATTTTTGCATTTCAGGAATGCCACAGGGTGCGTCTTTAGATAGGCCAGCTTGTTGCAACAGGAGTTCTGCTTCGTTTCGGTGTTTGGCTCGATGGGAACGTTGAATAGTGTTCCAGGTTCTTTTCTATTCTACCGTGTCGTTCTTGTTAGCATAGGTTAGTCCCACCACGATGGCACGAGCTAAACACATCTGGTCATGAGTGTTGTTAATTCGGACGAGACCTTTTTTGGTGTTGCGAAGGTCGTCCACCAATAACATCTTTTTGCGTCCAGTTACTGGAGGAGGAGAGACGTGGGTCATGTCCAATGTGGCTTTTCCATCGGTGATGTCAAACTGATCATTAGATTGTTGTACGTGTTGAATCTTGTCCATGACTTTGGAAGCAGTCAATTCTGCAGGGGTGCTAAACTCGATCCAAACGGGGGATTTCAAACCGTCGTGTTGTATGGAAAGTCTCAAGCGATCGTCTTCTTTGGGTTGACATTGTCTCTTGAGTGCAGTGAGCAAAGAATCCCACACCCCAGTGATGAACACTTCTGCTTTCTCTAACGGCACTTCAGCCTTGAAATCTTTAAACTTCACCGTGTATTTGTAAGCCGTGGTTCTAAATTTTCTAGAGGAGCGCTTTTCCGTCTCTCGAATGGAATAGTACTTTTCAGGGTTGACTAAGGGTGGTAAACTTGGTTTAGAGGTTTCAAATTCTGGTTCACTCATGTCCTCTTCAAAATCACTGGCATGAATTTGTGCCAAGATTTCAGCCCTGGTACGAGGCGATAGATCACGTTTCTGCCTCTTACTTTCTTCTTCTTCTTTCTTCTCGAATGAATAGGATCGTTTCATCTTGAGTGCAAAACGTCAAATGACTCAAGTTTAAACACCATAGACTAATGTATAGTCATGGCAGACCAGCGTATATAAAAGGGTGTGTGTCTTGTCCTTTTCACTATTCATTTCACTCTCAAGCTGAGTACAACGATGGAAGAGACTAACCAAATCGAACGTTTCGTCAGAGCTTTGCGAGGGGTCATTAGAAAATTCTCTTCAGACCAGCCCACGGACTACTCTCCTTCCTTTCGAGATAAAAGTCAGGATACTTGCTATATCTGTCAGAAGAAATGGCATTGGTCTTCAGAGTGTCCAGACCGTCCAAAAAAAAAAAAAAACCAGGGTCTAAAAAAGACAAAAGTTAAGATACCTGTTATTATTGTAAAGAAAAAGGACATTGGTCTCCAGATTGCCCAAAAAAGAAACAAGAGGAATCAGAAGAAAAGAGGAATTCTTCAGAAGAAGAGAGGGATTCTTCAGAGGAAGAGAGGGATTCTTCAGAGGAAGAGAGGGATTCTTCAGAGGAAGAGAGGGATTCTTCAGAGGAAGAGAGGGATTCTTCTGAGGAAGAAAGAAGACAGGTGAAGAAAAAGAAACAGGAGAAGAAAAGAACAAGGGAAGAAAGCGAGGAGGAAGAAGAAGAGGAAAAGAGTGTGACGGTGAAGAAATTCAAAAAACAGAGAGACTAAACAAGGAGAAAGAAGAAGTCGATGAACTTTTAATTAAAGTGTTAAGTTGTTAATTGTGAATTGGATTGTAAAATAAAAATGGAGAAAAGAATAAATTAATGATACAAGGTAAGTGTCTTTGAGTTTTGATTTTAAAATAAGATTCTACACTCACGCATTCATACACAGACACGTACTATAAGGGTAAAATGAGTGGGCTTTTTGAGTTATTGGCAAATTGAAATTGTATTTCTTTTCGAGAAATGTGGGTGGCCCTGAAAAGGGCCTTTTTATTTTGGTGTAGGGGTGAGTTTAACCAATCAACTTTAACTGCCTTAAGCCTTTGCCACGACCAAGGCCTACTTCTGGACTGCGTAATGTTGATGATGATGATGATTGGGTTGAAATCACTAAGGGTGGTACGGTAGGCTTAGTCACAGGGTTAACGTGTTTAGCTCGGGAAGGTCGTATTCTCTTCGGTCGTAATAAAGAAGTCTGATACATTTGTTTCAGACTTCTTAACTCCGCTAAAATGTCCAACAGTACTGTGACCATTTGATTTTCACCCTCTTGTTTCTTTGCTGCTACTTCTTCTTGCTGTTGTTGCTGTTGTTTTTTTTCTTACCTCTTCTTCTTGCTGCTGTTGCTGTAGGAGAAAAGGTTGTTCCGCTTCCTTTTGTCGTTGTATAAATTTCTCCAATTCTTCTTTCTGTCTCTGTCTAAAATTCTCCACTTGCGGTAATGAAGAAGGAAATGAAGGTTCCGGAACAAATTCTTGCGAGGAGAGAAAATCCACAAAATCCCAATTCACCTCTTCTGAAAGTAAGTCCGGGTTCCCTTGGGCAGTCTCCCCTGCTGGTGCACCCCAATGGATCGTTTTCTGAGTTTCCGTCATGTTGAATCACTGTCACATAGATTGACTGCACACAAGTGCTAACGAATCTATATAGACCACGTGACGTCACAGACTGTTCTCTTCGGATTGGATGCGAGCTGACTGAATTTTGTAACGCGTGTTTTTATTGGTGAATGAACTCAATCCGTTTCAATCCTACCTCTACCTATAAATAAGCGCAGTTCACTGCATTGATTCACCTGTTCTCGTCGCTTCAAGATGTGGACCACAGTTGAGTCATCCACCCTTGTGTCTTCCATGATGTTTAGGACGGACATGCTCATGTCTGTCCGATCCAAGTGGACCGTTGTCCACAGGACAAACGCCAGTCTGTGGATACGTAGGATCTACGTTGAAAGACAAGGATGCCTGAAAAGAGTGCTGATTTACGGGCCAACAGTGAGACGCAGCCTAAGAACAAGAAGAAGACCAATGCGGTGCCATTTATGTTAATGAATACATTAACATAAACCCAAAGGCCCTTTTCAGGGCCAGCCATATTTCTCGAAAAGAGAATGACTTTTCAATTACCTACCCTTTTTAAAAAAAAAATCCCATGTTAAATTCCCCTTGTACGTAAAATGACCCACAATTTATTCCCATGTTAATTCCCCTTGTACGTAAAGTGGTATACGATTTTTCTCCATGTTAAATTTCCATTGTACGTAAAGTGGCCCAGGGTGTTTTTTAATGCTAATTTCCATTGTACGTAAGGTGGCCCCCCTTACTACTTACAACTATTTGTCTTTATTGTCTTTATTGCGTAAAACAAAGGCACTTCTCACGACACAAAAAAAATCGATGCCTGATCATTAATTCTAATAAGAGTTCAAATAAAGCAAAACTACTGACAATACATAATACTGTCTTCATTTCATTATTAATATGAACCGATGATAATAATTAGGATTTGAAAATACTTGTAACGACCGTCTTGTTGCAAATTCCTCTTGAAAATTTCATCAAAAAATGAGGCTGTACAAAGGTTGATATGTTATCAAAAGCGACGTCATGCCTGTCTGAAAGATCTGTGACATTTGATTCAATTGTTCAGAAGTAACTCAAGCAGAGTAAAACTGCCATCGCTACAATGTTAGCATGTCTGTGTCTCCCGACCTTCATCTAAAAGTATGCCATAGAATTATATAGTAGAGAATTCCATACTGAAATACTTATCTATTTCAAAATACAGAAATATGCCATGACATAAAATAGTTTTAGCGATTTCGACAATTACAACCATAACTTATTCATTGTTGATAATTTTAAATATCTTGTAGATATGTGAAATATATAAAAATCCAAACATTGGTAACAAAACGTTCGTGATAGCTAAAAGGGAAGAACTGTCCTAGATAGTCACTGTCTACTCTGTTGTGGCATGTGTAACAGAGGCGGATAGTAAATCATTTGTAACAGAAACAGGTAGCAAGTCATTTGAAGTGTTATCAATTTCATATACAATTTATTAATGATATATCAGTAATGATATTTCCTTGCCACAAGTTTATGATTTCCTTGTAATCTCCGTTAATAATAATAAAAAGTGAAAGGGGCAGTTAGTATAACACATCAATTTTGCCTTAAAGTGTCATATTTTCAAAATTGTAGTTGATCTGATTCAATGACAAAATAGTGATCAGCATTTAAAAACTTAGAATTGCAAATTATGTTTAAAATATGAACTTGTTGACGTCAAACGCATATCACGTCGCATTTGACTTTGAAATAGCCATTTTGTGCTAAATTTGGAGCTATCTGAATTGGTCCTAATTACGAAAACCTGTTACATAATTGTACAGATTACAAAGGTATGAATGAGCAACGTAATACTAGAATATCGGTTTGTATACCGCTTGCATTTCTATAATTATCAAGTATTAACAGCATCCAATGTTACAATGAATATATAAAATGATATGGCATAATGCAGAGCTATTCATAAGAAACCACCAGCATTATGAATAAAGAATTTGTTACGGCCAAAAACTGTTTAAAGATGTCATGGAGACAACAGTTGTCTGCAAACATACCAGATTAATTTTTATTTGCTATTTGCCATCTTCGACATATATCTGAATGTTTCGTATAGATTAATTGTCAAGTGTTATTGAAAATATAGCAATCATTAATATTGCTAAATATATATAAATAAATGAATAAAAATAGGAAATTATTGCTGTATTATTGTTACATTCTTACTATGTAAAGTGACACACACACACACACACACATACCAGCTATAACACAATTAACACAGTTCTATATATACGAGTGAAGATGCAATTGTGAACTTTTTCATTTTGATTCTTGTTTTATCACAACGTTGTTGTTCGAGTCTCCATCATAACAGTTTTCTTCCATATCTATTTTTTGTATTTTAGACACACATGCACACATACATATGAAATAGGAATCCGAAATAGGAATAAATCCCAAAACAGGACTAAATCTAATTGTTCTGTTCTCTATCTTATGTACACCTCCATGATTCTATTGCGACTATTTTTGTCGCAAAATTTCCCCCCGTGATATATTTCGCTACTCAATAAAATATTACAAAACACCTACTCAGGACACCTTAGCCATCCAACGGTAAATAACTTAATAACCCACCTGAACCACCCAGCCAATGAGAAATTAACCCAAAGTTGTGTACAGGTTTTATTATTAGAAACATTAAATCTATTTATAGTGCCTATTAAATCTACATTCGTAATATCTTGGAATAGAATTTTGTACTGGAGTACAAAACAGTTAGTTCTCTAATATCTCAACTACAAATGATAATTACAAGCTACAGTCGTCAAATAAATTGCTGAACGCACGACCATTCATTTACCGGCGAGCGGGATATAGAAATTAAGCGAAATTGCAAATCAACAGGAAGTAATTCAGACATTTATATGCATTTACAGTTGATGTAAGTCATCATTATGATTGAATTAACATTTATATCGATCATACAATTGATTTTATTCTATAATTCTAACTTTCCCCTTTCCGCTTGTCAGTGTGACAGTAAATTGTACCATCATCGATATGTGAAGAGACATCACTGCACTGACAGTCGGAAATCTGCCACGCTCGCTTTTTACGGACTTTTGCCGGCATCTTCGTACGATGGTTGAGAGAGAGACAGAGAGAGAGACAGACAGACAGGGAGAGGGGTATTCTTGGTGCTGGGGAGACTTAACATAATGACATGCATTTCTTAATTATCCCTATGTTTGTTTGTTGTTTGATTATTCTTTGAGTGAGAGAAAAAGGAGGGTGGTGGCCGGGACGACCTTTGGACATTATAATATTAGATAATCTGTTTTTAATAGATTTTATAAAATAGGAAGGAAAACAACAAAGCTTTAAACAAATTACATTATGTGTCTTCTTCCGAACAACGAAATGTACATTACAATCTTGACAGACTATTGCAAATTTGTATTACTCGCATCATAATTATGTATTAAATCCTTTGAAACGTTAACACATAACCGTTATGAAGACACATTTTTTTTTTGTAGCTTACTTGGTGCAAGTTAGTTTTCTTTTTTCCTTCACATATTTCCCCGAATTTTGTCCGTCAAGAGAGAGAGAGAGAGAGAGAGAGATTAAAGGCGAGGCAGAGATGATTTGGACGAGTGTTTAATTCTTCTAGAAACAAGGAGTATACAATTTTGCTTGAAATTTTCATACGTTGCAAACAATTAATAAGTGGAAATTCGTCCTTGATGTAGAGTAATGGGGTTTTAAGTGCATACAGTAATGGAGTTTTAATTGTATACAGTAATGGGGTTTTAAATGAAAGAGTAATGGGGTTTTTATAGTATTCATTTCGATGCTCACAGGATTTGTTTTACTGCTCATGTTGTTGAACTAGATAAAATTTTACCTCCACTGAGCTTTAATAAATAAATAAATAAATAAATAAATAAATAAATAAATAAACAAATAAATAAATAAATAAATTCATGCAAGTGTACCGTAGTGTCGGGTATGATAATTAATGCAATGATCATTGACTGATATCTCTTAATGTTTACATAAAAAGTGTATATAAAACGTTATCAATATCAATGCGTTGCACAACAGAGATTTATTTATAAACGGTACAGTGTTGCCAGTAGAAATACTCCACGTGCAACTCAATACACTTTCTCCGTCTAATTGTTCAATTATTCAACGCCTTTTTAAACTGACATTTGCATCGTGTGTATCTTACTCATAAACTGGAAAACTGGACTTCTACCAACATGTCAGGTTTCAAATTGTTTATCCCTCATATAATATATGATCACGGAATTTACCCATAAAGTCATCCGGAACTAAACCATGGCCGTGTGAAGGAAGAGCCGAAGTTTGGATTCTGTGCTCATTCAGGAAAAATGTTAATACGTAGGACTTACACGATCGTGCTATGCATGGAGTAACTCGGGCACCTCTGCAGTGACAAGTTCATTGGTAGTGTTACACAACGTTTACCGTTATATTTTACATCATGCATGCCGTATTTATCAGCTACCTTAATATGGCAAATCTTTCTTGTATGATACCATGAACGACAGTTCGACAAGTGAAGTATGTACTCTACCAGTACGTAAATGAAACGGAGTTCGGGGGAGTATTAAACGGGACTTTTAAAACAACATGCGTGATCTAATAAGAAATTAACAATAATCTGCATCAGATATAACGTCTTATCTATTTATTGAGTAGCCATTTTAAACGTCTTATCTGTTTATTGAGTAGCCATTTTAAGTCTGACGTGGATTGCATGGCTCCCCAGGATAAACACTGTACACTCCATAGCGTTTATTGCGTGTGTTTGCTCAAAACAGATTTATACAACGTTTCATTAATACTTATAGCTGGTAAAGTAGTTAGTACACGTGATTAAATTAGATTTTCTAAACATAGTGCAGTCTGATATACCTATGGGTTTAAATTGATTTGGGAACTTACACACTTAGGTGAGTAGATAGTACATACGAAAGGCTTTGGAAATATTTTGTTATAACATTTTTGTTTTCTTGAACTTATCAATGCTTAAACGCCGATAGATAGACTAAACGTTATATAAAATGATCTCTACCTTCAGTGCAACACGCCGAACAAATGCATATATATGCGTGTGATGCAACATAAGTAAATGATAGTGACCTATAAATGTCGAAGGAGAACAATTCTGATATTGAACCACGAATGGCGGGCGCTGGATGAAGTTTACTGAAGTAATTCATTTTCATATGCTACAATACTGAAATAGTTTCATTATTGTAAAGATGGCCACAAATCCATAGAACAAGGCCAGGGATCTGGAAGCCGCTGTCTGCGACTGTTGAACAGAAAGAGTCTGCTGCTAAGTGGGCAACTGATGAAGATGCTTGATAAATAATAACGATATTATCATTGCCACGGGGATGAGTTCGTCAGATGATTTTGATATATGTAAAAATCACCAGAAACTCAGAAAGGTTTGAGGAAGATTGGCCTTACATTAGTTGACTGCCTTAACAAAAACAGACTCAGCTGGAATCGACAAACAGCCAAAGAACCACTCACCAAACATGAAATGAGTGACCATAGACGTTGAATGAGATCTTTTTGTATCGAAACATGGATTTACTGTTTGAACCAGACTCGAGAGAAAAACAATGATTGGATTGGAGAATATTAGCAAAAATCATACGTAATGTTATATGCTTTATTTTTCGATGGAAACGGCCTGGTGGGTCAAGTATAAGTGCCTATCTCTTTTAGTACTACTGGATATTTTTATGCTTCAAAGTGTTGCCAAGAATCGTACAACACTATCAAACCAACCATTTGCACATAAATACCAGAAGTAATTATCGACTCCATGACAACACGCCATCTTATAAACGAGCACTCGTGACAAACCTTCTGAAGTAGTACATGTAAACTTCTGCACATCCAACAGACAGATCCGATTTAGTTCCAAGTGATGTTTTGCTGAATGCCATTATCAAAGATTCACTGAATAACTGACGATTTAAAATCCCCCATGCAGTTAGAAGTTCAGTATTCCAGTGTATGAGCATCATCCCAAAATTGGAATAAATAAGAGCATTTAATAACTGGATAATCAGATTGAGAGTGGGGTAATTTTAATAGGATGCACTGATGTCTTGTCTTTCACTAATAAAGAAGCTTGTTGCACAGCGCACGGAAATTCAGAACGTTTTTATATGTAGGTTGGTACATCGAACTGATTCAAATCTTGGTAGAAAAGTCCAAAAGGATCACTCGAGTTGTGGCTAAACAGTACGTTCTCCGTTAAGGGCACTACTATTGACAAAAGTATGTTACAGGACACACGGTACTAATTATACGGAAGAACTGTGAACCAGTCTAGAAATGGGTGAAGAAATGATAGAGTATTTACAGGTTTGTTGGTCCATAATTGGTTAATAATGAAAATTAAAATTTTAGGAAAAATATCTTTTGAGAGCTTGTCCTATATGTAATGTAAAAAAAATATTGACAAATTTCTACTGATGCAATTTTAGCATTTTTACAGGCTTGACTCAGGAGTACTCAATACTGAAAGTAGCACCTGATTCATTTGGTGCAGAATCAGTAACACGTGTTTCATGCACATGTATGTAAACAAATTGCCGCGGGTCATATGGTGTTCTCCACACATAAGCTTGCACCAAGGTTAGATGTGCACGAAAAATTATAGGTGTCATTATCAGCACCCATAAATTTTAAGTTATTGAATTTTGAATATGACAGTGTTTCCATATGTTTACCATTGGAGTGGAATTAGTACCGTAAGTCCTATATGCGACCTATACCATAATAGGAGTTTGTTGTTTCCATGGTTACCACGTGCATCCAGGGTATCAATTTGGTGGTTTTTACATATGACAGTGATAATGGAGTCTTTTTATCATGGTTTGCATGTGATTTTGGAGAAAAATTCTATACAAAAGACAGATGGGGATGGTTTTATACACTGGAGAGTGGAAGTATATAGCTCAGGCCATAGGGAAAAGAGCACAGTATGGCCTGATGGCAGAATTTCATATGATGGTACCCATAGATTGGCCTGTATGGTTAAATACCATTTAACACATGCAATAATTCCCCAAAATGGGGTGGGGTGGGGTAGATTTTATATGTAAGCCACTTATGTCACAATCACTTATGTATCAGTACTGATCATTTAACTTTAGAGACACACTCAGCAGATCAAAGTAGAGAACATTGTAAAAATAAGGACTGTGCACAAAACTGCACATGCTGCATTGCCTCAACCTGTAAATTGAATTATTATATGTCGAGTCACATTGAATATCAATTATACCGGTCTTATTTCTTATCCTAGAATTAAACTCCTTGACACCTATTCTATGTTCAGCATGTTTCTCATATTGGTACATTACATTTTTGGGCAAACAGTATTGGAACTTTTCTGCATTCCTTTTGTTGAGGGAGCAGGGAGGGACATTTTCACTTAAAATAATAGTTTTCAACCCTTAATTCCCAATATAAGTCTGCAAAAGTCCAATCTGTATTGCATTCTTTACACAGGCAGTTTTTCTTCCCCAACCTCCCTTCATACAGTTGAAACATTCTTGATGTATAACTGCATGGTGAACATACTGCTCTCTCCCACCAAACCAGATCTCTTTTTTCTTCATGTACCAAGTCCCATGATAGAAAACCTTTATACTCAGGGTGTTGCAACTTGTGGTCTCAGAACACATTATTCCAAATCTCAGCATTTGATTACTGCGTGCACTAAGTAATATGGGTTTTCTTCACCATATATGTTGTTGTGAATAAATGAAAACAAGCTTCATGTCAGAAATATGGTTTCATATTTGAAACAAAAGCTATTTATTAAACCTACATTGCTCTGTTCTTACCATCAAGCAATAGTAAGGAATCATTTAGCTGTAAATTAGAGCTTGCTATTTGGTTTGCCAATTCAAGGTGTATTACCTCCCCTTTGACTGTAATTGAGTGATTGCAATGTTTGCTTTGTTTCTCTTTTGTTCAATAATGTATG
This sequence comes from Sinohyriopsis cumingii, assembly GCA_028554795.2. Lineage (NCBI taxonomy): Eukaryota > Metazoa > Mollusca > Bivalvia > Unionida > Unionidae > Sinohyriopsis > Sinohyriopsis cumingii. The sequence goes on along the minus strand of JAPYKE020000094.1, from coordinate 2,638,688 downwards.
CATTTTTTCAGCTTTATATTAAAAAGTAAGTAATTTAACACTGCTTATAGTGGAAAGTAGGCACAGTAATGATTTTGAGACTTTTTCTTAACTTTTTATGAGCTTTGGGTAAATGTAGGTATATGTTTATGTATTAGACAACTTCAATATGCAATTCAATTCTATTACTTAAATTTAACAAGTAGTGTATTCAGTGACAATTTTTATCAGTGTCTGCATATTGCATAGAGACATGAACTTGTCTTGGCATAGCAAAGTTTTTCACACATTTCTCCACCTCCAGCATACTTAATAGCTTGAGTCATAACAGTTTGTGCATACACTTTCTGTCTCCAACATCAATGTCAGCATTATAGGAACTTTGGATAGCTTTTTCAAATTTGTCTCTTGCTGTCCTTATGTAACATACCTCATGCTGATGTGTTATTTGGGTTGATACACATTCCCCCCACCCCCGTTGTGGGGAACATTACCAGGCTTGAAGAAATTACTCTGTCTATTCTTTGCTTATTCACCCTTCCCCATAGTTTTATACTAAAAAGTAGCACTATGTTATTTAATTATTCAGTATAATAAAGCTTATGGAACTCTTCCTTGGCTTTTATACCTTTTTATTAACATTTGGGGGTCATGAATCACATGTGATGATAGTTTAAATAAGTTTGGAATGTCAGCATCTCTTGATGCTTCATGGGTGTGTGTATATGTTTTAGTCACAAAAGGGCAATGGCCTCTTATCATTTTGACCTGTCATGTGGCACACTTATTTGTTTTGTTTGATTGATGTGAATAGGGATGCACTGTATCTTATTTCTGTGAGAGTCAGCAAGAAAAGAAATGCAATTTTGAAATTTAAAACATTTAAAACTTGTCTTATAGCCAGTGAGAGATGAAAATACAATGCGTCATGTAATTTGATACCCTGTGATGTCATACTTGCTGATGTCAGCATGCTTGTGTTTCTTTTGTGTAGCATGCATGCCATAGAAAGATAACATGAAGATACAAAGGCAGAAAACAATTATTTTAATAACAAGAATAAGCCATTAATAAGTACAATACAACACAGCAACATGTGATGCGGATGCAATTTAACTATAGATATTGGTATCACATAAAATGCTATTGCACTATTATCCATGCACAAGCATGGCCAATTCTTTCTTACAATTATGCTCTAATATCAAGGAGTAAAATACAACTTTTTCAAAAAAAATTAAATCTGGTTATAGGACACACGGTACTAATTATACGGAAGAACTGTGAACCAGTCTAGAAATGGGTGAAGAAATGATAGAGTATTTACAGGTTTGGTGGTCCATAATTGGTTAATAATGAAAATTAAAATTTTAGGAAAAATATCTTTTGAGAGCTTGTCCTATATGTAATGTAAAAAAAATATTGACAAATTTCTACTGATGCAATTTTAGCATTTTTACAGGCTTGACTCAGGAGTACTCAATACTGAAAGTAGCACCTGATTCATTTGGTGCAGAATCAATAACACGTGTTTCATGCACATGTATGTAAACAAATTGCCGCGGGTCATATGGTGTTCTCCACACATAAGCTTGCACCAAGGTTAGATGTGCACGAAAAATTATAGGTGTCATTATCAGCACCCATAAATTTTAAGTTATTGAATTTTGAATATGACAGTGTTTCCATATGTTTACCATTGGAGTGGAATTAGTACCGTGAGTCCTACAGTGGACTGCTTCTAAATCAAGCGAGCAGACACACACACACACACACACACACATATATATATATATATATATATATATATATATATATATATATATATATATATATATATATATATATATATATATAGAGAGAGAGAGAGAGAGAGAGAGAGAGAGAGAGATAGATAGATAGATAGATAGATCACTATCATTTAAGATCAATAAATTTGTTTCGCGTGTTTGCCTCAGAAAGGCAGAATCAGCTTCCCTAGACCAGGGACATCGACAATTTCTTTCATATCGACATAAATGCGTAACGAAGTGAATCGACCATACTTGGCTAATGAATACAAAGACAAAGGTAAAATTAAGCAGATGCGACTTGTACATTTCTTGCTCCATTTGATATTATCGTTCTCTGCACTTACATGAAGCTGACTTATTTTAGTCCAATACACTGTTGCATGTGAGGTGATGAAATTTGATGTATTAGAACGCACAAAAAGTGAGGCGTGGCTGCAATGACCTACATTTGGTTTATAAAATAACGAGGCCAAAATGTTTAATTATGTATAATTTTGTATTTGTTTACTGTTGGTGTGGGACTTCGAATTTGCATCATATTACAATCGTAAAAGGAGACTGATGTTTGAAGTTCAGTTGATTTCATAACAAAGAGAAAAAAAACTCCATTTTAAACAATATTTCTCTCACATACTCTCTTGGTACTTTCTAAAGATCCTATGGTCTTCTTGTGTAAAGTACAATATCTAAAAAGAATAAGCTCTTGTAACGCTGAAATATTATGATGCTTTAGAAAATCACTGTATCATGCCTTCTCTATGAGGTTTTAGAAAATCATTGTATCATGCCCTCTCTATGAAGCTTTAGATCACTGTATCAAGCCCTCTCTATGAGGTTTTAGATCACTGTATCATGTCCTCTCTATGAGGTTTTAGATCACTGTATTAAGCCCTCTCTGTGAGGTTTTAGATCACTGTATCATGCCCTCTCTTTGAGGTTGTAGATCACTGTATCATGCCCTCTCTATGAGGTTTTAGAAAATCACTGTATCATGCCCTCTCTATGAGGTTTTAGAAGATCAGTGTATCATGCCCTCTATATGATGCTTTAGAAGGGTACAGAACCAGCACCTCATTGGAGGCTGCCCTGTTCTGAATCACCATACCTTCAATATATTGAATATAGTAATATTCTACATGTGTATTTTGCCATAATTTTCTAGTATTTTCACTTGCAGCGCAAATATGATCTTCAATACACAATATGAGCTGCATTACTATGCTATAAAAGTACCGGTCATAACTGGTGGTCTGGGGACAACAATGCAATTATTATTGATAACTTTCCATTTTCCTCACAAATCAAATAACCCTCTATTAGTTTTGAACAATGAGGTTCATTTGTTTTCTATTAAGAATTAGTCTCCTTGAAGAGACTTGTACGAAAGCAAGTTTTCTTTGAAACATGGTTCTCTCCTTTGAGTACAAAACGAATAAGCTTAACAGAAAACATTATGATACGTGAATCTGACAACGTTGATATCGATTTGACTAGTTAGTTTATGCAAGTGAGATATTATATAGAATACTTTATTGTACATGCAGTGCCCATTCAGCTGTAAATAGCATTAACTCAGATATGCAAATGCATACAGCTCCATTTTAATAACTGTGAGAGACAAAATTCTGACATCGCTGAAAACATACAATATGGGGCACTAAAAATGATTTCTGATTATTTTAATAGTTTACAAGATTCTCTATTAAGAAAAGCAAATCTTCCTACTTTAGCACCTACTTCATTAAAACTATACCAACCAAAGTAACAACACATCACTATTGAAAAATATCTGGCCAATTCAAAGAATTCAAAAATAATTTTTGACAACATTTGTTTTTTTTTTATATTGTGTCCAGTGGAATAGGATCTACACTCTTTATTTTACCAACAATCTCTGAATAACAGTGTTGAACATGTTCTGCAAGTGCATTACGTGACGATTGGGTTACACTACACACTATTAGCACTTGAATGAACAATTATATCTGGAATCAAGGAACACGTTTTAGACTGTACTCTAAACTAATATATCTTTCTTCCATTTAGTTTTACTCTTGAGTTTAAGCATATACAGATGAAATATACTACACATGTCTGTAGTAAAGTGTTGTTGACTTGGCGAAGAATAAAGCTAAGATGGAAAAACCAGTATCTACCTACTAGAGATATATCACTCTCATTGAAATTTGGGAAGATCTCATCCTTACTCTGAACGAAATTTTAAGCCGAATTCTGCCTCTTATATTCTTAGATATTTTGGACAAATTAAGAGACTTACTGTCTATAAATAAATTTATGTCAAAAACTGCCAACCAATATCTATTATATCAACACTCTCTTAACAACATGCAGCTTTGTTTATTCTCTTAAATTTGTAACTTTTAGGGACCATGCAATTACTTTTCTGTGGGAGGAGATGGGAGCAGGAAACTGGAATTTTATTTGAACCTGGATAATTATTTTTATAACTTTTACCTGCATTTTTTAAAATTACGTTTCATTTCCAGGTCGTTTATAAAACTTTCTCATAGACACCTCAGCTTCCTGCAAAAAGTACTTTTACTGTCAACAACAGCAGATCTGATAAAATAAGCATATCTGAACTTATCAGTATAACGGATGCCTTGAAGTAAATTGTAAACTAATCTAATAAAATTCGCCATTCAAAATGTACACTAACAACATCATAATTTATCACCGTATATATGAGATTTACAAGCAATACAGCATATCATTTCTATCATCCACACTAAATAATATTTACAATTCATATATATATATATATATATATATATATATATATATATATATATATATATATATATATATATATATATATAATGATGTTTAAAAGTGACACAAAATTTCTTTGTTTTGTTTTAATTGAAAGTTTGTTACAGCTGGATTTCTATATCTGTCTATTGAAATGATTGCCATGTTCAACAACATCGCTTCGTTTTATTGCTGTACATAACTGTGGTAAGAAAGGAGAACTGAATTGTATGTGGTAGTATTTTCGGTGCTACAAGCACAAACATCATGACAATGGACGTGTATATTAACATTTATATTTGTCAGAGAAAAGCATACATGATAAAATTAATAAAGCTATCAACACACAAAAAGTACCCATTTTTTTTAAACACCTCTCCTTTGATAACTCGAACACAATGGGATCCTAAAGCATTGACAGCAGCACTAGTTAGGACACGAGTTACCATGGAACTTCCAAAATGTTAGGAACCTGATGACCATGGATAGTGAGATGAGAAGGTGGTGGGATGGGGAAGATACATAACTGAATGCAGATTTTATCTTCATGTTAGAAATAATCATTTTTAAATTGATTTTCTAAAGAAGTTAATTGCTTTTCTGTATAAATTACTCTTATTTTTTCAAGATAACCAATCTCTCATTGATAAAAATGTTACTTTAAGAGGTTTCACGGATTTACAAGACAATACACTGCTTATTACATCACTGTGTTTGGCATGCTGATGTACATAAATTGAAGCGTTTTTGTTCATCCAGGACAAAACAAATTTTTTTTTTATAGAAAAGAACTAGTCAATTTGAAAACAAAACTCGATATTTTATAGTTCTATTTGTAAAATATTGATGCTTTAATTTCACTACAAGTAATACCAAGGTTTCTGCTCATCATAGGACAAGCCTCTGGGTGCCAAGCCAGGAACTTAACGTTCACTACCAATTTGGAACTTATGTCTGCATAATGAATACTATTTGTGAAAGGAAGCTTTCCATGCACTGAGTGTGGCTGTTGCTCGATTCCCTAGCTATCTTTGATCACATGTCTGAATGATAAGCATAAACAACTGATTCTCGTTAGAAACAGAAACTTTATGTTATTTACAAAATAATGTTTAAAACAATGTTTGCTGAATTTAAATGAGTCAGTTTGACACACAACCTTGACTGCTAACTTTAACACAGTTTAGGATTTATGTTCATTTTAACTTTTCTCCTCTTTATGGGCTTTGATACAGAATATATAATTAACACGATGATACAAAGCAGGTATATTTTTACTGATTGTAACAATTCAGCAAACACGTCCACAGCCCTAATATCCAAACATAGCACGTCATGCTCTCTGAACAACACAGGCAGACAATACCTTTCACCACTGATACAAGACACATCACATTTTTAATCAACACTGATGCCCACTTAAAAGATGACGAAGTTCACTTGAAAAGACCAAATTAATTAATTATTTCTTTACATATTTTGTCATCCATCGATATTACTAACATTTTAATTTATTCATATTTCATCGTATGTTGTTATTTATATCCTTCTATATAATTCTTTCATTAAATAAAATTATTAAACAAGATTGAGTCTTTAAAAGTGAATTTCTTTATATCGATTGAAATTTCTAGGCATTAACTGCCATATTTGACAATAACATATGTGATTGATAAAATGATCTAATACTGTAAAATGAGAACAATCATGCAATTGAACTCCGAACATACTGTAAAACGCGGCAGCCGATGTTACTCTCTGACTGGTATCGAGGATGACTTGGGTAAAGTTTATGGATGTAATTCTTTGTCATATCCTACAATATTGAGGTAGTTTCATCATTTTTAATATGGAAGCAAATCCATGAAGATGGCCAGTAATCTGGAATACCGGTCTGTGATGGACACTAATTCGTCAGTTGATTTGAATAAACTGAAAAATCATCAGAAGCTCCGACATGTTTGTGGAGGATAGGTTCTGCATTTGTTGACTGCCGCACAGAATCAGACAAGGATAAAAATTATATCATCCACATTGAATTATATTTTTACAATGCATCTTTTGCATATATAATAATGCTTAAAAATTCAAAAAATCACTTTGCTTTGTTTCAATTACCCGATTTCTGGACAAAAAATTTGAAACAATTGCCATGTCCAATTATATATTACTTTTATTCTTGTACATAACTGTAGAACTGAGTTTACTGTGAAGAAACCATATTTCCTCTTAAAAAAACAAACAGACCTAATCTCTGACATTTTGATCACCAAATCAACAGATTTCTTTTTCTAAATTTACACAAAAACATCATAATAATTTTTAATTGTACAGATAAGATTTACAAACAACACAGCATAACAATTCTATCATCCACACTAAATGATATTTACAATGCATCTTTTGCATATATAATGATGCTAAAAGTTACTTTTTATTTCAATTCACAGATTTCTGGACAAACAAAGTTGAAACGATTGCCATGTCCAATTATACAGTTACTTTTTTCTTTTACATAACTGTAGTAAGATTGGATAACAGAAAATTGCTGTTGTTATTGTTGTTGTGGGGTTTAACGGCATTTTTCAGCACATGATAGGTTATGCACATGGCGGCCAGTATTACGGGTGGAGGAAGAACCTGGGAAAACCCTGGGAAGAACCATTGACCCACGAGAAGCTACTGGCAGAAAACTGTATGTGGCAGTATTTTTTTGTTACAAGTACAAAAGTTATGATAATGCATGTGTATGATAAAATTTATGTTTTTATAGGGATGATAGAAGGGCATACATGTTAAAATTGATAAAAACTAGCAATGCACAATAAAATACTAAATTTAACTATACCTCTGTCGATAATGTGCACAAAATGGGGGCCAAAAACATGGACAGCAGCACAAGCGAGGTCGCGAGTTACCTTGGAACTTCCCGAATGTTAAGAATATGATGACCATCAACAATGAGAGGGGAGGTGTGGGTAGGGCATGATAAATAAATGCTCATTTTATGGTAATGTTGCAAATATTTGCTTTTCTGAATTACTCTTATTTTCAAGATAACCAATCTTTCATTGCTTAAATACATTTGGCATGCGAATCTGAATTCTAGTGTTTTTGTTGACTGAGAATAAAACAAGATTCTCTTTTTTAAAACAAATTAGTCATTTTGAAAACAACATCAACATTCTATATTTTGTTGTTCTATTAGTCAAATGCTGATGCTTTAATTTCATTGCAAGTAATAGAACAGTCTCTGCTGATTCTAGAACAAGTCTCTCAGTGAAAATTCAGCAGAGTTCACTACAAATTTGGAACTGAATTCTCCATATTGTATGCAGTCTTTGAAAAATGAAGTTTTTCATGCACTGTGAATGCCTTTCGCTTGGTTCCATAACTGTCTTTGACCGCATTTGTGAGCGAGTAGGATAAACAACCGATTCATGTTAGAAACTTGAATTATGTTATTTATCAAAATAATGTTTAAAACAATGTTTTTTGCTGAACTTAAATACAACTTGAGTAATGACCTTGACTATTAGCTCTTACACAACTAGGAATTACATTCCTTTTAATTTTTTCTATCTTTATGAGATTTGACATAAAAGATATCAATTACATGATGATATAAAGCAGGTCTAGTTTTAATTGATTTTAACAATGTAACATGATACATAAAACAACACTTGACAGTTTCTGAGAGAAATTTCGGTGGCCATTACTGTGATGGTAAATCAACACTTTTCGCCATTAATACGATTAGACATATCAAATTTTTAATTACACTGAAACCTAATTTAAAGATGAAAATGTCACCTGACAAGACTTATTTACATATTTATTTATTTCTTAAAATATTGCCACTAGTTGGTATTACTAACATTTTAACTTACTAATATATTATTTCAAAATTACATTGCACTGAAAAATTATTTTATTTAAAGAAATTTTTTCAATAAATTTCTGGACAATAACTGATATTTTTGACAATAAAACAAGAGATATGTTCAGATTTAATTCACCAACTTTGATCACGATTAGGAAATAATGACCTCTTTTGGGGGTAACATTTATATGTTGGCCCAGTAATGTTTGGAGTTTTATAAGTTATCCAGGCTTGCTAAAATAAGGGAGTGGTGTATGTAGTTTTAAAAAACCTCTAGTTGGTATCTCAGCCCAAATTGACCAAGACAGTTCAGAGTGATACATTTCTTGATAAATTGAGAATGCATATATTGGTAACACATGCAGATCTTGAAAATGGAAAATGGAAGTATTATTAGCATTCTACATTAAATAGCTAGTCTTTACTAGTTGTGATCCTGCTGTAAATCAATGTAAATATTTGGCATGATCTGTCTTTATAACAGATGTTTCACAAAAATTTGAGATATATCATAACGTGATTGACCACACATTCATAGCATACTTTGAGGGAACACACATTCATAACATACTTTGAGGGAACACACATTCATAACATACTTTGAGGGAACACACATTCATAACATACTTTGAGGGAACACACATTCATAACATACTTTGAGGGAACACACATTCATAACATAATGTCAGGGAACAGAAACACAGCATACTGTTAGGGAACACATGTACATATAATAATGTAAGAGAACACACAAACAGCATCCTGTGAGGGACCCCACATTCACAGGATACTGAGGAAATGCACAACCATAGTGTAATTTGAGGGAGCACACATAGCATAATGGGAGGAAACACACATTCACAGCATGATGTGAGAGACGACACATACATAGTATGCTTTGAAGGAAAACACATTCATAGCATAATGTAAAGGGCCACACATTCATAATATAATGTGAGAAAACACACATCCATATACTGTGAGAGAACACACATTCATAGCATGATGTGAAGGAACACACATCCATATACTGTGAACCCGAGTACTGAAGACATGTTTACAGAGGTGAGATGAGATGGCTTTGATTGATCAAGGTGAGAGCTTTAGACCACTTGGCCACCCAGGCCCCCTTAATTTTTTAGTACAGAATAATAATGTGTCAAAGGGATTCTTCATTGCCTAATACTGACAAACATGTCATTCGGTTTCAGTCTAGTTGAAATCTTTTTAACAAGAAAAAAATTGTTGTTGGTTTCCAGTACTTTAAATTTATATGAAACAAATCTCCAAGACAATTACATTCAATTGCATGTAAATTCAAACTAATATAAAAGATATAAAATTAGTATATTTGTTGCTGGTCTTTTAGCTAAATATTTTAAAGTGAAATTGATTCTTAGCATAATGACTGGAAATATTTGTATCGATTTTAGTCACGTAGCAGGATCAGAAATATGATTGGAAATGTGAACAGATATTTCTTTGAATAAAATGATGCATTCTCTAAACGTTTTGTAATGAAGATATTTCACCTAAGTAAATAAGATTCTTTAAATATGATTGGAAATGTGAACAGATTTTTCTTTGAATAAAAATAATGCATTCTCTAAACGTTTTGTAATGAAAATATTTCACCTAAGTAAATATGATTCTTTAAATGATTAATTTTTGCTTTGCTATCACTGCTGCAACCTAATGAATACTGAAGTGTGATAATCCAATTAGCAATGTTTTCTCTCTTACGTTGACAAAGCTGTATCAGGGAATAAACCTATCCATTACTTTTTATACGCTTGCCATTTTGTCAGAGCATATTATGCTATGACCCTGTTTGTAACTCTGTCCATTAGCAGGCCCTATTCTGCATGGTAACTTAAGTCTACAGCACATACTTTGACAAAACTTTGTCAATATCTGGTAATTGGGGTAAGGAAAACTTTTGTCAGTATCTGGTAATTGGGGTAAGGAAACCTTCTGTCACTTTGGTGATCAAAAGATCACAGATCATGATTTTCCACACATTGACTTGAGTTTTCGAATGTCTTTAGTTACCATACTTTGCGGAAGGCTTGCACTTTGGGGGTAAGGAAGAACCATATAAATTTGGTTGTCAAAGGTCAAGGTCAGAAACTGAAACAGGAAAAATGGTACCCACACAGTGACTTAGGTTCCTCGTTACTAGACCTTTTGGATGGTTTCTGCTTAGGGTAATCAAGCAAGTTATAGTGTCTCATGTCTTCAGGTCAGAGGTCATGGCCATATTAGTCTAATAATGAAAATTAAATGCTTTCTGCACAGTAACATTAGCTTTAAAACAAACTTGATCAGTAATCTCCAGAGTCATCTATGCTACTAATAGTTCCTAAAAGGAGGACCAGTAAATTTGGGGTGTACATGTAATGTGCCTTTCACATTACCCAGAATGAAAAATATACTGGGCTTGTTAGTAATGATGAAATATGGTAATTATGTAATTATGCATCTGATTAGTTCATCTTGCTAGAACTGTATAGGCCGTATTTCATATCTTTTATTGAAGTTTGTAACAGTGCATATTACTCAGACCTTTAACTATTGGCACGAACTGCATGTTAACGACTCATTTAGGCATCCAATTGTTTCAGTTTGATACCACACTTGCTAATGTTGGAATATCTGACTGAGTGTTTGACTGCTCTGTTGTTACAAATAAAACCCACAAAACACTTTATCAATATGCAAAACTGACATACATTCATCAATTGTCAGCTGAACATAAATCTGGTTTAAGTAATGTTATGTATGTGTGTTCTCTTACATCATGCTATGAATGTGTGCTCCTTCGCATTATAATATGAATGTGTGTTCCCTCACATCACGCTATGTATGTTATCACTTACATCATGTTATGTATGTGTGTTCTCTCACATCATGATATGCATACGTGATCCCCTACATAATGATATGTATGTGTCCTCCTTCACATTATGATATGAATGTGTGTTCTCTTACATCATGATATGTATATGTGATCCCTTACATAATGATATGAATGTGTGTTCTCTCACATCATGCTATGTATATGTTATCCCTTACATCATGCTATGTATATGTGATCCCTTAAATTATGATATGTTTATGTGATCCCTTACATCATGCTATGTATATGTGATCCCTTACATCATGCTATGAATGTGTGTTCTCTCACATCATGCTATGTATATGTTATCCCTTACATCATGCTATGTATATGTGATCCCTTACATCATGCTATGAATGTGTGTTCTATCACTTAATGCAATGAATGTGTATTCTCTCAAATCATGATATGTATATGTGATCCCTTACATCATGCTATGAATCTGTGTTCCCTCACAACATGCTATGTATATGTTATCCCTTACATCATGCTATGTATGTGTCCTCCTTCATATTATGATATGAATGTGTGTTCCTCACAGTATATGTATGTGTGTTCCCAAGCATAATGTTATGAAAGTGTGGCCCCTACATTATTCTATCAAAGTTTTCCTTCAAAGTATACTATGTATGTGTAGCCTCTCACATCATTCTGTGAATGTGTGTTTCCTCCCAGTATGCTATGTGTGGTCCCTCATATGGCACTATGAATGTTCGTTTCCTCAGTATCCTGTGAATGTGGGGTCCCTCACAGGATGCTGTTTGTGTCTTCCCTTACACTATCCTATGTTTGTGTTATCTGACATTATGTTATGTACATGCTTTCCCTCACATCATACTATGTGTGTTCCCTCACATTATTATATGTATATGTGGTCCCTCACGTTAAGCTATATCTCAAATGTTTGTGTAACAACTGTTATAAAGACAGAGAATATGCCAAATATTTACAGTGGTTTACAGCAGGATCACAACTAGTAAATTTGCGCTTATTTTTTGTCACACTTTTTATAACTAACTAAATTTTTCTTATTATATCATTTTCAGTAACATCGCCATTGGTTTTTGTAAAGTCTATGATAACCCTCCGAAAATGAGACATTTTTCAAACTCTAGACACTGCGAGATAAACTAAATTTGACCATTCGATACGATCATCGACGATCAATACTCGAGTATCAGAGACAGTTAACCCCTGAAATGAGATTTGTCCACTTAGTACAAGATTTTATTTCTCTGAAGATCCTGGAATATCAACGTCGATATACTGCCATCGCGTATCGACCGGTCGATGACACGATGGTACGGGAAGATTTGAAAACTTTTCTTTATGTAACATCAATAATTGTTGTTGAAGTGTATCACGAACTATCTTTCTACTTGCCAGTGTCAAATTATCTGGTCTCCACAAATTCCAAAACTCGTTAATAGGGGTTTCTGAAATTACTTCACGCATTATTTCACATTGAACTTTATACGGTTGCAGTCTGATTAATTTCTTAAACTCTCTTAATTCTGGATCATGTGCTCTATGATGATCAGTTATTTTTTCATAATAATCAACAAAATTCTTTAACCATTTATATGGAGACAATTAAACAAAAGGTGGTGGTTGACCATGATCGCCACACATTATTATAGCAGTATTTTTATTAATAACCAATCAAGAAATGTTTATAATGTTTCTAACGACACATATTTCATCCCAAACGAAAATCTTTGGAATGCCCATTCGATCAGGAGTCGATTTATCTCCCTTCCATTGAAGGAATTTATGACAAGTGCATGATTTAATATTTCTTTTGCGAGTCTGTGTGTAGGGGTTAAAACGATCATATCAAAATTCCGAAATAGTTCAATCACACGAGTTGTTTTACCAGAACTACCTGGTCCATTGAGATAAACTGTTGTATGTCTAGCTACGAGATCATACACACACGGTGCAGATTATAGCTTCAATGTCTAATATTTTCTGCAATAAATATCTTTAATCAAAACATCAGCGGATTCAGAATAATCGAGTATATTTTCCTGTTTAGTTCTCAATCCGCCCTATGATGCATAATTGCCGATATTTAATTTTCCAACAATCCTTAATATTTTCTATTGATACAAAACGAATCTGTAGCGACTCTGACAGCAAACTTAGAAACTCTATCAGCGATAATAGATTTATCAAAACGTACGCGAGCATTGAATATCTTAAATGAGTAAACCACCCGATAATTTAGCATTGCTTCGACTTATAAATGTACTTTTGTTCGTTGAATCAGCAATTATAAAATCCAACTCATCATCGTCTGTAATCAATCTTGTACAATGTCGTTTATAATCTTGTAATCCTCCTTGGGTGAATTTACCGATTATTTTTCTGCCGAGATACTTTGCGATTTTATTTTCGTAATCGGTTATATCAGGATTTTCATCATCAGAATATTTCTTTGTTCTCGTAACCAAACTGCTTTTCTGCGGACGATATGATATAATTGCTTCAGCTACTGTAAGAAATATCAGTATTTTTACATCAAGCGTATATCGTAATAGATCTACTGGTACATACATTTTTTTGTGAAAAATGTTTGCCAAACCAGTCATAACAAATTGGATGAAGATTTTCGGCAAACTTAAGTGACTCGATACAAGCGAATCCAGGCAGGTCAAAATCCGGTAATGGTCCGTTCATCGATACTCTGGTCATTTTATGTGCGTGGTGACCAAATCTTTAAAATATACAGAACACTCTCCCATACCAAGATAACTTCCGGGATAACACGCAACCATATCAACCGAGATACCATCCCTAAAATCGTATTTACTATTACATCCACCGTGTCCGTATTCGACACAAATCGATACTATATCATTGAGAAAATTAAACCGAGTTGGTTTCCACGAATTTTTCTCTCTTACAAAATGAGCCGCAACTGAAGAAACAGTAAAGCAATTATTCATTAATCATTCAGCATCATCGGCATAATTTAACGCAAGATTTTTCGTTTTTTCGTGGAGAGATTCTGTGAGATAAATAACATCATTAGGTCGTACAAACTGATCATAGTTTCATCATCAGAACTTTGAAATAACCATACTCATACAGGATCGTTTCTACTTATTTCGTTAATAAGATCGACTATATCTCCTTGGTAAAATTTAAGAGTTCGATTTCGTGGAAAGATTGCTGCTGCATTAGTCCACGCATGCGCACTTATGATCAATAAGTCAATCGAAGCTCTTTTTGATTTATATTTTAATTCGTACAAAATCTTTCTGGTTATCGTTTTTATTTTATTGGAAATTTTAATTCTTTCCTAGCCCAGCAACATCTTTGACATACGCTCCGGTATCTTTAACTATTTCTCCCCACTCATTTTAATATTTTAATCAAGAAATACATATCATTATGTTAAGTCTCCCCGGCACCAAGACTACCCCCTCTCCTCCTCCTCCTCCCCCACCCCTCTCTGTCTCCTCCCTCTTTCTCTCTCTCAACGATAAGAAGATATCAAAGAAAGTCGGTAAAAAGCGAGCGTGAAAGATTTTCGACTATCATACAATGATGTCTCTTCACATATGTATGATGGTAAAATGTATGGTCACACTGAAAAGCGGAAAGGTGAAGAAAGAAATATAGGATAGAATCAATTGTATTATCCATAGCAATGGTAATTAAATTATAATAATGAATTACATAAACTGTAAAAGCATATTCATGTTTGAATTACTTCCTGTTGGTTTGTCATAATATTATGTTCAATTTAGTTCAATAATGTAAATTGTAATTATCATTTGTAGTCAGGATATTAGATAGCTAATTTGTTTCGTTCTCGGCTACAAAATTATATTCCAAGATATTACGTATTTAGATTTCATAGGAACTATCAATAGATGTCATGTTTCTAACAATAAATCCTGTTGACATCTTTGGGGTAATTTCTCATTGGCTAGTAAGGTCAGGTGGGTTCTTAGAAGACTTAAGTTATTTCCCATTGGATGGGTAAGGTCTCCTGAGTAGGTGTTTTGAAATATTACATTGAGTAGCGAGATCTGTCACGTGAGGAATATTGCGACAAATAGTAGTAATAGACTCATGGAGGTATACATAAGATAGAGGACTCAGCAATTAGATTTATTCCTGTTTTGGGATTTATTCCTATTTCGGATTCTTATTTTATGTGTATGTTTGTGCATGTGTGTCTAAAATAAGAAAAACAGATACGAAAAACAATTGTTATGGTGGGGACTCGAACAACAGTTTTGTGGTAAAACAAGAATTAAAATGAAACAGTCGACTATTAAAACCACTTCACTCGTATATAAAGAACTGTGTTAATTGTGTTATAGCTGGTATGTGTATGTGTCCCTATACTTAGTAAGAATGTAACAATAATGTAGCAATTGTCACGGAATTGTGTATGAGTTATATCAATATGTGTATGTTGTCAAAAATGTGCTCGGGTTTCGTTGCGACGTACAGTGTCACCCGAGGGTGGTATATTTTTTCGGCTCTAGTTATTTCGAAGTACTGAGTACTCAGACCATGCTGCAAGTGCGAATTGCCTGCAGCGGAAAAATCTAAGTGCCTAGCTTCGCATATCAGTTACAGCTAGTGTACATATAGAGCAAATTCTCTATAACCAAATTACATTACGACGAGTCTGGTCAGGAAACATACCCCTTTACTGAAGCAAATTTCCAGCTGTAGAGGTAATGAAATTTAAGTATTCTTTATTATTATTCATTTTATGTGACAGAATTGTTTCATACTTTAGATGTTTTATGATTTATTCTGAATTCTACAGAGAGTCAATACCTAGGATATACAACGCCATATTAGCAATACTATAATCTGGTTCGAGTTAGCCATTTGTTGTAACTGAACAGACAGATTGAATTTAATCATACGCTGCATGCATTGAACGATTAATGTAATGGATAACGAATTCATGTGCGCGTATGCGCAACATATATCAATGCAGAAGTACTTAACCCTGTCATATGTACTACACGGTTTAGTTGTTATAATTTTAGCTGCTTTATACATGGTTTGATGTGGAGTCACAGAGTTCTGTGTGGTTTCGTGTCACGTATACGCTGTGTCTGGTGACGTTGGTCCAGACGGGTGTACTGGTTTTCTCGAAACGAGGGACCAAGGCTTCGCGACCATCGGGTCTATGATTGATGCCCACGAGGGATTCTTTAACAGACTTAGAGGGGCGGACCGTGCGTGGGCGCTTCTCTGGCCATTGACTAGAGCGAGTGGAACGGGAGTTACATCTTGGAAGTCAAATGTGCGCCACGATAGTTACATATATATTGTGTTCCATGTTGTTATTTTCACTATTGCTATCTGAGCAAATTTACATGCATTTCAATATCGTTATGTGAACGATACATTCAAGATTTTATATTGGGGTTTAGATCATATACTTATTCTGTTGATCGATGATAGGACTTAATTCACGTTTGTTTGAAATTCCATTTGTTAAATTCTTGTTTGAGATTTTTCTCGTTGAGTTAGTTGTTGTTGATAGTTCCATGTTAGGAACTTTAAAATTTTCCATATCTTTTTTTATAATGGTGTCAGATTTGTTAATATTTACTTTGCGTTTATAAATAAACATCTTATAAAAGCAGATGTTTTGGTGTCTTTTCTAATCCAGTCCCAACCCGGCTTCATCTTGTGACACCAATAATTTCCTATTTTTATTCCTTCATTTATACACGTTTAGTTCTTTTAATGATTGTTATATTTTAAATGACACTATACAATTAATTTATACGAAACATTCAGATATATTTCGACGATGGCACATACAATATAATCTGGTATGTTTGCAGACGACTGTTGTCTCCATGACATCTTTAAACAATTTTTGGCCGTAACAAATTCTGTATTCATAATGCTGGTGGTTTATGCCAAAATCATTTTATATATTCATTCTAACATTGGATGCTGTTAATACCTGATAATAATAGAAATGCAAGCGACATACAAACCGACATTCTAGTAATACATTAGTCATGCATACCTTTTGTAATCTGTACTATTATGAAACAGATTGTTGTAAATAGGACCAATTCAAATAGCTAGAAATTTAGCACAAAATGGGGGGCCCCGAGTGGCCGAGTGGTCTAAAGCGCTCTCCGTTACGGATCACTGCCATCTCACCTCTGTATGCGTGGGTTCGAGTCTAGGATTCGGCCAATGTGGGTATGTGAGAAAGCTTGCCAATAGCTTCTCGTGGGTCGGTGGTTCTTCCCGGGGGTTCCCGGGTTCTTCCTCCACCATTAATACTGGTCGCCATATATAGCCTATCGTGTGCTGAAAAATGGCGTTAAACCCCACAACAACAACAACAGCACAAAATGGATGTTTCAAAGTCAAGTGCAAAGTGATATACATTTGATGTCAACAAGTTTATTTTTTAAACATAAATTGCAATACTAAGTTTATAAATGCTGATCATTACTTTGCCATTGCATCAGATCAACTACAAGTTTGAAAATATGACACCTTAAGGCAAAATTGATGCGTTATAGTAACTGCCCCTTGCACTTGTTATTATTATTAATGAAGATTACAAGGATATATCATTAATAAACTGTATATGATGGATTACACTTCAAATGACATGCTTCCTGCTTCTGTTACAAATGATTTACTATCCGCCTCTGTTACAAATATCACAAAAGAGTACAGTTCTTCCCTTTTAGCAATCACGAAAGTTTTGTGACCATGTGTTTGGCTTTTTATAGATTTCACATATCTACAAGATATTTATAATTATCAACAATGAATAAGTTATGGTTGTAATTATCGAAAGTTTTAAAACTATTTTATGTCATGGTATATTTCTGTATTTTGAAATAGTTAAGTATTTCAGTATGGAATTCTCTACTATATAATTCTATGGCATACTTAAATGAAGGTCGGGAGACACATACATGCTAACATTGTAGCGATGGCAGTCTTACTCTGCTTGAGTTACATCTGAACAATTGAATCAAATGTCACAGATCTTTCAGACAGGCATGACGTCGCTTTTGATAACATCATCAACCTTTTTACAGCCTCATTTTATGATGAAATTTTCGAGAGGAATTTGCAACAAGACGGTCGTTACAAGTATTTTCAAAACCTAATTATTATCATCGGTTCATATTAATAATGAAGTGAAAGACAGTATTATGTATTGTCAGTACTTTTGTTTTATTTGAATTCTTATTGGACTTAATGTTCAGGCATCGATTTTTTTTTCTGTGTTGTGAGAAGTGGTTTCGTGTTCTGTCATAAAGGCAATACAGACAAATAGTTCTTTCTGTTGTGTACATAGCTGACCCTGACATTGCGGCTTCTACAGGAACAGATCGCAGCTTGGTACGTCACAAGTTTCGAATCTAACAGCGGGATCTGTTGTGTAACACCATGGTGTCCCGCTTCCATCTGGATCGCGACAGTAGTTCTCAGCCTATCAAAATATAAAATATATTATATTAAATGAAATAGTAAGGTTTCTTGTGGTTTAGGTTGGTTTTGTCGGTCTAAGGGCATATTTCAGCATATGATACATGGCGGCCAATGTATGCGATGTGGTGTCTATGGTCTTAAAAAAAGGAATAGAAGAGAGTGAAGACAACAAGCTTTGTCAAATTTAACAAATAATTTATTTCCCAAGAATACAAAGTGAAAAATGAGAAAATTTAACTTATGGTATTGCAAATTAAATCCAAATTGTAATCCAAGAATTAAAAACACAAGTGCTATCAATGAAAAGTTCTAAGTGAGTCTCAGTTCAAATCCCAATGAAATTCAAGATGGAAGGCGATGACATCAGTAATAACCTGCAAAGTGCAGCAGTGTCAAGAGTCTCTTGCTGAATCACAGAAAATAGTATTCCAGTTTTTAATTCAGTATTAATTCCAATGAATATCTTTTACAACAATTATCAGAGCACTTTTGTATTTCCAGGGAAAACAATCACTTGAATGCAATAATTTTAAGAAAAATAAAATTCAGTCCAAACTGGTCACAACATAATACAACTTAATGTATGAAATGAAAATACTTATCCATATCCATCTATCGGGAAATTGCCAACTTGGCCACTTATTATATATATATATATATATATATATATATATATATATATATATATATATATATATATATATATATATATATATATATATATATATATATATATATCTTACATCATGATCAAAATTCGTTGAAATCCATATAGCATTGTATGAATCTAGTGGACAAAATCCGTCTGGAGGAGAACAGAACCCTTTAGACTATTGCTAATATCTGCATATCACTTCAACTAAAATACCACAAATTTAAATGTATATTACAAAAGTGTATATGCTTAATAAGGAAAGTGAACATAAGAAGAGAAAGAAAATGTCATAGTTTCCATTTGACACAAAACGTCATAACTCCATATTCAGAAATGATATATAATGCCTTAAAATGAACCGTGAAAACATGCAATGTGGCACCGATGAATACTGATTTAAATTATGGTGCAGACTGGTCAATGAGTATGTACAAGGAAGAAAAAGAAACCTAATAAGATAACCTAAGAAGGATAGGTAGTTGTAAATGCTACTAATTAGTGCTTGTACTTACCTTGTCTCTAGAACCATCCGGATATTTGTGATCCTGAACAAACCTGTGATCATGAGGAAACTGAAATAAATAAATCATTATTTTAAAGACTCACTACATAACTACACACACACACACACAGATACATATATATATATATATATATATATATATATATATATATATATATATATATATATATATATATATATATATATATATATATATATATATATGATCACACCGATCTTCACAATTACGCCGTTTGAATACATTTGTACATTTATCTCTACTAGTCATAGATCAGGAGAGTTTATTTGGTAGGTCTGTTATATGTCGTCTTTTAGCACAAAACTAAACTGCTTGGAGGACTGCGATAAATAAATACTCAGAAATATTCAACCTATGATCTAGTTAGTTCTAGATGAAACCTAGTTTTTCCTAGTAAAGTCTGTTTCTTCGAGAATGTTTAAACCGGGACGAGATAGTCTGTGTTGATATATCCTACTGTCCTTCTCGTGATAACAATAGACGCGATCTCACTCCACGAAGCGGTTCTGTTCTCTGAACATACTACTTCAAATCCCAAACTAGGCTGGTTTTGTGGTCTTGATTTGATATGTAAAGACTTGACAAAGGTTTCATGATGAACGTTTAGTTACCCGTCGAAGGCAACCTGTTCTTGGTCATTAGGATGCCGTCATGTGTAAAACTGAACCCGTCTTGTGGCAACTGCATATTGTTCGGGTCAGTTGATCGGTCATATTTTCGCTTATTCTGCCTGCTGATAATGTTGCCATGAGGTAGCAGGTCTTGTATGAAAGGTGCGACAGAGACGCCCTTCAGAGTGGTTCTGTAGGTGTCTTGTTCAGCCAGGTTCATATGCAAGTTAGGTTCTACTTTGGGCACAAAGCTAACATTTTATTGGTCATGTATACTCAAATATAGGGAGAAGGTTGGATAAGTCTTTTTATTTTGTCCGATATCCTCTTGTCCATGGTGACGAAAGGTATCAGAGTAATTGGAGCAATAACCTTTTATCGTACTGGGTAGGAGGTTCCTGTCTTCGAAGAGTCAGAGAAAGTTAGTAGCTCTTTGAGGCATATGTGCCTGAAAGGGCCTGATGTGGCCTTATGATACCTTGTTAGTCCGAAATGTAAATGGTGCTAATCTTACCTGCAAAAAATACACTGTTCAAAAAGATTGTTTTGACAAATCCACCTGAGTGGATCATCATATTGACAACGGGGTTTTCACCAAAATACTTTAATTGACGTTTAGTTGGTCCTAAATGAAAAGGATGCCAATCAAAAATCCAATATGGCAACCACATCAGGGGATTTACAAGTCTTATGGTCGTTGAAGAATGACAGATATACTTTCAACACTCAGCAGTTATGGGGAAGATATTGTCTTATCTTGAATCCCTGGATGTTACTTTAACCACTCAGCAGTTATGGGGAAGAAATTGTCTTATCTTGAATCCCTGGATGTTCTTCTCTGCAAGTAAATAGTTTGGCCCTTTAAGGGAGTTTCAAAAGGAGTACAAGTACAAAACAAAATTGATATTTATTTTCTATCTTGCCATGAACAATTCCAGCGACTGCATGGAACCGAATGTAATTCACACAGACTATCGACATACGCTAGCTCAAAATAGAAACGCATCGTTTTGGTAAAGGTAGGTTTCTTTTTTCCGAAAATGCATTTGCTTTTCTCTGCTTGCCACATCAGATGAAATCTCCGAGGTCAAATCAAGAAATATACAAGGTATTGAACCGTCTGAACTGTATGGACAAAATGTTTTGTTTTCAATAGAGTGACATGTCTCTTTCTAGGGAACAAGGTACACCAATACCTAATAAAAGCAGCCAGATCGGTGGACCAACATATGATCTTTACAATTTTGCTAATTGAAAAATCAAAGTTCATTACTTGGCCTATGACGATTGATTTTCGTGCATCTCAGCTACGGACAATAGAAAGTATTTACTTCATTATTCCTTCTTCCAAGGAGTAATGTAAGCATTGGATACATGTTTTGCCAAACAAAATGGCCGTATGTCTAGAGTTCAAATTCAAAAATTGGCCAACAATGAAATTTTGATAATGTGTTTGTAGGAATTGATGAGAATTAGAACAGTAAAATTGCAAACCCAATATACTTCACGATGGCCTTAACTTAAACGTGCACACAGGTATATGAAATAAAACTGCACGAGATTACTTCGTACCGATAAACAAGGTAGACAATGTTTGTGAAGGACTAATTAATACTGTCACAATTTCTTGCCTACTAATGATATTGTAAATGTGTGTGGTAGCTTACATGGTATGCATGAGAGATGAAGAATGCAGATGACACTATCTGTTGTGCAATTAAAGTCACAATGCCACCATTACTTTCAAAATGTCGTATATGCCAAATCATCTAACAAAATACTGACCTTTGAAATATATTTGATTTAAATATCGTTAGGTTATATAAAACCAGATAATACTGACTTTCGTCACATTATGAATCATGTAAATTCTACTCTAACTGAGAAACCTTGAAAACGTTTCAATCGAACGTAGGAATACAAGATTTGATTACGTCATCTTTGTGCATATAAGAAGCCAACACCACTATATGACCGACTTTATTCAGCTCATGGTCACCCTTTAAAGTGTTCCATCTCACCATCTGTTCACCGATATTCACTCGAGTCTTATTTTATCTAATTCACGCTTTTTCTTCTCATATCTCCTTAAAATACGGACATACCTCTCTTCATTCCCACTCGAATTAGTTTGTTCGATACGTGCAAATATTGATGCTAGTACATTAGTTACTAACTGAATTTTTCAAATGTATCACATCAATATTTTGGACCGATCTATAAAAAAACGGAATTACGAGAGAATTCGTTGACTGAAGTAGGATGTGACACCTCTGAATTCTAAACTAAATATTTGAACGTCATTTCAGCCCAATATCTTGATTATTTCAAAGATCTGTTTATGTCATGTTGCTAATTTTTCAAAACATTTCCTTTAGTTAGATTTCGAAGAATGATGAAATTTATTATCAAAGTCAGTATTCATGTTTTCTGTTGAGCAGTTCTACCATTTCATTTTATTTTATATTTGGCATCAAGTTTTAAAATAAGGAATCGGAGATCAGATCTCGTCGTCCTTATTTAGTACATGTTGAATATAGAGAAAGACAAAAAGAGAAAGTTTAGTTTCCGAAAATTATTTATCACTTTCTTCTTCAGAATGAAGACAGTGCAGTTTACCATCGCTTTCCACTCCTGACAGATGCGCCCAGATACGGTACAGTTTCGTTTTCCAATGTATTCTTGACTGTTTCTAAAGCAATCATGTTCTGCAACGAAATATACTTCTTATGAAATACGCTCCATTTGGAATGATATTGTTTTCAGATATCATCGACATTCTTTATGAGTAGTCATATAAACTTTGAAAAGAAGACAGCAGTTATTTGCAGTATTCATTGCCTTCCAGCATTTTCCCAAAGCGAGATGGAGGTTTCCGAAATGTCTGAGCAAATATTTGAGTTTTGAATCCAAGCCACCATGGTCAGTAAAAACTAATAACCTTTCTTCGCATGGATGACAGTCATAATCCGCTTTATAGTCAAAGCAAGAAGAATAGACAGGCTCATTCTGTGAAGTTGATGGCTCCTAACATGAAAATAAGTCTTTGGATGTTTCTCCCGCTTTTTATATCTTTATCCATAGTGGTTGGTATGACTTCATCATTTGACCAAGACTGAAAGTTTTGTATGTCAGGACGCTCTGAAAATGGTGGTCAGAATTTCTTACACGGTGTTTCATGTCAAGTTCTGTCAATGTTTTCTATGTTTCATAACAGTGGCCATATTATGTGGAACAGTCTGTACGATATTCAAGCGTTAATGTTTTCGGTCAAAGTTAGTCCAACGAACGCAAAACGATTTTTTATAAGAAATTATTTAAAAAATGTTTTATATTTCGAAACAGAGGACACA
Organism: Sinohyriopsis cumingii; assembly: GCA_028554795.2. Lineage (NCBI taxonomy): Eukaryota > Metazoa > Mollusca > Bivalvia > Unionida > Unionidae > Sinohyriopsis > Sinohyriopsis cumingii. The sequence continues at coordinate 2,614,734 of JAPYKE020000094.1, read as the reverse complement.
TGTAATGGCAGATTGTCACATTTTATTTAAACTTGATAGCTCTTTTGTGAAAGAATGGTGTGTGTAACAATGGTCAAATTCGGTTTGAGTTTGATGACGTATCGGTTTCCTCTGAATATGAAAGATCTTGACGGCAGGTCGTCGTTGTCTAAATGTTCGAATTAATTTGAGCGGCATTTTAGAAGCAATTGTTTCAAAGCTTTCTATCTTTAATAATTGCGGTTATATTCAATGACGGATTGAAATCAAATGAATGCACATTAAAGACCTTCAGACCGGAAAGTAACATTTCTAACACCAATACTACAAGCGTGTAATATATATATATATATGTGTGTGTGTGTGTGTGTGTGTGTGTGTGTGTGTGTGATTTACAGTTGGATAGACAGATGAAACAAATAGACTGGTACTTCTAGAGTTAAGAATAAATAATATGCTCACCTTCCGACCCTCTTACAACTCTGTTTATCTACCTTACTCACCTGCTAAAGCAACAAGATGACCAATGGCCAGTAGTAATAGAATATAAAAAAAAAATTGACAGAAAGCTATTTTGGTTTATCTACCTGGCTGCCAACATATCACTTTACTGGATTTCTCGCATCGTACAATACAAATTGTATGTGCGGACAGTTGTATATACCGCCACTACGTACATAAAATAAACCGTGACATACCCATATTCGATGTTTGATCAATGATCTATAATCTATCTTTCTTACCTCCGCACGACATAGAAACAACATTCCAACCAGTGCTCGTGCATTTGCTCACAGGACAGTAGATGTTCTGCGTGGAACCGGATAATTTGTGACACTCATAACTGGCCCTCGCACCATTGCTCGTATAGCTATAGTGTGGCTTGGCATTGGTTAGTGGCTGTGGTAATCCGCAGTCATTTTCAGCTGAAAGAAACAAATATAATTTTACATAAAAGAATGGTGATATCATGATCTTATCGTACAATGACTAAAGTTCGAACACTACTTATGGCGTGCCATAATTTCTTCACGGTAAAGTGCTCTCCTCATCACGTTTAATTCCCCCTTTTCATCAATGCTATTGGAGATGGAGTACTGTCCTAGCTGAAGGTCTTTGCTAATTACAGTCTCAGATAACAAACTGTCTCCAGCAAAAATGAATGTCAAATATCCCAGAAAGACTTGATATCATTGTCGATCTGTCAGACAAGCTGTAAACATGTCAAATATCCCAGAAAGACTTGATATCATTGTCGATCTGTCAGACAAGCTGTAAACATGTCAAATATTCCAGAAAGACTTGATATCATTGTCGATCTGTCAGACAAGCTGTAAACATGTCAAATAACCCAGAAAGACTTGATATCATTGTCGATCTGTCAGACAAGCTGTAAACATATCAAATATCCCAGAAAGACTTGATATCATTGTCGATCTGTCAGACAAGCTGCAAACATTATTAGAAAAGTAGCCACTCTGAGATTTACACCGCCTCCGTGAGGGATACAGTCAGATTATTACTATGCAAGAATTTTGTTTAAAAAAAACAAACATTTTGAATGTACATTCAAGTTTGGGAAATCCATTAATTCGGCCTTTGCAGGATATCCAATCTTGAAAAAGAAGATATTTATGATGATGATGAGGCCGGATACATTTGAACACGACAGTTTTAATGTTAAAAGCGATTAGTTTTTCTTACATTCTCTGTCACAGTTTGGAATTCCACAGTAGTCCCATTCCAAGTTGGGGTCAGTCGTGTAGCACCATGGTTCTAATCTGTTTAGGGCGCGACAATAATTTTCAGCCAAAGAAATATTTTTCTCAGGAAATTGCGATGACTTGAAAGTATGATTGTGTGGTGACTTGCTATCCCAACGCTGACATTCGATACCTCTCTCTGTAATGGATTTCTTGCCTTGGTACTTAGATGCCTCATTGAAGCATTCTGAAACGCAAACCATTCATTAAGTATTTATATACATCAATTGTAATGAATACAAATATATAATTGAATATCTATATAATTTGAACATAATAATCGATAGATCTATACATACATACACACATACATACGTGTGTGTGTGTGTCTATGTGTGTGTGTGTGATGAAGAAAGACTTCTCCATTTCTACCTAACAGTAAATTGCCAACTTGGCCACCTACGTATATCATACATGTTCATCAAAATTCCTACCCACATAGGACACAAATACCCCAAAAGTAAATTAATCAGATTGTGTTTCAATTATATGATGTTGTTTGGATCTAGTCAATCAAAATATGTCTGGAGGAGAATAGAACCATCTGGACTTTTGCACGCACACCCACCAACCCAGACACACACCTACCCACCCAAGTCAGTTGATCTGTATCTACACGATGTCAATGTACTGACAAGAGGAGTTAGATGTCAGACATAATAATTGCTGGCACGTGCAGTGGTAGTTTTAGATATATGTACGGGTAAACCGGCTTCAGATGATATCTCCACATAAAGGACACCTTTTAATCAAAGTCAATATTTTTGAAAATGTTTCCGTTAGTTTAACAATATATTTCATCTCCATATAAAGGCATTTGTTCTGAATGGAAGCTATTTATGGGCATCATTTTACCTAGACCAAGATGAAGAGACATCCACTACTATAAACATAAATTCATCCATGGAAATGTATTTAATTATATTGGGCAAACGGTATTTATTCTATGCAGTAGTTTCCTAGATGTATTCTGCCGTGATCATTTTCCCGTTGTATAATGACGATCTTCATATGCGGTTAACCAGAATTGTTATTTTAGCAAAATATGGGAAAATGACAAGGAAATTTAAGTGAATATCTTCGTTGGTGTCATATTGTTGCCTCATCTTATTACAACAAAACAAAATGAAAAAATAAAATGGTACTTTCTAGGACATACATCGGTGATCAAGCGTGGACGATAATAATTATTTTCTCCCAGCATTATGTATCCCTACTACAACGCTTTCTGATATACATATGTATCCCACCAAAATGTTTTCAGTGTTTTCAAAAAGTCTGTATAGACCTAAAATATATGGTTTAGATTGTATCACCCCAATGCCTTGAAAGAGGAAGCTGTAGTAAGAGTGGGCCTTATTCATATTTGACAATTCATTACAGATTTTAGTGTTCGTCTTTAGAAAGGAAGATTATATAATCTCAGGACATAAAAAGGGAGATCCGGTTCAGACCCATTTCTTTATTATATTATCTCGAAAAGCTATTTGTAGATTGGCTAGTTAAAAACATAATTTAACCGTCTGGCCTATAATTATATAGGTCTCAAACAGTCCGGTCTTACTCCATGAGACTCAACATTATTTCAATTAATTCAACGATGTACATACTAGTAAAGAAGTTTAGGCTTTGTTTTCAGACATAAGGAACGACTTTGACAGGTGTGTCATACGGGATTACATCATAAACGTAGAGAAGCTTACATATTAAAGCTGGTGTTTCCCACAGGTCTATATTATATTTAGTATTATTTCTCATATATGTTAATTGTTGTTTCGATGACGTTCGAGCCTGTATCAAATTAGTTGCATATAATACATCCATTTATATGTTTTAGCTGAAGATTCAGTCATGGCTCCCAATAGTCTTAACAATGGTATAATCTACAGTAAATACGCCTCGAGGAGAGATTGTAGGTATTAAATTTGAACTAAACCAACTGAAAATATAATTGTTACCAAAACTTGTACCCCTCAATTTCATCCATCTTTTATGATGATATACATTTTGATGACGTTGACTGGAACAAGCATCTCGGCTTACATTTTGAGGGTAACGGCCAACGGCCTAAATAAATAATGAATTAATGTAAAGAATGTCCAGCAGAAATTCAGATTTCACTGGAAGTACTCTTTTAGCTTTTATTATACCCTTTTAAGAACAATCCTGCTCTCTTCAGCAGAACTGAAATAGCTTCAAACTGGAAGAAAAAAATACATATTGTGGGAATAAAATAAATCATTTCTTACGCCAAAGCTAAAAGTCACTATAAGAACAGAACGTTAAGTTGCTTCACAAACATTGCCCCATCTTATCTCCGTGTCTTAGTTCTTAATATAATCCAAGTAACCAATCACCAGTTAAGAAAGAACACTGATATTCTGCTTCCATTATGTAGAACACATTTCTATCAACATTCTTATTTACTGTGCCCATAAAGGACTGTCAGGAGTTCATGTGACATAATTAGCAACCATTTTGTGGCATGTATATCTTGCAGGAGTAAATGTCTGAAAATAACGATTCAAGTTTAGCATATGTATAGTTATTATGTCCAAGACAGCATCGACTGATGCCAAAGATATGAAACGGAACATTGCTATTTGAAGATCTGTTTTGATACATATAGTTTCCTGGAGAGCACAACATATGCTAAAAATGAAAGGTTAGCTTGATACAAGAGACTTTCTTTTGGTCGAAGGTGTCTTTAATTTTGGTAGAAAGGAACGCGAATGACATCAAGCATGATCTAAAGAGGAAAAATAACATTAGTATTGATCTACTTTGTGGACGGACTATGTATAAATTCAAAACACGATATGTCCTCTTTTTCCGCCTTTGTTGTATACAAAAAGAAAATTAATTTATTTTCTACTGATACCTAGATGTGAGTAGATAATAAATAAGTTATTACACTTGAATTGGAAAATATGAGCGAGTTTTGTCTCAACAAAATTACACTTCTAACGTTGTGTAGTATCGCTCAGATAAACTTGTTCATATTTTCTCATACAAATGCATTAGCCAATATTTATTAACTTCTTGTCCAATTTTCCTCACCTGTGTGAAGTGGTTGCTGGAAGATACAACTATGCAAACTTGTACGTGATTGCATCGCTGTCTCTAATTATTTACCATCTGGTCTACTCTGAAAGGTTATTCGGTGATGTCAACGTCACCCAAATATTGAAATCTAATAAGATGAAATTATTAAAATTAAGGAAAACGTACAATTCACCGGGGATAACTTGCTACTAATAAAATTCGTAAAATAATTCAGTTTTCTCCGAAACAATGGCAATAGGGTAGAAAGCATATCTTTCATTTTCTCCTCCAGAAATTGTTGTGAGGAAACCTTGAGTATAACTTATAACCTTTCCATTAGATTCATTTGTGTACGAAGTAGTCCCAACATCAAAGGAAAGAAGCGTTAGGTGAGTCAGTTCTTAACCGCATAACTTTGCAAGTGGTTTAAAGATCCAATGCTGCTGTTACGTGCAACATGTTGTACATGCCAAATCATCTGAATAATAACGATTCTTGAAAGATGTTGGTCCTCAACATCGTTGAGTTCCATTACAACGAGACAATATCGACGTTTCATCACATTATTATCAATGTAATTCCCCCCTTACATTGACAAAACCTGTCATTTTGCACGTGTATGAAATAATCCGATGTTGATCTGCATCATCCGGGGATTAAGTGATTTTATTCTAAAGCTGGAATACAAGATTTGATGTCGCCATTGTCAGCACAAGAAGCTAACACTACGCTATGTTCAACTGTCTTCAGCCCGATTTCCTTTTTTTTATCCAATGCACGCACTTTCGTCACAGATACACTTTTAAAACGGGCATGTGTCTCTTCATTCCCTCTCGAATCAAGTTGTGCGTCACGTGCAAATAACTTTGTCATTAGATTAACGGCATTTGTGAATGTATCATGTCACTACTTTTGGACCACTCTCGAAAAAGAAGAGAATTAGGAAAGACTTCGTTGACTGAACTAAAGGGTTAGACATCTTAATTGCAATCTGAATATCTCAACGTCGTTTAACATCTTAATTATTTCATGGAACGGTTTATGTCAGACATCATTTTATAACAAAATCATTTCCTACATTCCTAACTTTAGTTAGATTCAAAGAGTGGGGAAAATTAAGCCAGCAGAGCAAGTTACAAATTAGGTGGATGTAACTCCATGTGTAATGACCTCATCTGAAAAGAGCCCTACGTGGTCAGTGTCTTAAACCCTACGGACAAACTTTGTAACATGTTTGCTAAGTTTCAATAGGTAGAGTTAACTGAATACATTGTTCTCGAGGCGCAATTACCTTACAGCCTGGTAGTAAGTGCGTTTTGTACTCACTGATATGAGCAGAACAACATAGATCACAGAATAGAAGGTTTAGATCAACCTATGCATCCTACGGTGTACGCTCCAATTTTGACCTGTTTCTTTATAAACCATATGGTAGTGCACGTCAGGTCTTATGAGTAGTTTGTATTTATAGCAATCATGTGAATTAGTAGCATGGAATTTTTGGGAATAAAACTAATTTTAGTTATGCAATACTTACCTGTCGCTATTGCTAAGCTAGCTAATTTCATACCGAGAACATATCATCCGTATGATGTGAACACATCCTCCCACAGAAGGGAGAAACGTCAGTATGATCTTTTAACTTTTTGCACACAACTATGTAGCACAGTAATTCGCAGAAGGTAGATGTACTTCATGTGTCATCGTTGTCACCGACTACAATCATGCAAGATATGAGAAGTAGGATGGGAGGAGAGTATTCGGCAAGAGCAACAGGTAAGTATTGCACAATTAAAATCAGCTTCACCCCCACCCACCCCAAAAAAATACATTTTAATAGCAGCAATTACTTGTCTTGTCGGAAGTGCTAAGCTCAATTTGTCAGTAAAATGGGTAGGGGGTTGTCAAACTGATAAAAAAAGAATTCAAAAGCACTCGCCACAGAGGGGTTCATCTATAGAAGGCTCATGAGAGGGGGTGGAAGAAAGAAAAGGTAGTATGGAAGTGCCAAAAGGCTGCTTTCATGATATCATCAAGGGAGGAATGATTAAAGTAGGCACATGAGTAGAACCGGCTCGAACCTCATAGGCTTTAAGTGTCATAAAGGCAAGGTCTCGCTCGGTGATAGACTCATAGCTCGTATGATTATAGTGACAATCCAACGGGAGATAGCCGCTGAAAAAAAAATGTTTACTTGCCCTTAACAAGGAGAAAGAGATGTTTCCTATCTTCTCTTTTTGCTTTGGAGGCATTAAGATAGAATGAGATAGCATGCACGGCGTACAAGAGTCTCTCTTGATTATCCCCTGTGTAGATTTTACTGTGACTGCGAATCTCTAATGGTACGAGGGCTATCGAAGGCAACTCATTTTTGGGCCAGAAAAACCCAGTTGGCAGAGAAGGGAACCGGAGTCTCAGTTCCCATTAAACTGGAGATAGCCAGAGTGAATGGACAAAACACGAATCTCGCTTCTTCATTTCGCAGAGCCAAGAACAAGAAGGAACACCGTTTTGATTGTGAGATCCAGAAAGGAAGCTTCAATCAATGGTTACCGCTCCGAAATGACTGAAAAATTGTTAAAGTGACGTTAAAAATCTAAATCACACACACACGTACACACACACACACACACACACACACACACACACTCAATCAATGATTCATAAAGGACTTTGATTAATGACTATATAACAAAGGAGAGATTCCATCTGGGTACAACAGGTCTATGAAACAAAAGACTTTATAAGATCGGCAAGGTGCGGGTCTAAGCCGATGTCTATGTTTTGAGAGAATTTAAGTGTATTGGAGATGACAGCTCGATAGCATTTGATACTGGAAACGGAATAACTTTTGGTTTCAAAGAAGAATAAAAGGAAATCGGCAATGGAAGTAACAGAAGTTCAAATAGTATCAATGTGTTTCCCACTGCACCAATCACAGAAGATGCGCCATTTGGCATAATAAACTTTGAATGTCTAAGCTCTACTAGCTTGAATGATGAAAATGGAGACTTGGGCCAAAAACGTCCTTTCGAGGAAAACAATTGTGGGAGATGAGCCAGGCGTGAAGGTGGGTAATGTCTGGGATACTGTTGAGAAGGAATCCACGGTGTTGTGACAGGACACCCCTCCTGTGTGGCAACCCACATCTCTCGATTCATCTACCAAAGCAAAATGGTGGTGAAAAACTGGTCTTAGAGGGATCGGGTTTCATAGAGAATCTCTGTGATCTTTCCACCTTGCAGGAAAGAGGAACTGTAGAGGCGCATGTGGAGACTTCCCAAAGTAACCAAATTGGCAGAGGCATTCATGGTTCCGAGTAGGGAAAGATAAAGACGACAAGACAACACAGTTTCCACTCATGGTGTCTCTAGCAGAGCCACGATTCAAGCTACTCGATCCAAGGAACCAGAACTAAGTTTTGGTTTGTGAGGAAGTTTATCGCCACGAAACCAAAGCCCTGTGATGAAAAAGTTCTGATTTCTCGAGGTTAGTTAGGAAACCCAACCGAGTTACAGTGGGTCAACAGCAGAATATATCCCGATGAAGGGACTTAACCATGGACATGGTGAATCAGCCTGTCATCCAAAATACTGGAGAAGGGACGTTCCCTGTATTCGGAGATAGTCCTCTACTACTCCTATGACGGGTGAAAACTTTGGGCGTGAAAACTATTCCGAACGGCAGAACCCAGAACTGAAAAACTTCCTGGTCTGGGCCAAAACAAAGATGTGGAGGAATATGAGGATGTGTAAATAGGCATCCTGAAGGTCGATGCAGACGGCCCAATCAAACGGACGAAGAGTGTTCTGCAATGAGGATGTTGTCTCCATCTTTAAGTTTTCCTCCGACAGAAACTGATTGAGCGCATATAGATTGATAATGATTCGCAATTTGTCGCTTTTCATGGAACCCGATCGTTTACGCCCCTCTCCACTGCCCCTTTTTGCAGAAGGGTATGCACCTCTTACCTTAATTTCACTAGATTAGATTGGGGAAAGAAACGCGGCGTCCTTGAAAGTGGGGGTTGTTCCCAAAACTAGATTTGATAACCCCAGTTTACGAAGGAGACAAACAACCCATCGTCCATGATACGTAACCAAACCTCTGAGAAGAGGCCTATGCAAGCACCTACTGACATGTTCGAGAAAAACATGCACGACAGGAGAGTGGAGACTTTGCTAGAATTGTCCCGCTCCTTTTCCGTTGTAGGAAAAGAAGGTGGGTTCAAAAATTTCCTCTTGGCAACTTTGGGACCATGGACCTGATGAAGGAGGTAGTCAAGCAAACATATAGCGATTAGACTGGCGTTGCGCCTGCTTTAAAAATTTGACAGATTGTCCCTAAGTGCGATTTGCCTGATCTCATTTCATGGTTGATTTCGATGGACCAGAAATTGAACTAAAAGATCGATGTTGGTTATCTTTCAGATCCTGAGAAGCCACGGATGGAAAGAGGCCCCTAAAGAGGGTCTCGGCTTCTGGAAGAGCATCCCTTAGAAGATCTTTGCTGTGGTTAAGTAAACCCTTCGATTAGTCCAATGCAGCATCACGTCGGATGTACAGAAATTCCACCGATAATGCCATGGCAATAGATATCGCACGCTTAGATGTCTTAGCCACAGCTTCCAGCACACGTTGTAATGCGGCCGGATTCAATGAGGCATCTCTCAGCATACTAAAGGAAGTAGATGAGAATAGATCAGCATAAGCTACGTTACAAGTAACCTGGATTTCCGCTCCATTGCATCATTGATGAGAAGGCGTGGCCAGGTTCCCGGCAAACACCCACTTTGATCGCATCAGCGTCCAATACAGGAGGTTTGATAGGCCACTTCGCGCAATGTAACCTGTAGGTGGAAGAAGAGAAAAGAGGTTTAAACGTTGAGGGATACACAGACCTCCCTCTGCGTTGTCAAGCGGTATTTTGGCCTTGCGGTATCATCCGTGATATTTCTTCGATGTGGAAGAAGAAGAAGTTAAAGGTCTGGTTGAGTTAGTACCCATGAGATATTTTCCAAACTGGAAAGGATCTTTTGGGACTGTGTGCCTGATGGTTTGTGGCACAAGTCCGGGGATAACAAACGTTGAAAGGACCAGATCTCTTCTTTTTCATCCACGTGAGATGATGGCTGCTCCTGAGAGAAGGTGTCATTGCCACAGCTATTGTCTAGAACTTGTTGAAGTCAACAAGGATTGCGAGTGAATAGTCATCATCATAATCAAGGACACTCCGAGTTGAAGAGTGGATGGGCATCACACTGTCCCTGGGAGGAAGAGTCATAAGAGACCCGTGTGCCACAGTCTAAGGTTGCTTTGGAGGTGCAGAAGTGAAACCAAAACGTTTTTCTACTCTAGTAACACCTTTAGAGGAAACCACCTAGTGAGGTGATGGTGGGACTCGAGCCTAAGCATGTCTTCGACCGGGAGATCAAGGCCCAGTTGCATATGGAGTCATAATGGACTAAGGTCCCTGAGGAGAAAAACTTCACATCCCATAAAGACTCATATATATAATAGGGAAAGGGGACACCAAAGCGGTCTTCCGACCTTGATAGGTACACCTGGAATCCATTAGAGTCCAGGTCCTATAAGACCACAATTCACTATTGCTGCAACGATTTTTTCGTGTGCATTTGGAACACTTGATGAAGTTTGTGTGGACTTATTGTGGCTACACTTCCCAGCAGACTGTTTTGCTGACATTTTATTTTAAAAAGATGTCAGTGAGACTCACCCGGTTGAAGACGCGTTGTGCTTTGTTCCTGCAAAAGATCGACATATGCACGAATAATAAAAAAATGGAAATTACCTGAGGTATTTTCTATTGAATGAAATATGATATTCCAATTGTGCATTGGTTTATTGAGGTAACTTGCGAATACACGAACAAAGTCAACGCAAAGGTACGGCATTAATAATAATTAATCGAGTTTGAAATTGAGATGGAGAAAACGATGTCCTCAACATTTGAGCGGAGCCTGTTATTGATCCTAGAACACAGAGACTTACCCGTTACCACAGTCTATATTTACGTTTAAAAAAAGTATGTCTACCACCACGGGTAGAACATGAGGTGACTTCGGAATTCCCACAAAAAACGAAGTTCTAAGGATGGGGGGGGGGGACGAAAGGCCACAATACGGTTTGTCCGCCTTTTATCTCTTTAGAATGAAAGGATAGATGTAACACTGAGAATTAGTAGACACTAGAAAGGGTAGACCGGTAAATGCAATATAATTTAGTTGTCCACCGTCATAATTTCTCTGGTCACCTTACGGCAGACATCTGTACAGCAAGGCGTCCATGAAAAAGAATGACACATAAGGTGCATCTACCTTCTACGCATGACCATATAACATAGTGGCGTGCAATAGATCAAATTGTCATACTGACTTTCCTCCGCTCTTTGGGAGGATGTGTTCACATCATACGGACTATGTATTTTCGACGTGAAAATAGTTATTTTTGAAATAGCGACGGGATAAGTAATTGTCCCTATTAACTGTCCTATTATGCTACCAAGCTTGGCGACCGCTTTATGGCTGGTAACAATTATTGGATACAATTACCTATACACATTAAGGTGGCCGAGGCCCATACACCATAGCCACGGTCACACCATACCTCTTTCTTGCCACCGCCGTACGTGCAGCATGTGTCATACGTGTATGTTGAAACTTGCTGCTATTGAACTGTCATATTATCCATCCATGCTTGACGATCCATTTATGGCTGGTAACAATTATTGAATACAATTACCTATACACATTAAGTCGGCCGAGCCCCATACACCATAGTCGCCGTCACACCATATCACTTTCTTGCCACCACCATACGTGTAGCCCCTGTCGCACGTGTACGTTGCGACTTTCTGAGTGTCACTGACCTTTGTGACAACAACAGAGGCATGTTCGACAAACGGTGGTGAAGTCGTACACTCGTAGCGTAGATCTGAAAAGAAAGAACGATGTGCTTAGACCACAAGAGAGAGGGAAACATGAAACAAGTAGTGTTATAATAGCAGTTTTGTATTTTGGTAGCTGAAATAGGGCAACGCTCTTTTTTACCCCATGACTTACTAAGTTTCCTTTCCGTTAGATATGAGTGTATCAAACATGTTTGGGAATTTAAATTAGTTCTAGCCCTATAAATATCGACTGGCTTAAACTTACGTAGCAATTGCTAATTTGGAAATAAACAATTACTCTATTTTTATTGCATGTAGATCCACTGCAGCCAAATTTCATATCTACCTTATGAGTTGTCGGTGGATTTCTATTTTCGCCAACGTTGAATCAAACTCAGCCATGCTAATTATGTTATCTTCGATTGAAATCTAATAAAGTGTATTAATTGTATTGAGAATGCGTCGCGCCACCGCAAGAAGTTCTGAATTTACTTATTTCGCGAATGCAGCGATAACAGAACGATTTTTACCAGCTCAGCAATACACGCCTGTGACTGTTGATATGGCCTCAAAAACCATTTCATTAGTGTACGTGTAACAGTTAATGTTGTCGTGAATCTGCCACACCATATTGTCACCCTGCAACACATAAATCAGAGGCACAACTACCAGTATTAGACCTATTCGGAAACACTTTCCTTCAGTATCTGTGCTCACCGGGAGATTTGGAATTTTGGCAACGTCGTGCTACTGACCCGGTGTAGTCCATCGATGCGTTTACAGTTTTGGACCAAATTGAATTTCGGGACAGCCACCACATTACCATCTGGCGCCAGCTAGTCATTAGGTAAAGCACTTGTGTGAGAGGAATTGCAAGTCATTTCAGCGGATGCAGAACTACCAACAAAATCTATATACCCTAAAGCATCAGGTGTAAAGTGATTTTGACTGTGCACGTTTGTGGTGATTGCTTTTCAAGCATCATAATACCTGCAAACAATGGCCATCAAAGACATGTTCGAACACCTAGACCAACAATTAACTCTAGCAAATGCAATGTATAGTATTCGTTATGTCATGTTCTTCTGCAGAATTCATATGTTCCCAGGCATACACACTGATTGTGTCCTAATGTCATTGAACCTATTAAATATTCACAAATTGATATTCACAAATTGTTTTCTCTAGTAGAAATAATCATCTATCTTCTTTTATGATCTATTCTACTGCTACAATATTCACTAATTGTTTCATTCGCGTCATTGCAGAATTCAATCGGTTCTTTCTGAACACTAGGCGGTCTAGTTAACGCTAGGGACTACATTTTTCTTGCACGATATTATATAAAGACTTTTGTCATAAGCTTGACCAATTCGACATCATTATTGATCCAACCGAATCCTTATTAAGAATTTCAGCATATGTATTTGAAAAATCATAATACATTTCTTGATAATCTACAATAAATGTGTATGATGCATTTAAGCGCAACAGCGAGTAAATCTTTTTTGTAACGTTACATACACTCCATTGTTCGGATAAATTTATTCTAGCATTAGATGTACCCATGAATCCTTTCAAAATAATATGAGCATCAATATGTATATATAGAATATATATATAGTATGTACGCTGTATCAATGATATACCACGAGATGTATAAATTTTTCATTAAAAGGAAACAGGGCTTGCATTGACCGAGTGAAAGAACTTCCACATCTCCGACTGTGCCCGCTACAAAAGGTACTTCTATGCCTTTGTGGCTATTCACAATCACCTTTGAATATTGATAAGTTAATTGTTTTCTTTTTAGTTTATATTTTTACTCACATTGATTAAATCAGTATAATAAACACTTATGATTTAAAAATGAAAGATGGTTTTAATGATAAAACTAGAGAACTCAAAAACACTTGGTTGCTTATGCAATTCACATGAGCGCTTGGCCATTCACGTACCGGCGCATGGAAATTAATGTGGAATAGAAAGCGAAATGACAAACCAACAAGAGGTAATTAAAATATTTTAATATATCTACATTTGATCTAAGTCACTATGCTGCTTTAGTAACAGTACCACCAACCATAAACTATCTCTCTCTCATCCTTTGCTCGGTTTGACTTAACTATTACCATCATTCATACATTTTAGCCCGTATCGTGCCACAATGGTCCAGAGAGAGAGAGAGAGAGAGAGAGAGGGGGCCTTTGGACATTTTCATATTTCATTAATAATAATCGATATGTAGAACAGTATAGTATGATTAGGAAACAACAACAACAAAACATTACACACATCTAATTATGTGTAACACGTAACCAAGAAACTTACCGTATAAGGTCGACATGGTTTGCAACTTGTATCACTGATAAGCACTGTAGATAAATCCCAAGGAAACTGCACATTTATCGTTTCGACGAACCATATTCTTGTAGGCTATTTTGTGTAATTCCTGTTTCAAAGTTTTAATCCAACCCAAATTCTTTTTCTCTCTCATGCCACATTTCTGCATAGTTTGTCCGTTATGCAGGAGAGGGAAGGGGGAACCAAAAAGCAGAAAGGATTGTGACGAAAATGTGTACCATATTAAATTCAGTTAGAAAACGGGGATTATTAAAACCTTTGATTAATGTGTGGAAATTGATTATTGTTCTATAATCAACTGCTGACGGTCGCAGGAATGTTTATATATGCTTATTATTGCGCCATGGGCGAATCACAATTTGATATACCAGTACTACTGGTATATCAAATTGCTTTATACCAACACTTTAAATGCCGTGTTATTTTTAATATATATATATATATATATATATATATATATATATATATATATATATATATATATATATATATATATATATATATATATTCCTCCTTTACTGCTACTTCGGAAATAAATTCTTTAATATAATTTTGCTCGCGAGTTTATCCTCTGTACGTCATATTTTCTATCAAAAAGTAGTGTCCAGCTACTAAAAATAGTAAAACATTTTAGCCAGCCTATGTAATGGAAAATATTCCTGGAAGGGATGTATCCATCACCTGTTACCAGCATAGATGCAAGATAACTGAAAAATAGACCTCCAAGAACTCTCACTCACAAGTGCTTTTAATAATAAACAGTATATTCATTAAAACAGCTCTGTGTTGTTCAGAGCAATAAATGAACTGAGCACCGTGATCATTATCAGCTTTCCCTGTTTTGAGCCTTCGATACTGGGATTTTAGGTCAAGATGCTTGAGTAAACCAATCCTATTTCAAATGTATTTTGGATAATCGAGTCTACATAAAGTTTCCTCCTTCACTTGCTACATTGGCAATATATTCCGTACTAACTTTTTCCTCAAGATTTGATCTCTTGTACCTTATATTTTTCATCAATGAGTATGGCCAAGCTAATGAAACTACTAAGACATTTAAGTCACCCAGTGAAAATTATTGTCTTATACTCCTTCGGTAAATAGAACACCCGATTCAATAAGCGTAGAATGTGCTTGATTTAATCTAAAATTGACCATAAAGATTATTTTATGATAAAATGTGGAACACGCCAAAGTTTCATCAAAATATCTGTAGGTGTTAAAAGTTGACATCATGCCATTGAAACATACTACAAACATTATCCTGTGTAGTGACCTGAACCTGTAAGCATGGAATAATCGTTGCACTGTCAATATATGTAATAGAGAAGACGCTGAAGTCCATCAGAACATCTTCATTCGTTCAACGTTATACCAATACATAAGTCATTGATTTATGTTTAAGATGTTGTGAAGTTGACCTCAAGAAATAAAGTGGGACTGGTTCAAGTTTGATTCAAATATCGTCTTTAGTTCAAAAGTTATAGCCAGGACAACGACGCAAGTTACTGCTACATCATCTCTTCCAACGACTTTTACCATGACGGGGGGCCCCGATTGGTCGAGTGGTCTAAAGCGCTCACCGTTCCGGATCACTGTCATCTCACCTCTGTCTGCGTGGGTTCGAGTCCAAGGCTCGGCTAGCGTGGTTATGTGGGAAAGCCTGCCAGTAGCTTCTCGTGGGTCGGTGGTTCTTCCCTGGGTTTTCCAGGGTTCTTCCTCCACCAGTTATAATAGCCGCCATGTATAGCCTATCTTGTGCTGAAAATGGCGTTAAACCCTAGAACAACAACAACAACAACCATGACGAGGGAAGATGGCTATGGTACACATCGCACTGCCCATACATGGCATATTACTGGCTATCTTTCATTCAATTATCTTCAATGATTCTAACAGTATCATCCATACAATAATTAAAGTAACAAATTTACAATTTTCACTGACATGGCCATGATCTTCATGGAGGTGTGATCGGTATAGCGCGTGAGACACCATTAAGTCAGGATATATATGTAGGAAACGTTTTATCAAAATATATTCTGTGATTCACAAGCTAAACTATGCCCAATATTACAAGTCATAAAAGTATATATTTTCATGAAACATACCAGCACTGAGCACGGAGTGTGGCTATAAATGTCATGGAAATATCTTCAGTGATTCAAATGTTATACCCGAGACTCGGACACAAGACATAAAACTGCCTTTTCCCTTTACTGTAAGCATGAGCAGGTTGCATGACACACCAACGTGTTATGGTGTAGATATAGGCAAAGTTTTACTAAAACATTTTCATTGGTTCAAAAACGACAATGGTACCACTCACTGAATTATATTTTTCTATGCCGTAACCTTAAGCTATAGATAAGGGGCGTGGCTATGATATGCAACGCATGGTCTAACTTGGGTACAAACTTTTCATCATCCAACTATTACAAAGCTAATGTCCGGTCAACATAATGTTAACTGATGTCCAAATGAACAGACAATACCATACAATAAAATAGCCATAGACAAGGTAATGACAAAAATAGTATTTCAATACCATACAATAAAATAGCCATAGACAAGGTAATGACAAAAATAGTATTTCAATACCATACAATAAAATAGCCATATACAAGTAATGACAAAAATAGTATTTCAATACCATACAATAAAATAGCCATATACAAGGTAATGACAAAAATAGTATTTCAGAACAAAGCTAGTTTCATAATAAAACTAATCTACCTTCAAACATATATCTACTACGGAAGGGTAAAACTTAGTTAAGTCATGGGGGTATAGAAGGATTTTCTCAGTTACCATAATCTGAAAACATTTATTTTGACAGAGCTAAGGATGTTAAAACAAACTGTCAACAAATGGAATAAATATGCAGACACGCAAAACTGACTGAATAAATCAGACAACTTCTGCCGTAGATTTTATGTCAGAGGAGCGTATTATTTATTCTACGCAAGGAAACAAATTAGAAACAATAGAATATAAATTAGCAAGAATGTCTCAATGATTAAGAGACAAATATTTGTAGATCTATTTGCCGTCATTGTCATTGTAATATCAGTAGTAATAATAGTAGTAATCATAGCTGTATGAAAAGCACCATTAGTATAAATAGTATATGTAGTTGTATGAGCAGCAAGACTAGCACTAGTAGTAGTATTAATAGTTGTTGTATTTGATGTAGAACTAGTGACAGTACAAATATCGATGTAGATGCAGCAGCACTAATACTAGTAGTTGCAATAACAATTATAGGAGTAGCAACAATAGTAGTAGTAATAACAGTAATTATTGGAATAGCAGCACCAGTGCTAGTAATGCTAGTAATTCTATGAGTAGCTGCAATAGCACTAGAAGAAGTAATAATATTAATTGTAATTATATGAATAGCAGCACTAGCACTAGTACCAATAGTAATTGTAATTATAGGAGTAGCAGGACTAGTGCTATTAGTAGTAATAATAGTAATTATGGGAGCAGCAGCAACAGCGCAAGTAGTAGTTGTAGGAACAGCAGCAACAGCACTTAAAAGAGTATTAATTGTTGTTGTAGAAGCAATAAAGCCGGCATTAGTGGTAATAGTAACAGAAGTTTTTTATTAATGTAGTAGTCGCGATAGTAATGATGGTGATGCGGTACAGAAATCAAATGATTAAACAAAAATTACCTTTCATTGCAGCCTCAAATGCGCTCAGCGTGTCTTGCTCAGCTTTGAAAAGTTGCAGTATGATGTCTCTTTTACAGGCACTGGACACAGTACTGATTCTGAAATGGTTAAAAATTATTAAAGTCATTATATATGGTGACGGGATCTGGGTTTTTTTTATTTAATACATGGCCTTGATATGCGGGTAGTTAATACAAACTTGATACTAAAATGAATTACAATTTAGAAGACTATTCTACAACGAAATTGGTCCAAGCCGTGCAACAAGTATATCTACAGTGAAGACAGTTGCGTTTTAAATCATTTTTATACGTGACCCCTACGATAAATATAAGAAAAGAGACTTGTCTCTTTAAGTTGGTATAGGAACCACAGATCAGAATGGTCTAAACCCCACGGACTTCATTCTAAGCATACTATTTCATGGATTTGGCATGTTTTAGCATTAAGCTTGAGTCCAGTACCCAACGTTTACTCCGTCTTTCAGCAACGTTATATATTTTTCAGCCAAACTTCTCAGATTTAAATGTGCATTTTTGTAGGCATCTGAAATTGTTGAATCTGATGAAATCTCGTCCATCATAATCGCGCTAGTCACTGTAACAACTACAGCAAAAATGATCAAGGGCGTTTTCCAGATCTCCATAATGATGCTTCAGAACTCGAGCTTCTTTCGTTACTTATTACTACTGATTGTTCTATTTTCAGAACACTCCTGCTTATATACCGCTTTTTACATGATCGGGGGCACTGAAAGGATAATGACACACTATTTGTCGACCAATATTACAGACCTAGTGTGTTAAATTTAAGTATTGTTTACACAGGAAATATAAGAAACAAATAAACTACAAAAAAGAAACTGTATAAAGGGTGACTGGACGGTCACGATGTGATTTGAAGGTCATGTTCCTAGTGAGCGCTTATAATAATAATAATAATAATAATAATAGGAAGAAGAAGAACTATAATTATTATTATTATTATTATTATTATTATTGGTATTAGTGCCCTTCGCAACATATACTGTATGCTAAGAGAATAAAAATGCTAGCATACAAAGAAAAAGATAAAAGTGACAGTATAGTCTTGTAGGAATATCAGGTATGATACGAGATTAAAAACCACATATAACAAGTAAACCCGATGATACTCATACATTATTATAACGGGGGAAATTCCAAACAAACGATGGCAAGTTTCATCCAGAGAGCAGAAAAAAATCCGTTGAGATGCGATATGATTAGAGTTTAATTCACTATCTTTGTACACATTTCCTTCCGTACCTCTACTGTAATTATCAGTACAATATATAACAAGTATTTCTTTTGAACAAAACACCTTTCTTACTTTCTCAGTTAGATATAATAATAATAATAATAATAATAATAATAATAATAATAAAGTATTTCGTTCAGGTAATAAACCTTACTTTACTCTTTTTCATTAGTTATAATTATTGCAATTAAACATATAATAATAATAATAATAATAATAATAATAATAATAATAATAATAATAATAATTATTATTTATTATTATTATTATTGTTATTATTTTTATTAATATTATTATTATTATTATTATTATTATTATTATTAAAGTATTTATGTTATGTAAGACTATTCTTGCTTCTTTTTCATTAGTTATAATTATTGTTATTAAGCATGTAATAATAATAATTATAATAATAATAATAATGATAATAGTTTCCGTTCTTTATGTGAAGTCTTGAACCTATCAAAACGAACTATAATGAACAAATTAAATAAAATCCGCGCATGATAAAATTATGGGGAAAAAAGAATAACATTCAGCGGCTGAAAATTCCTAGGAATTGATTACCGAATGTGTTAGAGAAGGTAACTGAAAGCACTCACTCCTCTACTCCTTTTTACTTTTATTTTTCTTTGCTAGAATCCTTTAATTATATTTACCCTAATAAAATTGTTTTAAAGTGATTAAGTAATGGATTCGATATTTTTAATTTGAATATATAACTCTGGAAGCATACGACCCTGATCGACCAGACGCATTACAGGGCGGTCGATTTTTTGTTAAAAACTGACCGCTTTGTTATGTAAAAAGGTTATTTAATTTTCAACTAAATTACCTTGATAGCTTATTACATGTTGACTCTTCGCAATCTTTAATAATGACACGCAGATACGTTATTTATAAAATATTTTTAGGTTGCACTTAGGTGTTTTTCCAGTAGTAATAATTTGTTCGTGTCCGTTTCAGTTCATGTTCGGTATTTCTAGAAAATTCATTTCCGGGTCATTTCCCCCATATTTTTGCTCATTATGTTCATTTTCTGTAATAGAGTTGTTTAGCGTACCATAAATACTTTGAGATATCATTTACGCACTAGGCATTGCGCCATCGGTCATGTTGGTTTCGGACAAATATATGTTACTGCGTTCAGTAAACCTTGTTGTTTTCATCTTCATCGGAGTTAAGTGATAACCATTGTGTTTTCCAGGAGAGCCTTTAAAATAATTGCTGTGAAACAATGTTGCCATGGAAATTTTACTGACTGTTCCTGCCTCCATTGTTGAACCCTGCAAAGATATAATAATAATAATAATAATAATAATAATAATACATTTTAAGAATAAAAATTGTTTAAATATGCCAATTTTTACTATAGTGAAACAAACTGATCAATTCAAATTCGATCTTAATCGCCCAACACCCGTCGAGAAACAAAAACAACGTGGTTTCAGTAGAAATGCTCGCCCCGTGTTGGAGCGCAAGCTGCTTCATCATTTAATTGCCATTATGTTACAGAAAAGATACAAAGACTCAAGGGCGTGGACTCATAAAAAGACTGTAAATTCACATATTCTTTTTTTTTAGAACGCGCATTCAAAAAAACATGATTAAGCGGTAATATGTTGACTCAAATTCGGGTTTGGGGCGGGGGTCATACGTCATAAGTTATTCGTAACCGGGGTATTTCGTACCCAGCATATCAACACATACTACTGTATTTTCCGTTAGCATTAGTTGAATTTGGAAGAAAAGAACTACTAATGTTTATAACAATTTATTAATATCATTAAAAATGGAAAAGAACTCAATTTTTTAAAGTCCCTTAAAGACAAATAAAACAATGAAACCAAAGAAATATATAACGAGTTAAAATGGATCGTCAAACAACAGTTTGTTTTCATAAGTATTATAATGCATTAAATCAGAAGAATAGGTTTATGAAAAGTGTTAAAGAGATTTAGAAATAGAACAAAGCATCATTATCTATTGATTGTTAGGCTGCAAGATAAGTATTTACAAAGCGATCAGTCATATTAATTACTACTGCATTATATTGATTAAAAATTTATTTGCTTTATCCATTTTCTCGAAATGCGACACTTTACAATTTAATTAATGATACTGGCCCGCCATAGTATTATCTTTTTGTCTGAAACTACAGCTATATTCTCTTTTTGATATGGTGTAGTGATTCGTGACGTAACACGAGAGCCATTGTTAAACAAACCTACTGGGCATGCCCTATTACAGATATATACATGAGAAGCCCTTCTCCTCCCTATCGTGACCTAAATTTTTCCGCGAGAAATTCAAGAGTTCACTAAGAATGGAAACGACTGATATTAATGTGACATTACAGTTGCTAAAATAAAAGTTATTTGGTTTGCTTTATTTTAATATCCTCCAGAAAATTTAATAAAATTATTATATGTTGTTCTGCCGAGAAGTTGTAGTTTCCCTTCCAATTATGTTAAGAACTTCGCAGTGCAACGATGAGACATCAGTCTCGAGTGTAGATGGATGTAATCGTCGTGCTAAGGATCCATGGTCATTCTCTGATTGAATTCATATCTTACTGTTGATTTAATTATAGGCCCGATGCAATAGATAGAGCTTTTTTAAAGCCCTTCAGTTTGTCGTAATGGTCGATGACCGGTTTGTGTCGGCCACGTGAATTGGTTACCAAAATGAAACGTAATGTTGAGGCCTAGTATGTAGACTATGACAACGATAAAGATAAATGATTTAAGTAGAATATATATTGATTTGAGTTGAATAGCTATGGATTTGAGTAGAATAGCTATGGATTTGAGTAGAATAGCAATTGATTTAGGTAGAATAGCAATTGATTTTAGTAGATTAGATATTGATGTAAGTAGAATTGCTATTGATTTAAGTTAATTTGCTATTGATTTGAGTAGAATAGCTATGGATTTGAGTAGAGTTGCTATTGATTTGAGTAGAATAGCTATGGATTTGAGTAGAATAGAAATTGATGTAAGTAGAATAGCTATTGATTTGAGTAGAATAACAATTGATTTAAGTAGAATAGCAATTGATTTGAGTAGAATAGCTATGGATTTGAGTAGATTTGCTATTGATGTAAGTAGAATAGCTATGGATTTGAGTAGAATAGCAATTGATTTAAGTAGAATATCAATTGATTTGAGTAGAATAGCAATTGATTTAAGTAGAATAGCAATTAATTTTAGTATAATAGCAATTGATTTGAGTAGAATAGCTATGGATTTGAGTAGAATAGCAATTGATTTAAGTAGAATAACAATTGACTTAAGTAGAATAGCAATTGATTAAATTAAGGGACACTAATAACTGCCACCATATCTTTGCAAAACAAATATTGTAGTGATAGAAACAACGTGTAATTTTTACAATGGAGTAACTGAGAAAGTATTGTCCCATTATCTGGAGACGTATTTTATTGTTGCTATGATGATAAATATGGTGTAGAGTTACAGGCGAAATGAGGCTTAAAATCATGATTTGACAGACCTAGGGTTAGAGTAAGAAAAATAGTTCTCTGTATTTGGTGTTGGAGTTGTATTTATATTCTCACGACGTGGAGGACTGTAGATACGTTACGGACATGTAATAATGAGAAACCATGCAGTTGTGAGGTTGAAGTACAATTGTGTATTTGAGATATCTTTGGACATGCACTAATTAGTTGTTGTTGTTGTTGTTGTGGGGTTTAACGCCATTTTTCAGCACACGATAGGCTATACATGGCGGCCAATATTAATGGTGGAGGAAGAACCCGGAAAAACCCCAGAAAGAACCACCGACCCACGAGAAGTTACTGGCAAGCTTTCTCACATACCAACATTGGCCGAATCCAAGAATCGAACCCATACAGACAGAGGTGAGATAGCAGTGATCCGTAACGGAGAGTGCTTTAGACCACTCGGCCACTTGGGGCCCCTGCACTGATTAGAGGGAAAATATTTATTGTCTGGGCGTGTTGCAATTTCCAGTAGACATTGGTTGTTGTAGAGAAGTCCTTGGAAATAAGGGAAAACAAGTGACTTCTATCAGGATTCACGTCCAGGGTTGGATTCGTTCGGTAAAGAGACCCCTTTGGCTTATTGCAATACAATCACCTACACACAAAGTATCCGTTAACGCATACCTACCTACCTACCTACCTACCTATTACCTACTTACCTACCTACCTACATACACACACACACACATGCATGCATGCGCACGCACGCACACACACAAACACACACACACATACATACATACATACATACA
Organism: Sinohyriopsis cumingii; assembly: GCA_028554795.2. Taxonomy (NCBI): domain Eukaryota; kingdom Metazoa; phylum Mollusca; class Bivalvia; order Unionida; family Unionidae; genus Sinohyriopsis; species Sinohyriopsis cumingii. Next base: position 2,591,439 of record JAPYKE020000094.1, on the reverse strand, counting down.
TACATACATACCGTTCCGGTGGCCTAGTGGTTGGAGCGTCCTCCTCAAATGCGGGAGGTCGTGGGTCCGATCCCCGGCCGAGTCATACCAAAGATTTACAAAACTGGTATAACAGCTGCCTCGCTTGGCGCTCAGCATCAAGAGGTTAGTGTTAGGACTGGTCGGCCTGGTGTCAGGATAATGTGACTGGGTGGGACATCATGCTACATGTGTGAGGCATGATGCCACAGAGCTAGACATCACTATAAACTGTCACACTGCAGACATCGTAGAGATATGACTGAAAAATTGTTAAAGCTACGTTAAAAATCCAAATCACACAAACACACACGCACACACGCACACATATATAAATATAATCATGTATACTAAACCAAAAAATGCAGCCAATCTATTCGATGCTGATCTTATTACCGATTCAAGGGGAAATATCAACAGATTAATATTCTGCTGAAATGCAGCTTTTAGTAAGGTTCCTATTTTGTAACAAAATTTTCTGATTTGCAAATTGTGTATACCGAATTACTTTTCTCACAGAAAGTGTAAATATTGGTAAAAATAGTTATCAGCAGGTGAAAAAGAAGTCATATAAAAATAAAAATCATTGACAACATATAAAACTTTACAAATATAATATCGGAGAGCTTTAAATCTTCTACAAGAAAATGATAATTTGTCCAAACTAATATTCTTCATTTCTACAATTTGTATGTGCTGTTTAAAAATTAAAAATATCAAGAGTCTCAATTCCTAAATTCATTTTTTTTAAAACTCAAAAAGAAAGATTGTCATTAATTAGACACATTTTATTCATTAACTTTTGTTCGGTATCTGTAATGTCACTACCAGAATTCACACGTAACAAAACTATTTAAGGTAAAACAATTTACACGTATGCAATCACCTCTATCTACACTTGTCTTGTGCACCCGGTTTAAACTGAGACCAGTATCCGGGTTGACATCGAGTACAGGGGATGGATCAAAAAAATCATGAGAAAACAAGGTTCGTGTCCTCGTTTTGTTTTGCGTATATTTACTACGAGAATTCACACGTAATAAAACTATTTAAGGTGAAACAATTTACAGGTTAACAATAACCTCTATCTATACCTGTACCTGTTGCATCCTGTTTAAAATGCGGCCAGTCTCTGGGTTGACATCAAGGATATGGGACGGATAACAAAGATCATGAACGAACAAGGTTCGTGTCCTCATTTTGTTTTACGTATATTTACTTCTTCGGTGACACTTTTGTTGATGCTAACCAGTGGCCCGGAGATTTTCATGCATTATACATAAGATAGATTATGTTTTACCTATCATATCCCTTTGATGAATTGAAGACAATACATGATTTATAGTATCTCTTATTGCTTCTTAGTGATCAGGAATTCCAGTGACATCTTTCTAACTCTGAACATCTGAGTATTCGACCACCAACCGAAATACAGATATAGTATCATGCTAACGGTTTTGTCCCAGGTTACACGTTTCTTGGTATATGTGATTCCATGCGTGTATCGTACTTTGGAATTGTTTCGTATAGGTAATTCAGTAATTTAATCAACAGACTCATTTACAGTTCTTATCCTATTCCCATCATTCCTACCATTGTTGTTATCCAAACTGCTGTAAACAATTTATGATTTTAATGACATCAGAGTCGGTTACTGGGATCAACATGACATTCTATTTTCTGATTTACGCCAAAACCATCTTAATAACAATACTCCAGTTGGTTTCCGTGCTTGCACGAGTTAGTCAACTGCATATTTGATATCGCTATTCTATCCCAGTTTCAATAATTCCTTTTGGCTACAAATATGCCGGTATTTATTGCTCACGATGAACTTCTAATCTTCTGATACAACTTCTAATCTGCTGATACAACTTCTAATCTGCTGATACAACTTCTAATCTTCTGATACAACTTCTAATCTGCTGATACAGAGTAGACAACTTGCTGGTTAGAAATGTAAAAATTCCCATGGGTACATTCCTGGCATCATCGTAGCTACTTACATTACACAAGAGTGAAGCCAGTTCTATTTATATATTTGGGAAAAAGAAACAATATATGCAGGTGTTACGAGTATTAGTATACGCTGAAGTCGCATGAAAATGTTCATGACACATACAGAGCTACTACCACTTGGAGTTTTGTAAAATCTGCTTCTGTTGTATGAATGATTTTTTTTACTCCATTTCATTTGTAAGAATCGAAATTTCTAACTCAATTGACAAGAGCATTCTAAGAGTTGTAGACCCCCACTACAGTATGTCATACACACAGAATCGTGGCATCACTCAAGCTATTTCCAGTACAGACGAAATAAACTTTGGTTTTTCGTGCTATATACGGCATACGGAATATAAATAAGTTCAACTCATCCAAACATTTTAAAATCAAATGAAGTTAACCATTTAAGGCAACATTTGAAGACATTAAGAGACATAACACTTGTTAATGTACCATGTTTTTCTCGTAGACACTGGAGCTACCTTTGCTTGCGGTGGGTACAAAAATCATTTTACTGTTTACTTCGCAGAATTTGTAACCAAAGATATTTGAGAAAACATCTTTTTCACACGAGAGTGATGTTGCTGACAAATGATGTTGACACGCACTAAATGATCCCATATGAATACCCTGGTATACTCAAAGCTACGGGCAATACAGACTGTAGTAAGTCATCATGTATGCGCATTTACTCATCTTAAATTAAATATAAATTGTCTATTCAACCCTGATTATTGAATTTTTTGCGCCTTAACTGTCATCAAGAAACGTCCACACGAACATTTTCGATCACTATGGACTTTTGTAATGAGGACCAGGCACTAAACTGTGCCAAGAAGACAGTTCGTCATGCGTTATCGTCTCAGTATAGACTGGTACGAATTTGTTTATCGACACACGTAACTTTCCTTGTGACATCACAGTGCGCGACATTCCATCCGGATGGTACTGGATCACACCTTTAGGTTGATTCCGCCCAAACATATTGACGTTCTTTAACATTGATCTTGCCGTAGGTACTTCCTCCAAAGAAACATTGATGGATGAGGATAAAAATAACGTGAACAATTGACACCCATTAATGAGCCATCAAAATGCCTTGATATATTGTATACTGTATGCACAGCTGTAATGTAAGACAGTGAACCCCAGGGTTACCTACGTTGGTACAGTCCCTCCTTGTCTAATGGAATATATATATTTGGTTTGGTACTTTATGGTACAGCAACAAAAGTAGGTTATTTAGTGCTGATGCCATTCGAGTAGCATGCCTTGTCCAATGACACACCACGGTATCTTACCCAGGCTGTTCTGCTGGCATCATTCGAACCTACACCCTTTTCAGATCGCGAGGCTGGCGCACAAACCAATGCAACTTCTGTGGGGAATTTTTTAAATATCATTTGAATTTTTCTATATCTGGCAAAAATTTGGAAGGAAAATTACTTAAATATTTAAACTGTATGATATTCAGTTTTTTGTTAATAGTACTAACTAGATATAAATCTATGCACTTCACTCCACTTTCCTCAGCATTTTATAACCTTCAGAGTATTGCTGTGACATAAAAACAATTCAGCTGAACCCAAACACTATACATTGTACCTCCCTTTAACAGCCACAACATCCATTGTTTAATTTACAGGACCAATATCACCATACCTGCCTCCACAAAAATCACCATCCCCGCCTCCACAAAAAACCCACCAGACCTGCAACCTCCCAATGTTTATGTTTCATGCCTTACATAATTTAGAACTTGAATAATATTACACTATTTGTTAAGGATGCCTTGCATTTTGTTTTGGCTACTAATTTGTTTAGAGTTTTAAAAACTAGATGTTTTTGTTGGTACAGACACCCAAGATGTATGTAATAAGAGAAGCTCCGTTGTCTTGTTCCATGGATATTTATGAAATCACAGTTTAACGCAACCATGAAGTTAATAAATTTTCTCACCATATAATAGCATATGAATTCAGTGTAAAAACATATTCTTAAGATTTTGAAACAGATTGCTAGTTTAACAACCGATTCGTAACATTTTTAAATGATTGTCAATGGCGAAAATTTCTTTTATAAAAATGTATTCAAAATTGTATTCAATCTTCAATTCACATTAAGTACTTTGTAAACAGTGTTCAACTGAGAACAGTTAGTAGGAGTTTAAGTTCTTCTTGCTATAACCAATACAACTATGTTAGTCATGCAGTACCATTATTGGGTGTGAATAAACATAATTGGCACATTTTCAATGTTGTCATACAGTTTATGAACTAAAATCATTCAAGGACAACATAATACCATATACCATAATATTAAGCGTAAATCGTTTACATTGAAAATGGAAAATCTATTTAGATATGATAGCAAAACTAAATGATTGAATTGGAAATTAATTTAAAAGAACTTACAACTGCAGCCATGCTTTGCTTTTTAAAGAAATATAATTTGTTTGAAAGAATTTTGTTTACAGTTAAGACTTTCTCAACATAACAAGATATGCATTTTTATTATCACTGATTCAGGAATTGATTATTTGCACATTTTGACAATTGTGTAGTGCTCAGCAAGGTGTATGGATTAATGTCGGGGAAATGCACGTTTGAAGATTACACAGGTAATTAATACATAGCTACAAAGACTTTGTACTGCTCAGTGACATACTATCAAATCATGTGATATTGAATTTGATACAATATTTCATCATGATACATTGTTCATGTAAGCCATTGAGTATCGCTGTCGAAATGGACATCTTGATAATCTTGTTATCACTGCTCATCCAGGATGGATATTCATATCAACACAGGGTTTTCATCAAAAGACTTTTTATGATCTAGTTGGTCCTAAAGGAAAATGATGCCGATGTAACATTCATTATGGTCACGACACCAACCATCTTGAAAATCTTGTTATTGGGAGTCCTTCTGAACTGAAAGTCAGTGTGGTGTTTGCACCAAAAGACATCTTGTCTAATTAATGCTAAATAAAACTGGTGCTGCCTGGACATCTAATACGACTGCCACAAAAGCCATCTTTGAAATGTTGGAATTTATACGTATCCTAACTGGAAAGTCATATCAGCAAAAACGGGTTTAACAAAACAGACTTATTATAGTGCCTTGTGAGGCTTAAATGAAACGTGTGCTTATCTGACATCCAATATAGCTACCATGGCAGTCATCTTGAAAATCTTTCTCTCACTTCTCCAGAATAACTGAAAGTTCGGTCAACATGGGATTTTCACCAACGGAGTAATTTTTACCTCTAGTTAATTATAGTGTCAATCTAACATCAAATATGGACTCTATGGCAGCCATCTTGAAACATTTCTCGTTGTCACTCCTCCAGATTGGAAACCCATATTGACAAGTGGTTTCAGACAGGTAGCTTCTTATGATATCTGACTGGTCCTGAATGAAATTGATGCTGGTATGATATGTCATCAATGAGGGCAACATTGGCAGCCACCTTCAGACTCTTGTAATTGCTTTTCTTCCAGAATTCATTGTCATATGAACATAGAGTTTTCACTAACTGGTTTCGGATGATATCTAGTTTGCCCTGAATGAAAAAAGGTTCCCTCTCGATAACCTGTATGGCTGCCGCAAGGAACATATTGAAAGTCTTGTCATTAGTTCTTCATAATTGATGGCAGTATTGATATGGGGTTTGCACCAATGGTCTTCTTGTGGTATCTAGTTTGTCATAATTAAAATTATGCTGATCTTATATTCAGAATGGAAGCCAATACAAACTTTCAACACGCCTTAGTTTTAAAAAATGGTCTGACTGTGACTTGTGGAAATTCATTATAGATCGTAAACTATCTATCCGTTCAAGGGAATTTGTTAAAATGGTAACTTTTCTACATAAACTCTATTGGTCATTGGCTTTACAAAAGGAGAGTCGTGTTATCTTAAGGAATATAATTCAGATTTTAATCATATGAGGAAAGATTTAACCCAGACAGATTACATTCCTTGAAAAAATATTTGCTTCTGTCTTGCATTCAAACTTAAAATCTTGTTGCTTATAAAACATAAATATATCCTGTCAAATTGTTTGAATGATTTTGAAAAAGAAATTAATAAGTTTGTCGCAGAATAGAAACCGAGTGGGTTTTGGACCAAATGAATAATACAAACACAATATGTGAAAGATGGAAATTTATGAAATGAATTAATAAAGAAAAATATATAATGTATAAATACAATGATTCTCTCACGCTCTCAACACACGATTGATCCTATTACTCTACACAAACATTCACACATTGAAAATAAACCAAAAATATGAAGTCAGTATGAAATACAGATTCAAGAAACCTCATGGACTGCAGATACGTTTTAAATAATATTATGCACTATGAGAGAGATTCACATAATCTCACGTATGGTACTACGAATAGGATTCAAATAATGTCAAGGTATTCAAATGTGTTTCAAATACTGTTATACACTATGAGAGAGATTCACATAATCTCATATCATGTTTTTAATGTCCCTCGTCGCAAGATATTTCCGGCGAGGTACATGTCAGTACAGTCGCTTACCTGGAAAAACACTTATTCACCCTAGATAACGTTGTACGCATGTACAACAAAAAATAGTCAAATAGTTCTAAGGCAAAACCAAGTTATTTGTTTTGTGCCTAATTCAGTGACAAAGTTAATAGAGAAGAAAAGATAAAATGAAGAGTATTTCTGAAGGATATTGTTATTTACTTTTAATCCGAAAAAGAAATGTCATATAAATATCTCACAATTTATATCCATCCCCTTTTGTTCCTGTTTAATGCACTTTATTACCCGAATTGTCATAGCCATCAGTATTTTCAACACACTGAGTTTCTTTTTTTCCAGAAATTTTGTACATACTACACATATACTTTATTTATAATGTCTTTCAAATTAAAATTCAATAAAATTTGACTTGCATGACCCCAACTCGTGCACATAAAATCATGAAGTCATATATTGTTTATCATTAACAGAAACAACGACATCGTTTTTGGCTACATTGATGAATTTAATAATTTACTGTATTGCATGCCTATTCTAGCATTTAATTATCCAGAGAATAATCATAATTTTTATATGTTAATCTTATCCATGGCTCAAACTGACTAAAATCACGTTTTTTTTGAAGAGTTGAATTTTAAAAGCATGTAAATGATAATCCACCTAACGTGCTGATTTGTGGAGAAATATAAAAATAGCTAGAATCCATCTGGAACACAAAAGCCCTTTTGTCAGTCATATTTTCAAGCATATTTACAAGATAAGCCATTTCGTTTTCTTTTCCATGAGATGAGGAGGTGTGGTGTATGCACCAAATAGTATAAATTTGTACCTTCGTTTTTTAACCATATTCCAAAATCTAACTTTTGCACATAGGGTAAATATTTGCACCGGTCATGACAAATATATTACATAATACACAAAAATCTCTTTAGTTATTTAATTTGAGTTAGAGGTAATGTGAATGCGTCTTCCAATCAAAACCTAGGATAGGCAGTGTACTTTATTTTAAGACCATTATAGATTAAGGCATATTCTTTCTCATTGGTCACTCAATATAAATAATAGAACAATAATAGCATTTCTTAAGATTGTCAGCTGCGTACCTATTTCTAGCTTTTGCTGAGATGGTGAAGTGAAATGATTAAATAATTATGTTTTTGAAACTTTCTTTTAAATTTTTAACAAACATGAATTGTTATTGAAACAGAAAAAACACGTTGAACAACAGCTTCTCAAAAATCACTAATGTTAGAATGACCTTCAACGATTCATAGGACTGAATTATCCTTAAAGGATACAACTTGTCTAATCAAAAAGTATGGATCTGTGCTAAACTGCGTTGAAGAAAGTGAGGGACACATTTGGTATAAGAACCTCGATTGTTTCTAATATTCTAAAGAAACAAGAACTGTACAATTATGAATTTGAAAACAACAGTGATGCAAACAAAAAAGTCGTTTCAACAGTGACAGTAAATTTGACTATAATATTTGGCTGTTTTCAGTCACACCAAAACATTCCACTCCCCCTCTCTCTCTGTCTCTGTTTCTCTCTGTCTCTGTCTCTCTATGTCTTTCTCTCTCCCTCTGATTACGCTCCTAAGAAGAAGGCATATTATTTCACTTGTCCCAAAACTTTTGTAAACCGATAGCATTTAAAAACCGAATATTTGGTGCATCCCAAGGGTTTTTGTTAGAATTGAACGAAGGAGAAAAGAATATTTTAATATTTTTGGAAACGTTTTCAAATAGTGCTGCCATAGAAAACATTGTGTTGATGTTGTTATGGATACCTCAGAGTTCTTCCATTTTCAATAACATAACTTTTTAAAAGATGTCATTTATTTATCAGTACATTATTTGGAAGCAAACTGCCATTCTTGAATTTCAAGACATAGATTGGACGGTCTGTACATTTATTGCAAAATTACTACCCTTGACCACAGTTAAGACTATGCTTTAATATTTTGAATCAATGCAATTATTACTCTTTATTACATATATCTATCCATGACAAAATATTTACTTCATTCTTCTCTGATTTATGCCACATATTCGGTCAGTTTCTTATTAATCAGGATGGAGAACTGACTTTTAATTCTCTGAGCACACTTTATAGCTCTTTCCACCCTTTTTACAAAATGTGTTGCTTCATCATGTATGTGTATTACACTGTTAATCACTGCCTTCATGACTGAGCTAGACAATTATGTTACTACAGCGTATGATGGCAGATTTAGTTTTTACAGTGTTTACAGATTTAGTCTCGCCTCATTGGTCATTTATATCTATCCCTTCGTTGATGATGTTGTTGAAATTATTTTGATGTATTTGCCGATATTATCAATTTTTATCATCTTCTTAATACTTTTTCATATTATCTTATAAAATGTGATGTCTCTATTCTTTTTAAGAGGTTATTCTAACCATAATGAAAACGTTCATTAAACTGTTCAGTTCTGCTTTGTTCTGGTAAATTTTCTAGATTTCAGGATTTGTGAAATAGTGGGGGAAGCAGAGATATTTACATATGTTGTTCTTACTACTCTATATTTAACAAAACAACAACTTACAGTTCATACGTTGTGTTGCATGCCAGATGTTTGTAATTCATTAGGCTAGTCAGCTCTATCAATGGCAAGCTGGAGACTGCTATAGTCAACTCAAGTATCTGTATGATTATGACTTAGGCCAATAAAAAAGTGGGATTTATAACTCTAAAAAGCGGACACTCTGTTAATAACAGAAATGGTGTACATAGTGAATTGTGGCTTTGCATTGGCGAATGTATGCATCCTTCTGACGGCTGGATTATGGTGAAGTAGGGGGTGCAAATAGCAGCACATAATAATAATAATAATAATAATAATAATAATGAGGACTTTGTATACCGCCTAATCTTTAGATGCTCTAAGCGCTTTACAACATTGGACAACACCTATAAGATAAAAAAACATATAATGATATGATTACAAAAACAAACACCATGAAATTAGAAAACATTAAAAGAATATGCTGAGAATATTTAAGGTAGGAAATATTATTAGGTCTTAAGTTTGTTCTTGCAGTCGAAATAATAGAGTTTTGAGAGTCCTCTTGAATGTGATCACTGTGTCTTTGTGTCTAAGTTCAGTGGGCAATTCATTCCACATTGCTGGGCCCTGGTATGCAAAAGAACGCTGTCCATATGACTTTGTTTTCATAGTGGGAATAATGAGTATACGATTGTCAGAAGAGGAGCGTAAGTATCTTGCTGGTGTGTACACATGGGTGGCGTCGGATATGTATGTTGGACTAGAGTCTGACAGTGAAACGTAGCACAGAGAACAAATTTTGTGTTTGATTCTGGATCGAATGGATAGCCAGTTTAGGGTACAGAGCAGCGGGGAGGTGTGCTCTAATCATGGTAGTCTAAGCATGATCCGAGCAGCTGTGTTTTGAACTTTTTGAAGTTTCTGGAGCAGATATTGAGATGAACCAGACAGAATTGACTTACAATCGTCCAGTCTTGAAAGCACTAATGAATACACAAGTGTTTTAGTGGTATCAAAGCTGCATATGCAAAGCTGCAAGTGACTGAAACCAGAATTTCGCAGAATGCTTTGTCTAAATTGCAATCATAATCATAAATTGTAATCATATTCAGGCCAGAGGCAGTTAGACATTGTAATGATATGCAGGTCAGGGGCAATTTAGACATCGTAATGTTATGCAGGTCAGAGGCAGTTGGACATAGTCATGATATGTAGGTCAGGGGCAATTTAGACAAAGCATTCTGCCAAATTCTGGTTTTAAGTATAGCTTTGCATATAGAATTTAACCCATAAAATCAGTATGGTATTCCCATTTTGCAACAGCATCAAATATATACCATCATTTTACATTAACTGTGTTATCAGTGCCAAAAAAATGTATCACATTGCTGAATTTATCACCATATTCCCAGTTCTTGCATCCGTATTTTTCTGGGCCATATGTGCTCAAACTGAGTTTGTTTGTACTATGATTGAAATTACAATGTCACATTGTCAGGCACACAGATTACAGTAAAATGTCACTTATACAGAGTCATCAGGCAACTCTGTTCAAACAGCAAAACTATGAATGATTGTCCAAGGTCACTGATTAAATAAGCTTGGATGACATGGATTCTTTTCACATCTTCACTTGTAGGTAATTACCTTTTATCACCTGTGAAAGCGACATTGATCATTGATCAGTAGTTAATTACTTCGGATTGGACTACGGAATGCCTTTAATCTTACTGTTATTAGTCTTTAAAGTTAATTCTGCTTGATTAGCCGAGGATTGCTGTATGACAAATTTCATAATTTCATTGTGACATTAGCAACAAAAATGTAAAAAAAAAAATACTTTTTTATTGTTTGCGTAAGGATGAAAAGTCATGGAGTTTTAAAACTGGCAAATAAGTGTGACCGCTCAAAAGCTCTCTCTACTTCTGCCCATATGTTCAAAGACCCCATGAGCTACAATGTCTTTGCTTAGGCATTGTTTAACAAAAAGGTATTCAAAGTTCATCATTAAGAACGAAACATTAAATTCTTATATTTTGGGCGCACTTCATTCCATTATTTACATTCATCCTATGTTTATGCACAGGCAATTATAGGTCTTTAAAATTAACTTTTGTCCTCGAAAAGTCTTTGAAATCTCTGACGAAATATCTTTAAAAATCATGTATGAGCAACAAATCAAATCAAATAATCAGCATCCAGATAAGGAATGTTATTATGTATAAGAGGAAATAGGATCTTGGTTATATGCAGTCATTATGGATATTGATTAAGATGCCTGATGAGTGATATCTAGAATAACAGATTGTTTCATCATTTTTTTTTAAATATTGCCAAGTCCAACACGATATGATGCAAACTATTTTTTCTTGGATACCTGCAACAGTTGTCCAAATCTCTCTGTTTATTCTTTCATTATTCTTTTCTTTATTTTAAGTTGCAAGCTTTAAAGTGATACATAAGTATGCGAGGACTTCTTAAATATGAACCCTTTTGTTTCTTTAAAATTATTTTGTTGATGAGGCAAAATTTTTATTTAAATTTTCAGTAACATCACTAGGAGGTAGTAGAAAAGTGGAAATGGTCCTTCAGAAATCGTAGCAAGATTTTCAGTGGTCCAGCAGCAGAGAGGGCGAACAGCCTCTAATTGATTCACTCTCGAATCGTAAAAATAAGCCTTCCCTGAAAATCGCAAAAGAAGGGGTTGCGGCGTCATCGTGACACATCTGAGGTATTCACCCTCTCTGCTGCTTATAAATAAAATTATAACCAATAATGCCAGAGAGAGGGTGAACAGGCTCTAATTGATTCACTCTCGAGTCCTAAACCTTCCTGAAAAAAAGATCGCGGCGGTGACTGTGCGTGTCGAGACAACACACTCGTTGCTGCTATCCTCCAAATTTTTATCAAGACCGACTCGGTATCTCGACCTTGGGTCATGTAAATTTATCGTTATTAATCCATGCGGGGACAACTGAGCCTGACTAAGCAAATTTTTAAACTTAATTATGTCCATATAAGCGCTCCACCAGGTCTGATGACTTTTTCTCAAGGTATGTGTATCAACGCCATTAAACACCGCAAGAATATTGCAGTTATCTCTGATCACTTTTGGTATTTGTGTACATCGCTGGGTTACATAAATTACATCTGTTTTTTTATGTCTTCCTCGAGAAAATCCTTTATCTGGATTTGATTGCTTATCCAGCATTACATCGTCGTATACAACTAAATTATTAATAAGCCCATCAATATCATCAATACTTGACGATTCATTAATATCAGTAATAAATCCAATAACATCCTCATCGTGTATCATCCTCGCGCTTTCGTTAAAATCCTTTAGCATTTCGTAACATCGTTGATCATCAACTGACGGTGGAACTAAGTACAACTTATCCCATCTCCTCCACTTCATTATCAAATTAAGTAATAGCTGTGTCTTACCAGATCCAGACGGTCCAATTATAATCGTTCTGATAGAATCTGGCATTGCTGGAAGATGAATGACCGGTTCGCGCTTTTTTGTTCCCGAGAAATCCGTGACCTCCATGTTATAGAAATATAATAAATGATATGGATTTATATTGTGTGAAATGCAGGGCTTGTACTCCTACGAGTACACTAACAAATATTACTACAAAAAAAAAAAAAAAAAAAAAAAAAATAACAGATCAGCAGTTACAGGCAAATGTGAAGACTGTGGTACAAAGAAATTTAAATTTATTCCTGCTGACAAGTCAGTGCCAGACAATATAAAAAGGAGGAGGTGATATTGCCGCCAAGTTAACAAAATTACCGGGAACTCCGTGGGCTAGGTACCCAGGAGAAAAATACCTTCCAGGATATAATTACTGTGGTCCTGGTACTCGACTTGATATCAGGCTTGATAACCAAGATCAGCCAAAACCAGGTGAGTATCCAGTAAATGCTATTGATAAAGCGGTCACGCTCATGATGTAGCTAATAAAAGTAAAAGCCTACAAGACAGACATATCGCGGATGTGAAATTGATTCATGCGTTAAATTCCATAAAAAATAAACCTTTCAAAGGATCAATAGCTGTTTGGTGAGATCTGCAATGAAGGGTAAGCTTGTATTGGGAAACGGAGTTTCCTAAGCTTGTAATTAGTCAACCGATTATTATCATCACAGAGTCGATTTATTATTCCCCACGAGGATACTGGAGGGGTAGAGCAGCGATTAGTAAATTCGCCAAAGCAGCAGGTGTCGAACGTTCTACTGCTGAAAAATGGTTAGCCAGAAGGCAATATGGCAAATTTAACCACCACCGCCTAAAACAATTCAGTACGCACATTTTGATGTTAGTGTTCCTAATGAAGTTCATCAGGCTGATATTTTATTTCTACTACATGATAGTATTAAAATTGGAAGACGCCAATTAACGTACAAATACGCGTTAGCTGTCTTTGATGTTGCAAGTAGATATAAAGAAGCAGAGCCTTTAATTTGTTAAACTCCCTTAATTCTACATCAAGACATCTGTGACTATCAGTTATCTCCTCGTAATAATCCACAAAATTATTTAGCCATCCGTGTGGAGATGGCCCAACAAACGATGGTGGGTGACCATGATCGCCACACATGAGCACAGCTGTAGTTTTCAATAACTGCCAATCGAGAAACATTTTTAATGTATCTAGCGACACTGTGCATACTTCATCCCAAATAATAATTTTTGGAATATATTTCTCGCCCATTCAAACAGGAGTCCATGCGTCACCCTTGTATCGAAAAAATCTATGATAAGTACATGAGTGCACTCCTCGTTGTTTCATTTGTCTTGCGAGTCTGTGTGTAGGTGTTAAAACAACTATATCATTTGAATTCTGTCGAAATAATTCCCGGTCCGGTTAGATAAATAGTCTTGTGTCTGGATACTGGATCATACATAGATGCCGCTGACGATAATTATGATAACTGATTATTTTTGTAATAAATATCTTTAATCGCAACATCTGCGGATTCAGAATAATTATATAACATTTCTTGTTTTATTCTCCATTCGCCCCATGATGCATCAGTACTTGTAAAACGAGTCAGTAATTCTGCATTTTTTTCTCGATATAAAATGAATCCGTAGCAACAATGACTGACTGCAGTGTCAGTGAATCTATTTATCATCGATAATAAATGTATAGAAACATAAGCGAGCATTGAAGATGTTAAATGAGTAAACTGAGGTGACTCGCCATCAATATAACCAACAATTGTACCTATCCGTGTTTCGTCAGATAAATAGGCGTTTTCTCGACTTACAAATATATTTCTCGCTGTTGCATCAGCGATTATAAAATTATATTCAGCATCATCTAGAATTAATCGTGCATAATGTCGTTTATGATCATATGACTCGCCTTAGGTGAATTTACCGATTATTCTTCTACCGACATCCTTTGCCGTTTTTACATCATCAGGTGGTGGTAACCAAACTTCGGTCTGATTCTGATAAGATATAATTGCCTCAATTACAATCAACAATATTAATATTTTACAATCAAGCATATATCGTAATAAAACTATTGGTGCCCAGCGTTTTTATGAAAAGTGTCTACCAAACCAAACATAACAGATTGGATGAAGACCTTTAGCAAACTCGAATGATACAATACGAACGAATCCGGTTAGATCAAAATCAGGTAGTGGTCCGTTTATCGATACTCTTGTCATCTCGTTAGTGAGGTGTCCAAATCTTTTAAAATAACCAGAATATTCTCCGTTACCAATAAAACTTCCCGGATAACACGCTACCATATCTGCGGAAATAACGTAGTTGTGGTCATACTTGGTATTTCACAATCCACCGTGTCTGTATTCACAGCAACTTTATTGTACGTCTTCGAGAAATTCAAATCGTGTTGACTTCCACGAATTTTTCTCTCTTGCAAAGTGAGCAGTAACAGACGGAACTGTAAAACAACTATTTAGTAATTGCTCAATAGTCTCTGTTGAAAATTTTCTGCGCAAGATTTTTCATTTCTACATGAAGAGATTCTTTACGATATACTTCGCCGTTAGGTCTTACAAAGTGATCATATTTTTCATCACTGGAATTCTGAAATAGCCATACTAAGAGAGAATCGTTTTTACTTATTTCGTGAACAAAATCAAAAATGTTTCTCCCAGAGTCTTCCACCCCCCCCCCCCCCGAGAAACTCCGGGGCGTAAAATCTTACAGTCCGATCTCGTGGAAATATTGTGACTGCGCTGGTCCAGGCGTGAGCATTATGATCAATAATTTCAATCCGAGCTCCCTTCAACTTATTCTTTGATTCGTACAAAATCTCACCGGTTGTCGTTTTTACTTTTATTGGAAATTTTAATTTACTTCCTAACTCGGTGACATCATTTATTGTAGCTCCGGTATCCTTGACTAATTCAGCCCATTTGTTTATTTTTTCACGTCGTAGATCCGTTAACTCATCTCCACGCATCGCGTTTGTAAAACGTTCGATTACTCTTCGGCTACACAATTCAGAGTTGACTTTGAAAATCTCATCGGCGCAAGATCATTAATGTTGGAGTTGTCATTTAGCTGATAAATTCCATCAATAACTGCTGTTATAGGATACGCTCGTTCGTAATATGGTTTATCAATACCAGTCAACATTCCTGGCTTGGAATTTTTACTTAGCACAGCGGTTTTTCCATTAGCATGGACATGGTCACGTTTGTCACGGATAATCCACCCATCATAATCTGTTTCTTCTGATAATACAATAAACTTTATTCTTAAAAAATATCTTTGATCGTCGAGATAATCGATAATCGTTTTCTCCCGCGTATCGTCCATGGTAGCATCAATGACTTCGTCGAACCATTATCATCACGTATAATTTTGAACGTCGACCACGTGTGACGTGCCCCATCATTACGAAATTCTTTTTTAGCATTCCTAATAATAGTAATCATATTATTCGTCCGATCAGTCAGAGTTCGACTCCGCAAGTCAGGAGTTATTCTGTCAAGATCGGATCTGGATTTAGGAAACGAAGATTTCCATTGCTCGATTGTAGATGATCTCTCAAACTCTTACATGTTGTATTTCAGACAAATTTGTATTCAATTAGGTGTAATATTGATGCTAGTATAATGATCAAGTAAAAACAAAAATGATTGGATTACTGAATTCGACGAGAACACGTAAACCCGCAATCTACAGATGCTCCTAAACATCTAGCACTGCTAAATCTTATTAATATAAAAATTCTTTATAAAGTAGCCGATAAATTCCATAAACAATCGCGTTTCTTTTATCCAATTGAGCTCTATTTTGTCTGTCAATTCTAGCCAACATTCCCCACCCGAAATTTTTACTTAACAAAAGGATTTTATCATCAACACGGAGAGGATCACGTTCGTTACGAATGATCCACTCTGGGTGGTACTCCATCCATGCCGCATCCGGATGCTTTGGCTCAATAAACTTTACTCGGATAAAATATCTTTGATTGTCGAGATAATCATTAATGCTTTTCTCTCGCGCACATTAACTTTTAGAAAGGGCATCTATACTCAATTCGCCATCATTGTCCCGTCCCAAATACAGAATTTCGTCAACATGTGTGATGTCCCATCATTACGAACTTCCTTTTTAGCAATTCTGATATCAAAAATCAGATTAACATTGCAATTAGCTAAATCTCGCCTATCCCTGTTTGATGTTAGTCTGTCAAGATCAAATCAGGTTTCAGGATACGAATTTTCCCAAGCCTGGGTTGTAGATAATCTCTCAAACTCTTCCACTTTATATTTCAGACAAGTATTAAAATTAAAATTATTATGTATATGATGAATCGAAATAAGAAAACAGTGCAAGTGGTTGATGATAGGATCTTCAACTCCTAGTAACAAATCCTGCACAAATGAATTCTGCAGTCAACATTTGCAAAGTGTATGGAGAGGAAGTCTTGGTCCACAACTGTGTTTACGGTGTGGCATTGGAGTTAGAGGGAAAACGCAGCTGTGTGTGCAATTTGGTGGTAAAAGATACAGACAACTACAATGATATTATAATAAAAAAATAACGACTCTGTCCTTAATACGGTATTAAGAACTCCTGAAGACTATATAGCCAGATTTGAAGATAAATTATAATTCAGACAAATAATATTATATATAAATGGAGCAAAAAGAATTTGTCAGACATTCTGACATCAAGAATTACGAAGCATCTCGTGATGGTGTAAACAAACATTTTCAGCGGAAAAAGCCAGTTGGTACTGTTGTATAACTGGTTATCTTAGATTCAACGTTGGTAAGAAAAAATATTACAATCATAGATTCATATTCGAGACTTTTCATGGGGCGATCAAAGACGGTCTTGTGATCGATCAAAAAACTTATCGATTAATACTGACACTAACATGATGATATGATGACATTTTATGATAATACTCGTATTTCTAAATCACATGGATTAAGGTAAAACATTAAGATTTTCCACTGGTGCATCAACAACCTTCATTCGACCACCAACACCTTCAAGTAACATTGCGACAAAGCAATGTGTCTTGAAAGTGTTGGTGGTCGAATGAACAACAATACAGGTATATAATTTTGAATAATTTATTTAATGTTTGTTTTTCAAGCTGTTGAGCTTATAAGATTACAGAAAATTTTAGAAACATGAAATGTTGCAGACTTTGTGCTTCACAACACCCAGTGGAAGTTACTGGTATGCTTTATCAGATACCCACACAGGTTAGACCAAGACATGAACTCATGCAGACAGAGGAGAGATGTATCTGTAACTCATGGGAGCTCTTAATTATATAAGCCGATAAACCAATTTATACCCAATTGTATTTTATAAAAAAGCATCAAAAGTGGTAACAGGCTGAGCCATTTTTTTTTGGCAGACCACCTTATTAACCTGTATAAATATGCATAGATCTCACTCATGATCAAACGTTTAGCTTGCAAAACATGTTTGCTCCAAATCTGATCAAAAGTATGACTTCTGGAGAGTGATAACAAGTTCAATACATTAGATACACAAACACTTCATTAAGATGCTCTGATGTTAACCTTCAGTAAACTCATCTGAGATCCTGATGATACGAACTTGTAGACAGCTTACAAGACCTGATAATCGCATACAAGAACACATAATTTATAAGCATCAATTTCATTCACAATCAAATCTGAAACATAGCATCATGATTCAAGCCTCCATACCAATTCAGGATTACTCTTGCGGCCTACGTGGTTGGCGAGTCTATCTTGGATGTGAGAAGTCGCGGGTTAGACCCCTCACAATTCTTATAAAATGGTACTAGCAGATGTCCCGCTTGGCACTCAGCTTTAAGAAGTAAGTGTTATGACTGGTTGGCTGGTGTCAGGATAACGTAACTGGGTGAGAACACGATGCTTCATGTCTGCGGCATTATGATCCTATGCCAGACATCACTATAAACTGTCACACTGCAGACATTGTAGTAATATGTTTGAAAAATTGTTAAAGCTACATTAAAATTCCAAGTGAAACGTACACTCACCAATTCTGAAAAAAAATTCTGATCAGAAATATAGCATCTAGACAACAAGCTCATTCAGTTAGATGCATAGCTTCTCATTAATATACATGGATTTAGAGAACTACTGCTACCTTGCAAATCCTGCCCTCAAAGGTTTAACATTTTTTAATAAAAGATCTAAATATTATCTGCCCATCTTAGTGGCAGTTAGATTGATCACCTCTTGATATTGTAATTGGTGCCAAATCTGAAGTGAAAAATTGATTTCTATTTCAAAGGCTAATTTTTTTTAATAAAGTGCTAAATGTTACCTGCTCATCCAAGTCACAGTTAAATTGATCTCCTCTTGATACTGGGATTGAAGCCAAATCCCATGAAATTGTCAGTTACTACTGGAGCGGAAGGCATGCTCTCTATCTCTATATGGATGCAACTGCTGAGAGGCTGTATGTGTTATTATGACTGGGTAAGTATTAGTGAAGAAACATAAATTAATATGTAAAAAAATTGGTTTCTTCTTCAAATACCTTACCTGTTGATACTACCTTACGAGAATAGGTAAGAGGTCAAGGGAGATGCTTCCCCTTACCCTGAGATGCCAGTTCCAATCCTTTAAGGAATTTGATACTGCTTCAAGATATGCAGAATGGAAAATAAATTCCATATGTCAGGGAGTGGATTCAAAAGGGAAAAAATTATTTCCCAAAATCCAGTAAACATTGTGAAACCCCATCTTTATGAAGCTGTCAGACAACTCAAAAAGGTAACCTTCTGGACCATGGGTAAAGGTTACTCCAGATCAAACCGAGTCTGATAGGATGAAAGATCTCTGATAAGACTAAAGAAGTGTATTTGATCTCCATCCAATGGTATGAATAGTTACAGTCAGAACAGTTTCAGTCTCAAGCAATGTTTGTGGTGACTGTCCTATCTATGTGAGCTGATATGTGAAGCAAATTCATTGGTGTTTGGTCTGATATGCAGAACAAATGTCCCACCTTATTCAGGATTAAACAGCTCAAACTGGGTCATGATCTTGAGATGAGGTGTCCACAATAGACAGGAAAATTATCAATATCTGATTATCCATGAACGGTATCCTATTAGTGGTAATGAAAACTTTCCATCTTGTCAGAACTGGATGCAGATGGGTCCACAAAGAGAAAAAAGTATTAACTGATTTTGCCTGGCACTTGTCAAAGCAGTGAGATGCAGACTTCCATGAGAGATGAACTAATTAAGCCCTTGAGAAAATTTCAAGCTGTTTTTTTTTCAGTTAGGTTAATTCCCACGATGATAAATTCCATTTGGGCATTGATACACTGCCACTGGAAAGGTAGAATACAAAACGAACAGAAGAATGGATCAGTTGTTGGTTTGTGCAATATTCTCTCTTTCATAATAACAGTGTGGCAGTGATCGTGGAATGTGAGGAATGGAAGCCTAAGTTGTATAAAATGCTCTTGTGTACTCCAATGAAAATACATTACATCACATTTCTATGCATCTAAGGTTGATGGCCATCTCAACTGAGGGATTCTCCACCACATATTGTGAGAACTGTTTGTTGTTTAAGGGCATATTTTATAAGATCCAGACGTGCATGTTCATTAACTCTGGATTGGGATGAAAGACATATCATGGATGCTTAATGGAGATGAGGGAATATCTCGATTCCTACAAATATGTTGCAAGGTTGATGGGGTTGGTCCAAGATTCCCATTTGAGTTATTATAAGGAGATACTTTTTGGATTCCTGTATCACATTCAAAACATGAAGTGCTGGAGAAGTGTATATATTTGGATTTTTCCAATCTATATAAAGAACATTGATTATCCAAGCCTTTTGATCCAGGACAGGTGAGACAAAGGTTTGGATTTTGGCATTCCACTTTGTTGACAGCAGGTCCATAATAGGTCGATCACACCAAGCATCAATTCAGTCAAAACTGAGGGATGAAAAGACCATTCCATTTGTGTTAGTTCCTTCTTGCAGGACAAAGTGTCCACCAATATACTTCAGTCCAAGCCTGGAAAGTGGAGATTTTCTCATCATAGCAAGACCTAATAACGACAAGGAAACCTGAGGACAGTTTTCATCATTTTCAGATGAAGGTAGTGAAACCATTGTCTATTGTGCTACTGCAATGCAGCTGGGAAAAAGTGATGAGGATGGTGGTTTACTACACTTGCAGCACATCGTTAGTTTGTTCCCATTACTTCTAAGGTGTCGCTCAATAGTGCCTCCCTTCAGGTGGCAAACGCTTGAGAGACAAGGTAAGTGAAGAAACATCTCTTGAAAACTGAAGCACCAAGATGGACATTGTATGCCAGAAGTTTTGATGTACTATGCAGGTAATATTGATCCCTGAGGGTAGCTATATAAACTGGACGTCATCCATAATGAAATACCTGGCATGTGGTTAGACTGACCATCATCCACAGAAGTGCTTTGTAGCACTATGCAGGTCAGTGGGCTATATAACTGGTTTCATGAAGTGGGTTCATGGGTCTTATGGCACTAAACTGGGCATCATATGCAGGAAGTGCTTAGCAGCACCATGTGAGTCGTTGAATAGGCCAAGTTCATTTTCAATTGTGGTCAATACCCATTGTGATTTGAGATACATGGCCGAATCCATTCATATAGGAATATCTTGGCTGGCATGATGTTACCCAGTTCATTGTGTTGATATGGGAAATGGGATATTAACCAACATAGCTGGTCAGTAATTCTGATATAAGAGACTAACAATTTGCTCTCCATCTTGCTCCCCAATAAATGATAAGGTTTCAAACCCTTGTGTGCAAGCTGATGTTGTCATCCCTCAAGTATTGATTCTGTGCCCTCTCCTTAGTACCAAAATAATCACTGCTCATTGATTTCTGCCTTTATATGGAATTCTGACATGAATTCAAGGAATGAAAATCAGAGAAACCTATACATCTTGAGTAGTTGTCTTACCCGTGATCTACAAAATCTGCACAATAAAACAGAGTAGTGTCTTACCCATGATCTACAAAATCTGCAAAATAAAACAGAGTAGCTGTCTTACCCGTGATCTACAAAATCTGCACAATAAAACAGTGTCCTGCTTTATGAACTTACGCGTGTCCGTGCACAGTTACCATCTACGATAAATACCCATAGTAGGGTCATTTGGCCTGTACAGGTAGAGAAGATAGCATCACTATCAATATTTACCAAGTGGATGCTAAATAATCAATTTTAGTAACAAGTAGCTTGTAGGAAGGTCTATTTGACACTGAAGCATCACTTATGGTAACTATATGTATAGAATCGAAGACACAAGTAGTCATTTTTATGTAAACATAGGATGGCCAATTTTTCAGGGTTTATACAGGTTTACATGACAAAAAATTCAAGGACAGAATCCAGATTCTCAAGGAGAAACAAAGAATCAAGATAGAAGTTCAAATGCCTCTAAAATAGGTAAAGTAGAAGAATAATACGAAATACATGTAATGGAAAGCATGCTGTATTTGCCATTAGTAATTCAGTGGAACTACAAGT
Source organism: Sinohyriopsis cumingii (assembly GCA_028554795.2). Lineage (NCBI taxonomy): Eukaryota > Metazoa > Mollusca > Bivalvia > Unionida > Unionidae > Sinohyriopsis > Sinohyriopsis cumingii. The sequence continues at coordinate 2,569,321 of JAPYKE020000094.1, read as the reverse complement.
AAAAAAAATGTACAAGTACTGCAAGAGCTGAAAAATGTGGTGCTATACCTAGATATGCAGACTTCCATTCTCCACATGGATAGTGCTTAGCAATAACGTTGTCAGGAAACAATCTTAAAAAATTCAGAAATGTCTTCACTGGAATGAAAACTGAACTGGCTTGTGACAAGTTTTAGAGTCCTGCAAATTTATGCTTTATGAACCCCCATGATTTAAACAGGATATTGTAAAAGGGAAACCACTCGCATGCAATTTTACACAGGATATTGTATAAGGGAAACTATTCGCATGCAATGTTATACAGGATATTGTATAAGGAAGACCACTCGTGCTCAAATAGTAGGCAACACGTTCACTGTCCACTAAAACAATTTGAATGCCGATAATATTTTCAAAATATGAGTACTAAAACAATAGAAATGCGTAAACATGGTTCTGATATTTTATTTTGCTCCCATTTTCACAAAATCCAAGCATATTCATGGGGATGATTAAAGTTTGTTCAAAATTCAAGTATATTCAAGGAAGTGAAAAGGGATTTCAAAATCCAAAGACATTCAAAGATATTCAAGGTGCGTGCGAACCCTGTTTGTATACTGCCTATAGAGATAAAATCACTGAATCACTGCTTATCGTAACATCATGAATGACCTGGACGCTACTGAGTAAACCATGTATAGAAAGAAAACTTACCAGTACTTGTCCGACCATGGGAGAAGCTACGGGAGCAATATAAATGAGTTTTCTATATTAAACAAAACGACCTGCAAATCAAAATGGAACTGAAGTGTCATTATTTATACTTACAAACTCATCGCTCCAATATCCATTGTGAGATGATGTTACCTGTAGGAAAAGATCCAGTGATGTTCTATACAGGTAAGATCAGTAGAGCATCATGCACACAGCTATGACTTAGATGCTATGAGAAGACAATATAGAAATTGAACTGTATGTATCCTGGCTGTGTGGAAATTATACAACAATATTATCACCCACTAGACATGCACTTATTAATACTGTTACAGCAAGTGAGGAGACACCATTGCGATGTGGGCAGATATGTATCAAATGCGTCTAAAGGTGTGATGATAGCAAAGCGAAGAACAGAAAAGGTGGAAATTTATAGATAGAGCATCCTTCCCTCTGAAGATGAACTCCTTCAACTCATTTTGATTACATTGTGCAAGCCCTCACTGTATGTGAAGAGAATGATACTCGGCACAAATGGAAACAGCAACTCATGATTTCACAAGATTTGGCACTAATCCCTGTATCAATGAGAGATCACTCTACCTGACATTTAGATGGGAAGATAAATTTTATCTTTTAGCAAAGACGTTTTAACTTGGGAGAGATGGATTTGCGTGGCAGCAATACTTCTATTATAATCTGGTGACGTATTTGAAGAAGAAAGTCTAAAGTCATAACAAGTACAGCTGATCTGATGGATGATCAAGTAAACCACTGATATGCATATGGCTCATAATAGTAAATATTTAACTTTTTTATTAAATATTCACTTTCAAACCAAATCTGATCAAAAATTAATCTCTAGGGTGGTAATAAGTTTAACTAATCAGATGCAAGATCACCTCATTAATACATGTAGATGTCACTCATAATTGAACTTGCGTAAGAATTTTATGATACAGGCTAACGATGCCAAGTCTGATCGAAAATAAAGCCTCTAGGACATTTATAAATAAGTGTTGATTGGTTATTTACTCTTTATGGCACCTTCAACACATTACTGACTAAATCTTATCAAGGAAATAGAAGATTTAGTAACTTTTTAAGGACACACTGAGGCAACCATATTCTCTCAGTAGCCAAGGTATTATACTCATGACCAGATAGGCTTGGATTTGATTACCACAAGCCATCGGACCAGCTCCAACCAGATACTATGAACTGTCCTTGGGAAAGGCACACTACTCTACTTGCTCTGGCATGATATAACCTTCAAAGTATTGCTGTGCTACTGACCAAGCCAATCCAAGCTTTACTTAAAATGATTTCAGTAATTAATTGAAGATCTTGAGCTTTCCACAAAGATTGCAGATCAGTTGACACAATCTAATTATGACTATAGCTTGAAAAGCAAACATTCTTGTTCAATCATAAGTGAAACCACTTCCTTTTTAACGATAAACTATATATATAAAATGTACAACAAAAAACTGTCAGTTTCTAATTCTTTTTCTACTTATTTTAAACGCCAGGGTCACACAGTTGGACCTCACACCCGAGGTCCACTATTCATTACCATAGCAGTTGTTCTCCAATAACGACTTGATGTTCTAGACCCTTTACCTTTAATTTCAGAAACACTTTTGAAAGTGACATGCCAACTATGTCCACTGACAGGTTTTTGATACAAAGTAGCGTGCCACTGGTTTTTGATACAATGTAGTGTTTTGAACTTTGTGTGTAATGTGTGTGTGTGTGATTTGGATTTTTTAACGAAGCTTTAACAATTTTTCAGTCATATCACTACAATGTCTGCAGTGTGGCAGTTTATAGTGATGTCTAGCACTGGGGAATCATGTAGCAGACATGTAGCATGATGTCCCACCAAGTCACATTATCCTGACACCAAGCCAACCAGTCCTAACACTAACCTCTTAATGCTGAGCACCAAGTGAGGCAGTTGTTAGTGCCATTTTTGTAAGTGTTTGGTATGACTTGGCCAGTGATCAAACCCACGACCCCTGCATCCAAGGTGGATGCTGTAACCACCAGGCCACCGGAGCGGTCTGATTGTTTGCAGAATCTCTTTACATGATATCATGCAACAAGGACACCACTGTTCTTTACCAAGGCACATCAAGTCTATACATTTAATTACTGTTGAAATCATTACCAAAACACCATAATGAAAATATAACCAAGAAAGCCATGTGTCATTTGGCATGGAAATTATCATCACTATGGTACATACAATCGAAATTTGGTTAAAAACATCTTGCAAGAAGTACTGTCAATACTTACGTCTATCAGCAAACTGCACAGTTCCAGTTCTTCCTTCATACGAAATAAATTCTGAGCAACTGGCAATATGGCGATTTCAATTATGAAAATGATTATGGGCTCTTTCAAAAGCTAACTTGCTGACTTTCAAACCATGATGTTACACTATCTGCATACAGAAGTTTACACATGACAAATCAAATGACCTATCTAGAAATTCTATGATAAAAAGACATAAAGTCAAAATGACTGAATTTGATGATATGAGAAACTCTGACAGAAACTTGTACTATCAATGTAGCCATCATATTGAATACTAGATTCATTTACAATAACTTAATACAATTTAAACCATTTAAAATGCTGCTTTCACCTCAAGTGAAACTGAAGTTGTCTGTGGATATAAATATGTATAATTAATCATTATATATTCATTGGTGAATGTTATCCTAAAAATGCATGTATCTGTTGCTTGTCATAGCCAAGTTCTGCTGCTAATCTGAAAAGAGAGTAAGAGAAAGATATTTAGAACTACTTTTGAACACTATCATTGCACTGATGTAATATCATAAGTAAAGAATTCTACATAAGTCAGTGCCAAAGTGACAATGTGGCTTTTGGCTGGCACTTAATTCATTGATATACATAAGCAGCAGTGCTTGCAAATTGAAAATTGTTTGCATTTTCATACCAAAAATTTCATAACTGTAAATATAAATTATCAACTGAACAATTATATCAAGGAGCTATGTAGGCACCATTTTTATTTAGGATGAAGTTGGCAACATCTGATTCAGAAGTCTTTAGGTCAAAACCATATGTCATAATGCTTGTTCATTCAGCAGAAGCAGTGACAAAACAACAGCCATCGTAACAGTCATATTGGCCATATGTACAACTGGTACGATTTTCACTTAAGGCCATCTAAGTTCAATTATTGTAATAATTATATTGGTGAAAACCCAATGCTGATATATCGGTAACCATGCAAATAGCAGAAATAACAATATTTTCAAGATAGCCAAAAGATGACCATATTGAGGGTTAGTCATTTTCATGTAGGTCCAACTATACACCATAATGATTCTTTTAATGAAAACCACTGTTAAAATGACATTCCATTTAAGAGGATTAGCGAAAACAAGATTTTCAAGATGGCAACATATTTTACGCAAGTTCAACACCATTTTAATTGAAAATCAACATTATAAAAAGACTTGTAGTGAAATCCCTATGACAATATAACCATTCATTCAGACGTAACATGATTTTCATGCTTTAACTACCATCTAAAAATCAATTAGTTCTGTAAAAAACTTTAAACTCTGTTTATGATGTCTATCCATAAGGAAGTGGTAGAGATATTCTGTGCATGATTAAATTTTGTCTCAGAAGTTTGTGTATTTGTTTTAGCAAAGAATTAGATTTTCAGATTTTAATGGAATCTAGATGATAAAATTCTTGGGTTGTGAAATGTATACAGGCACCACTTACTTAAATTGAAGCATATGCATGTGAATTATGAAAATGCAATTGTGCTTCACATTTCCTTATCCTTTGGTGAATTTTTTTTCATTCAGATAAATCACCATCTATGATGGAAGGATTAGAAGTCAAGTGTCCTGCACACAATTCTGGTGAAATTATTACTGATTCACTGTTAGAAATGTAATGCAACTGGCTTGTGCCTTCTTTAAATAATCACATCGATATTTAGTTGGTAATTTTCTTTTACATGAGGCTACTACTGTATGGTTGGCAGAAATTAAATATGAAACATCTATCCAAATGCTTTTACTATTTATCATTTAATATGCATCAATTTAAGTTGGCAAATGCATCATTTTAGTGCTCCAAAGTTTTGTCCCCCTCTCATTTTGTACAGCTTTGAAGACATAAGATATATTACATATCACAAATGCACTCAGTGTACCCCAACCAGCATCTTATAGTATGTTTTCTCTGTATCTGCCTTATATCTATTTGCTGCTATGTTATCACTTACTGTTCTGTATTTATCTAAGTTACTATTGTCATAATAATTAAAATACACAAAGTGGTATGAGTTCATTCTTACTGTAATACTGATCTTGTGAAAGGAGTTGGACCACACACACATATCAAGAGTTTCTTGCAATCTTCAGATTTTGGTGTAAAGTCTTTAACCGTCTGAAGACTCACTCGGCCCTTCAGTCCACACCACGAGTCATCAGGGTTGGAAAGTACATTGGTGTAACTAAACCTGAAATAGTATGCCTTCATACAATGTACAAAAAAAAAAAGAGACAACACATTCAGAAGTATTTCAAAATTATTCAAAGAATGAATAGGAACATGTGGATATTACAAAAAACCTTTCAAGAATTAAAATACATTTTTAAAGTGGTTCATATAATCAATCCAACAAGTTTTGATATTGCCATGTGGCATTCCACTACCTATACTTGTTGAGATGGAGCCAAAATTAACTCAATGCTTAGATACTTTTCTTCCATACCTGTCAACACTCACACCGGGAAAAAAATAAAGATCTGATTTTTTGGAGTTGTTCCATGCCTACCTCCCAATTTCAAAATATATTGCCTGCTTTTTGCATAGAACTCCAGATTATTACATTACATCTGTAAAGTTTCATTTCTGCTATAACAAAATCATATATATATATATATATATATATATATATCCTAACATGCAATCTACAGAAGCCATGTTCAATAATATCACATATGAATATTGTTGTGATGAAATAATTATTATCACACTACTTCAGTAAACTGAATGTTTAAACATTATTCACACTAATTTCTGAATTTATTTTTAAACATACAACAATACTAAAATCAGAAAATAAACCACAACAAAAAATAAAACATATATTACAATAAAACTGTCAGCAATTAATTTCAATCCCATGAAGGGTCACTGTCAATACTGTAGCATTTCCATTCCCACCAAAGAAACTTAATGAGTGAACACCAGGCATTACTGTACAATATATACAAATAATAATTACCATCATTAAGTTAAAAGAAGGAATGAAGAAATATTCCATGCAGCTTAAATGCCCTTAAAAACCTAATTCAGAATAAATATTATTTACTAAACAATGCTAATGCCATTGGAGTTGAGAATAAGGAATTAGCCAGGGATATAAATGGTGGGAAAAAAACTTGACACATGTATGGTAGCTTCAGACTGCATCATTTAGGCACCGCTAGTTACAACAAAATAGGGCATAGTTTATTTGCCAATCAAATGCTGGCACTTACAAAACACACACTGCAGAACCTGTTTTTTGTGAATTATGTTGGAGGGACAGTCATTTTCACAAGGGTAATTGCAATGATAAGGATTAACTGTTAATTGGTTACACTAGCTTTCTTGCTTGTTTACTTAAGACTAACCTTTAGATATTGGGCAGATTTGCCACAGCTAACCAGAATATCAAAAGAGGGCACTTCATGGAGGAAAATAATGTGTCACAGGCAGAAACAGTGCATTCTTTGCAAATTCTGCTCATATCAGACTCAGAAGATCAGTCAACATTTAGTTAAAATGAGGATTAAAAATGCCACATAAAACCTCATGATTTTCGGTCCCAATCTCTTTTTTTTCTTCAGTCTCCCAACTTAGTTTTTGAAAAGTTGACAGGTATGTTCTTCATTCTGTAATAAAGCTCTTGATGAAAAAAATATGGCATGTACTTTTGTCATCAGCAAAACATATTTTGTATTTGAATAGGATACCATGAATTTGGAAAGCATCCATTATAAATTATCAGTGCATGTACACTGTGATGCACAGAAATATGTATTCATGCATTAGTGAACAAAAAATATTTGCTTCTATTTCTGATGATGGCAAATGAGAAAAAGTAAAGGAACAAATTAAGTTTACCTACTCTGAAATAACCTTACCTGGCATTTGTTTCTGATAAGGCACATAATTGATCATTCCAAAGAATATCTTTCTCTTTCTTGTTAAAAAATATTAATTTTACGTATCTGAAAAGAAAAAGTGAAATATTTACAGCTAATCTATTTGACAAAGCTATAGTATGAACTACATGTGGGAAAAAGCTGGAGTAAAATGTGAATTGGGTAGGAGTCTAGATATTACCAACTCTACACATTCATGATAGACTAGATGAGTCCAGATATTACCAACTCTACACATTGAGGATAGGCTAGATGAGTCTAAATATTACCAACTCTACCTATTCAGGATAGGCTAGATGAGTCTAGATATTACCAACTCTACCTATTCAGGATAGGCTAGATGAGTCTAGATATAACCAACTCTACACATTCAGGATAGGCTAGATGAGTCTAGATATTACCAACTCTACACATTCTGCATAGGCTAGATGAGTCTAGATATTACCAACTCTACACATTCTGCATAGGCTAGATGAGTCTAGATATAACCAACTCTACACATTCAGGATAGGCTAGATGAGTCTAGATATAACCAACTCTACACATTCAGGATAGGCTAGATGAGTCTAGATATTACCAACTCTACCTATTCAGGATAGGCTAGATGAGTCTAGATATAACCAACTCGACACACTCCGGATAGGCTAGATGAGTCTAGATATTACCAACTCTACACACTCAGGATAGGCTAGATGCGTCTAGATATTATCAACTCTACACATTCAGGATAGGCTAGATGAGTCTAGATTTGACCAATTTATCACATCTGGGATAGGACAGATGAGTCTGGATTTTACCAGTTTTTACACCTTGGATAGGATAAACCTGTCTGGATTTTACCAATTCAGTCTGGGACAGGAGGAATAAGACAATTTTACTGGATTTTATGAATTGTGCATATCTGAGATGGCACAGACATGTCTAGATTTGATGAATTCTGTATATCTGGGATAAGTCTGGATTTTACCAATTTTGTTCATCTGAGATGGGTGAGAAAAGTCTAGATTTTACAAATCATACTCCTTTGGTATGGCATGGCAGCCTGGATTTTACAAATCATACTCCTTTGGTATGGCATGGGAGTCTGGATTTTACAACTCGTACTCCTTTGGTATTGCATGGGAGTCTGGATTTTGCAAATCATACTCCTTTGGTATGGCATGGGAGTCTGGATTTTTACCAATTCTGGTGAACAGATGTGTATTTTTGGTTAAACTAATAATTTGTATTATTGGTGGATTTCTGTCAGACACACTCTTTCACTGGGTGACCATCATAAGATTGCAGTGGAATGTCGTTTTTATGGTGTTATGCAGCCAAAATGGCATTTTACTATCCAGAAACATGTTAATTTAAAATTTTGCATCAGTTCATTCAATGGATTGTTTGCATACCTTTATTAAGGTGAATAAGAAGTGCTTAAAACCATTAAAACTATTATAATGACCCCAGCCTTATCTTGGTTAACAACTGTTAAGCAACAAGGGTCACATAAAAAGGATTCTACTGCAGGATATTTAAAGAGGAAGGTCTTATAGCTTTACCTGTCTGACACATGGTCTTCTATTATGGACTGATAGATAAGGATATTTAAAGAGGAAGGTCTTATAGATTTACCTGTCTGACATGTGGTCTTCTATGATGGACTGATAGATGAGGATATTTAAAGAGGAAGGTCTCATATCTTTACCTGTCTGACATGTGGTCTTCTATGATGGACTGGTAGATAAGGATATTTAAAGAGGAAGGTCTTATAGCTTTACCTGTCTGATGTGTGGTCTTCTATGATGGACTGATAGATGAGGATATTTAAAGAGGAAGGTCTCATATCTTTACCTGTCTGACATGTGGTCTTCTATGATGGACTGGTAGATAAGGATATTTAAAGAGGAAGGTCTTATAGCTTTACCTGTCTGATGTGTGGTCTTCTATTATGGACTGGTAGATAAGGATATTTAAAGAGGAAGGTCTTATAGCTTTACCTGTCTGAAATGTGGTCTTCTATGATGGACTGGTAGATAAGGATATTTAAAGAGGAAGGTCTTATAGCTTTACCTGTCTGATGTGTGGTCTTCTATGATGGACTGGTAGATAAGGATATTTAAAGAGGAAGGTCTCATATCTTTACCTGTCTGACATGTGGTCTTCTATGATGGACTGGTAGATAAGGATATTTAAAGAGGAAGGTCTTATAGTTTTACCTGTCTGATGTGTGGTCTTCTATGATGGACTGATAGATAAGGATATTTAAAGAGGAAGGTCTCATATCTTTACCTGTCTGATGTGTGGTCTTCTATGATGGACTGGTAGATAAGGATATTTAAAGAGGAAGGTCTCATATCTTTACCTGTCTGATGTGTGGTCTTCTATGATGGACTGGTAGATAATGATATTTAAAGAGGAAGGTCTCATATCTTTACCTGTCTGACATGTGGACTTCCATGATGGACTGGTAGATAAGGATATTTAAAGAGGAAGGTCTTATAGCTTTACCTGTCTGACATGTGGTCTTCTATGATGGACTGGTAGATAAGGATATTTAAAGAGGAAGGTCTTATAGCTTTACCTGTCTGACATGTGGTCTTCTATGATGGACTGGTAGATAAGGATATTTAAAGAGGAAGGTCTTATAGCTTTACCTGTCTGATGTGTGGTCTTCTATGATGGACTGGTAGATAAGGATATTTAAAGAGGAAGGTCTCATATCTTTACCTGTCTGACATGTGGTCTTTCTATGATGGACTGGTAGATAAGGATATTTAAAGAGGAAGGTCTTATAGCTTTACCTGTCTGATGTGTGGTCTTCTATGATGGACTGATAGATAAGGATATTTAAAGAGGAAGGTCTCATATCTTTACCTGTCTTATGTGTGGTCTTCTATGATGGACTGGTAGATAAGGATATTTAAAGAGGAAGGTCTCATATCTTTACCTGTCTGATGTGTGGTCTTCTATGATGGACTGGTAGATAAGGATATTTAAAGAGGAAGGTCTCATATCTTTACCTGTCTAACATGTGGTCTTCTATGATGGACTGGTAGATAAGGATATTTAAAGAGGAAGGTCTTATAGCTTTACCTGTCTGATGTGTGGTCTTCTATTATGGACTGGTAGATAAGGATATTTAAAGAGGAAGGTCTCATATCTTTACCTGTCTGATGTGTGGTCTTCTATGATGGACTGGTAGATAAGTCGGATCATTGGAGTAAAACCAGTTCCTGCTGCATAAAGTATCAGGTGACTACAGTCCTTAAGTTCAATCTGCTGAAAGTTTCCATCAAAGTTGCTCACCTGAATCATGTCACCTTATGGAAAGGAAAACTAAATCTTACAAATGAAAGTTTATGTTTGCTGAAGAAAAAGAGTTTGGGGTTATATTTATTTTCATTTAGTCCAGTGTACAATAGCATCTGTGAAATTAATTAGGCATAAATTTGTTTACCATATTTATCTGATGAAAAGCCCTGGCTTGCTTGATAAAAATGCCACCACTATTTCCACACAGTTTTGCTGTACATTTTACAAAGGAAATTTGTACCTGATAACTTTTAGTGAAATTAATAAGGTTGGCCATCAGCTTTTATTTGGGTGTAACACACTACATTTTTAATACATCAGACATGTAATTAGTTGGATCTGTGTAATTACATCCCCATAAACATGTCTTAACTTTATTCTAGATTTCAACTGTCTTGCCAAAACACTAATACATTTATGTTCAATTAATTGTGTGTGGTACAGAATTCAAAATCACATGCCATCACTTTTAAAGCTGTTTTCCTGATATAGGCCATATTTATCTGAATAAATAAAATGTTTATGTACATGAATTAGAGGTGTATAATATGACAACATATCAAATTATGTTCCATCTTCACTCATGTATAAAAACTACCCAACACCATATAATACAGACCCAGATCTGCATTTGCATAAAGTATTGGCAGATTAGGGTCTATGCTGTTTGCATACACATTAGACCCAGAACTGTAGTAACATCATATACTGACAGTCTATGGTGTTTGCATACACATTAGACCCAGAACTGTAGTAACATCATATACTGACAGTCTATGCTGTTTGCATACACATTAGACCCAGAACTGTAGTAACATCATATATTGACAGTCTACGCTGTTTGCATACACATTAGACCCAGAACTGCAGTAACATCATTTACTGGCAGTCTATGCTGTTTGCATACACATTAGACCCAGAACTGTAGTAACATCATATACTGACAGTCTATGCTGTTTGCATGCACACTAGACCCAGAACTGTAGTAACATCATGTACTGGCAGTCTATGCTGTTTGCATGCACACTAGACCCAGAACTGTAGGAATATCATTTACTGGCAGTATATGCTGTTTGCATGCACACTAGACCCAGAACTGTAGTAACATCATGTACTGGCAGTCTATGCTGTTTGCATGCACACTAGACCCAGAACTGTAGGAATATCATGTACTGGCAGTCTATGCTGTTTGCATGCACACTATACCCAGAACTGTGGTAACATCATGTACTGGCAGTCTATGCTGTTTGCATGCACACTATACCCAGAACTGTAGTAACATCATGTACTGGCAGTCTATGCTGTTTGCATGCACACTATACCCAGAACTGTAGTAACATCATGTACTGGCAGTATATGCTGTTTGCATACATATTAGACCCAGAACTGTAGTAACATCAAATACTGGCAGTCTATGCTGTTTGCATGCACACTATACCCAGAACTGTAGTAACATCATGTACTGGCAGTCTATGCTGTTTGCATGCACACTAGACCCAGAACTGTAGTACCATCATGTACTGGCAGTCTATGCTGTTTGCATGCACACTATACCCAGAACTGTAGTACCATCATGTACTGGCAGTCTATGCTGTTTGCATGCACATTATACCCAGAACTGTAGTACCATCATGTACTGGGAGTCTATGCTGTTTGCATGCACACTAGACCCAGAAATGTAGTACCATCATGTACTGGCAGTCTATGCTGTTTGCATGCACACTAGACCCAGAACTGTAGTAACATCATATACTGACAGTCTATGCTGTTTGCATGCACACTAGACCCAGAACTGTAGTAACATCATGTACTGGCAGTATATGCTGTTTGCATGCACACTAGACCCAGAACTGTAGTACCATCATGTACTGGCAGTATATGCTGTTTGCATACACTCAGATCTGTAGTTACATGATGTACCAGCAGGTTGGGTGCATGTTACACACAAATAAATACTGAACTCACCTTCTTTTAAGTTCCCAAGCCAGGGGGTAATGGCACCTTTAGGATAGATTTTCAACATGAGGTGTATCACTTGACCTGCTGGCACTCGAGGGTCTTGAGATTCTTTATCTAAGGATGGAAGCACCACAGTGTAGCTCCGAACAATATTAACTCCTGAAAATGCATTAAAAGCACTGCCTTTTCTCATATCATTTCGAAATTATGATCTCTACTTTCCCTCTAATAAAAAGCTGTATGCGTCCATTCTTACTGTATTGAAAAATATAAAAGTTATCATGCCAAAAAAGCAACACCTATACAGTGCTCATTTAATAACTACAAATTATCAGTGATATATGTCACTGACCATATGCATAAAGAAATCATTTCCAAGCATAAAAGAGTCTTTATAAAACACACATCCCTGTGTTCTATTTCTAAAATAACCTTGATTTTTAATATTTACAACTCCAAGTATAAAGGTTTCTTTCCAAAGTGAAAACAGTCCGCAAAGTTTGGTCAATGTACTGACTCTAGAACAAACATTTGTGAAACAAGATGCAAAATCCCTGATTTTTTTACTTCAGATTATTGAAGTTATATGGCACGGCAAAGCTGTGGTGTGTTCTTGGACAAGGCATACTGTGGTGTGTTCTTGCACAAGGCATACTGTGGTGTTTTCTTGGACAAGATATACTGTGGTGTTTACTTGGAGAAGGTACTTTGCTCCAATTGCTTTTGGCCTAAATAGCCTACATGTGTTCTTGTACTGTAAAGCACCAAACCAAACCAAATCATACAACACATCACGATTCTGTACTGAAATATGGAAACTCAATTCATACACCATCAAAGATGCCTCCACTATTCTCTCAGTAGTAGAACATCTGAATACACCAAGTGATTCAAGAAATTGCTTTAAGTTAGATTTGAGGAATTTTGTGAATGTTTAATTTTGTGGGGTTTAATGCCATTTTAGCACATGATATGATCTACACAGAAGCTAGTATATTTAGTGAAGGAAGAAGTCAGGAAAACCCCTGGAAGAACCAATGACTCATGGGAAGCTACTGTCGAACTTCCTCAAAAACCCATAATAGCCAAGCTGTGAATGAAATCTGTATGGACAGGTGAGGAGTCAGGTATCTCAATATGTGTGTGCCTTAGACCATTCAGCCACCTGGGGCCCAAGTTTGTTAAGGAATATGCCAAGCTTACAAAAAAAACCTAATTGACTTTCTGGTAGGGCATTCATCGAACCAATCACTGAAAGTGAAGAGAACTCAAACAACAACATGAGGTTAGATGCATAATCATCAAGAAGCTAACCCTGGACCTAGGGTATACAGATTACAATAAGCCCTTTCCACGTAAACAATGACGCCAACCAGAACAGTGCAGTACTTTATCAGAAACAGGACCCCATGGAGAAGGTACTTGCTTATGCCAGTAGAGACCAAATATTAAGTGAGAAGAATCACCCTGGAGCCCATAAATTGGAATTGTTAGCACTCAGGTAGGAAGTCACTGAAAAATATGATGACTTCTATGCTAATGAACTTGAGGTCATGACAGAAGACAATTCTCAGTTAGGTACAGCAAAACTTGACATGACCAGACACCAATGATTAGCTGTTTTATCAGGCTACAACATGAAAACTCAAGTACCATATATACTCACATACAAGTTCCTTGGTTTTTCTTACCGGAAATTACATTCATGCAAAGTGGGGGTCATCTTATTAGCATGTCACACCAAAATTGTATAACTTTTGGGTTAATCTTAGAAATTCTCGATCTGGCATTATGTACAGATAATATCAATTTACATTTCCATGCCACTTCTCCCATCAAGATATGAATATATGATATACACAACATTACAAGGCACCTGGTCCTATTATCGTGTCTTATGTTTTGATATTGAGGTTGCTTATCTTAGGATTAATCATTCCTATCTTAACATCTAAGTGAAATCAGTCATCCAGTTCCATTTAGTTTTCATTTAAGGGGATTTATTTATTTATAAATTATTCATTGGAATTACAAGGTGCTCCTTAATACTTTTGGACTAAATCACTATTTTGGAATTACTATGAGTTCATTTACAGACATTTTGGATTACATCATTGTGATACTTCAAGACATTTAGCACATCAACACTTTTCCAGGCTAGTGGTATATAAGCACATTTAAGATTGGAATTCATTGGGAATACCACTAGAACTGAATACTCCACACTTTTGTACTTGTGATAGAACTTTTAGGAGTATTTGGGATTCAATTGGCAATACTGTAAGATCTTTTTTAAATTTTCACTTTGTATTCTAGCAAAATACATTATTTGTTGAATTTTACAAAACACAATGATTTTAGTTATTTTTGTTACTTAGTTTAGGACTATAGAGTTGCAACAACAGTGTTCATGCATTTCGTGACAGTATTCACTAAACAATACTTATATCAACACCTATTTAGATTAATAATTTAAAGATATTACCAGTAAATTAAATATTACCAACAGCAAAGTGAAGCCTCTGTCCATGTTCATCAGTGGTGTATATGGTAGATAATTTGTCTCTGATGACAGACCACTTCACTAGGTATGTTCATGTATTCCCAACTATAAACCAGTCTGATAGAATAGAACAGCAATGAGCTCCTTAATATTGTTAGTGAGGAAACGTGCGACACAAATCAATACCATGCTATGGGTAACAGCATGTGCAAAATATTAAAACACTTTTGAATATGCGTGGTACCTACAAGAAAACCAGAAACAGGATTGAAATACACGATTTTGAAGTGCTGCTTGAACATACATATAACACAAGATAAGAGTACATAATTTTTTCCAGGCCACTTTATGTGGGAGACATCCTCATCTTGGGTACCCATCCATCTGATAATGGTTCTAAAGACCATACATATTATATTGACGATTTGAAGAAATGCTATGACTTTGTCAACCAGAAAGCCACTAAAATCATGAAACCAAAAAAGAGTAGAACTGTGACACATGAGTTTGAGAGATCCTTTTAAAACCTGGAGACTGTGTTCTGGTAAAGAATGTCTCTAGTAAGGGCTAACAGACAAATGGCTGATAGATGGGAACAGGACCCATATATGGTGAATCTCAACCAAATTTGGAGATACCAGTGTATGTGTTGGTGAGAGACTGGAAGAGGATCTACACTAGCCCTCTGCAGAAACCTACTCTTTCCATATATGTCCTTGACTAGAGCAGAAATCCCTTAGGTTGCCACTCAAAATGGAAAGAAACCAACACGAAGAAGAAATATTTAAGTGAATCTGTAATGAATCTCTTGCAAACACAGTATGATCACCAGATCTACCATAAGGCCACACATAGAATCTTCAGAACAAAATTCTGAAACTAAAGATTCCAAGGTAGTGTTTTCTTATTTTTGAAAGGTAAAGCCAGTGACAGAATCAGGCAAAGTTGCTTTGGAAGAACGTCATCAGCTGAACCCAACTCCCAGAGAATTTGTATCTAGACATTTAGGAAAACAGTTATACTTATTAACACACCTTAACATGAAATCATTCCCTGGCTCAGGAATGATTTGCCTTTCCTAATAAGTGAGAACGTAAGCCCTCAAACTCAAGGATATTTCAAGGGGGTCTGAACCAGGATTTAATTATCAAACTAATCTGTGAAACAATTTTGTGCTTGTTAAATATACTCTATGTACTTGCTATCAACATTTTTTAATACTGAAAATATGATTCATGCAGAGTAAGTCATCTTATAAGCACAACGTACAAAAATATTGACAAGTCTAGAGATTATGTAGGGAACTAGATGTCTGCAGAACATAATAACACTATCAATTAAAATATTTTGGATTTTCATTACACTATTCCCATTCACAAATGCATGCATTATTCACAACACAGAACTTTGATTCATAGTTCTTTGGATTATGCTAATATAAAAAAATGCTACTGGTAGAGTAATTACTACTAAGTACAAAGTGAAGTGTCCATCAATGTTGTTTGCTGTAGTTTACTTTGTTTACTAGAAACTATATTGCTTCCATTTTTGAGCAAGTATGAACAAGCTGTATACATGTTTTGCTGTATAAACAGTGTTTGATGCATTAGAAGCTTTGATTTAATTTGTATAACCCTTTTCCAAAAGTCAGATTTAATTAAAAAGTTTTCTGGCATGGCCCAATAAACCCTTGTTTTTCTCAAGCTGGCAATACTTTTGAAGGCAGTGCAAATTTAATATTTGTTCAATGCCAAGTTCTATAACTTCCTGTGCCTGTTTTACCGTAACCCTCAAATTGTAAATCTGGCGTCATCTTTGTTTTCCCATGAGGCAACCTGTTGATCGAGCCACAAGTTTGATACTTGCTCAGTCTCAAGTAACAGGAAGTGGTGTTTTGAACTCCCTGTAATCTTCTGCACAATTGACATGTGTTCAGTTGCAGCTGTTAACAGATTTCACAGAGAGTATGATCAAAGTGTAACTTAATGAGCTTATGGTAAGTCTGTACATAAGCACTCACACACAATAGTGAAGCTAAGGAAATGGAGTTGGACAATATTTATAATAACAATATTTGCAATGACTAGATGACGATGGAGGATTTATCATACAAAGAGGATGAATTCTTGGACGTTGTACCATGTGACATTAGATACTGCCATTTACAGCATATTGTTAATCACAAAAGTGTGGATTTAACGTTCATTGTTTATTTGTAAAATGTGTGGAATCAACATACTGGATATTATGAAGCAGATCATTCTGAATTCTATACCAGTATGCAATCTTTAAATAAATTCATCTTGTTTACTGCCTACTCACTCTCAAGGGAACACAGGACTATCCTGCCTGTTTTTAATCTCTGGAGAAGGAGATGTTAACATGGGAATTTTGTGGTCAAAAAGCCACTAATAGGTGACAATGGTACTAGGCCAAAGACCAGTCTGTTGATGAAGATCTGGCATGAGAACCTCAGAGTCAGCATCAGATATTTTTGAGATGGAACTGCTTTTCTATGCCCTGAGGAAAGTGGGGCTCTGTCTTATTAGGCACAGCTCCCCCTTGTTAATAATGTGCTTCACTGCAGTAACGGTATGGACCACATAATCAGAATTATAAAAATTATAATCAAAAAACAATAAATAAATAAATAAATTCTCAATATCAGCTAAAAAAACTGACACCAAAACTACTTTATTTGGACATTACCACAACATGTTTTTATATTCACAGTCTAACTCTAACTAGCCACTAATGTCAAATATTATATTTCTAACAGGCTATAAACACCTGAAATAAGCAATGTCTCTAATAAACAATTGTCATTCATCTGTTTCAACTACTGTATTTGGTTTAAATACACAGGACTGTTGAATTTGTAATTATTACTAAAGGCACCCCTGCAGGTCAGTAACTAAATTTCTGTAAAACACTGCTCACCGATTATACAAAACATCACCTTATTATTCATCATTGTTTACTGACACCTAAATGGCAAAATATCACAGAAACGATTAGTGGCAGCATGTCTTCTGTACTTGCTGTGACTTTCTGTAAAGTATTGCAGTGGCAGCCCAGAAGAGATAGATGCTCAATATTTTGCATAATGAAGCAATAAATAAGGTCCACTCAAACAGTTAAGTGTAACTTTCTTGTGAAATAAGTTAGTTGAAAAGTGAGTTCAGTATTTTCAATATTTATGAGTGAATTGAGACATTTTATCTCTCAATGCTTATTTTATGTGGATTAGTATTTTATGTGAACACTGAATTTTAAATGGATACATACACCTAAGTTTATTTTCTTGCTGCATTTTCTGTTATTCTGTGGTTTGGAATTTCTAAAGGCATGCTGCACATGCTGTGATATCAATCAGTCAGTAATTATCATATGTAACTGATATTTTATATTGAAGACAGGATATGGTATTAACAAAAATGATTCAAGATTACTTGGTGCACTTCTTACAGAGAAATGTTCATTTATTGCATTGCCAAATGGTTGGTGAATATGAGAATGTGAACTCATGATTTAAGAATAATGAAGCTTTCAACGTCAGGATACAGTGACCTCAATGGAGGGAGGCAAGTGATGATATTGGTTCAGCAGTTTAAATCACTTTAAACTTGATGCAGCTGTAGATAGAAAAAAAGGCAAGTATATTTATATTAAAATAAAGGATTACATCATTGTTTTAATGTTACATATGATTTAATATATCATACGTATGACAATAAGAGTATGAAAGAAAACAATTTGAAGTTGGTATTATATCTTGATTTCCTTTAAAAAAACATTATTATTGGACACAATTATATTTATAAATGCCATGAATGGATAAAATAACCCACATAATTTACATAAACTAACAGAATTATAATATATCTAACTGGCATTTACTCGCTTCCCCAACATACAAGTACAGTTGTATAATTTTCTTCTATTCTTGCTATACCAATGTTCAGTACATAACAGTCAGCAGCTATGGACCCCAACTAATGTGTTATAACGTGGGACAGTGGTACCAGCATTTTTCCTCCTTAGCGAGGGTCCAGGACCTGTCTTCAAAAGGAACTCACATTAATCACTGGTTTAAGTGTCAGACAGGTATCTTAGACCTTTAGATATGGTGACCTACACCCCTCTTGGGAATGGAGATGCTCATCTGGAAATGAAGTGAGGTCCTTCTTCCTACTCTTCCTACTCTAAGTGCAATGACTTTCTGCTAGGTCTCACACTGCATTTTCCATATTTAATAAACACAACAAACATTGTACACTGAGTACATATAAAAAGATAGCCTGTTTTGAATATTTTGAAGTTTCTGTAGTAGATACTGAGATCGAGCACATAAAAGTGAATTACAAGAGGTCAATCTTGAAAGTTCTAAGAACACACGTGTTTTAGTGACATCAACTGAAACAAAACTGTAAATTGAGATGATATGTCTCAGCTACAGAAATGCAGCCTTGCGTATGTGCATGACATGTTGGTGTAATGAGAACATTATGTCAAGAGTGACACCTAGGTTTTGGACTATTTGAATATAATCTTGGTATTGCAAGAGCACAACAGTTCATAGAAAAAGATACAGATGTGTAAAATGGTAGAATCTCTGGCATTTGTTTACAACATACTGAAAGTAAAGCATTTTACATTAACCATAATATACATGTATGTCTAAGTGACTAAGTACCTCCAAATCATTTCCAAATCAGCTATTCAAACAAAACAAGGTGAACTTAGGAATGAATGTGAAGAGTGAACTGTTTCAATGATTATGCGTGAGAATTCTTGTTCATGCTGATGTTTCATGGAAATGGATACTAAAGGCCATTCTTACCTGAGATATTATGTGTAATGTAAACATGATATCCCAATGGTACACACAGTAAAGGCCATTCTTACCTGAGATATTATGTGTAATGTAAACATGATATCCCAATGGTACACACAGTCTTGTGCCTGCTGGAAGACTCAAGCAGAACAGTTTTGTGTCATCAGTTACCTCTTTAATGGACTCAACCTTACAATTTCGATATATGGAAGCTGAAATCATAAAAATCAGTTGATGTAAATATTTCTAACACAACTTTTAGAACATAAAAAAAATGTTCTTTCAACAATCTCTAATATGTTTTGGAATATACACAAAAACTTACTTTCTACAATCCCTAACATGTTTTGGAATATACACAAAAACTTCCTTTCTACAATCACTAACATGTTTTGGAATATACACAAAAACTTACTTTCTACAATCTCTAACACGTTTTGGAATATACACAAAAACTTCCTCTCTACAATCTCTAACATGTATTGGAATATACACAAAAACTTCCTTTCTACATTCCACATGAGACTTTTGTCATTTTGTTTCAGCCACAGTGGCTAAGTGTTTAGCATGCCAGACACATGATCAGAAGGGTGCAGGTTCAAATCCTGCTCTGACACAGGATGGGTTGACTGCTGTAATGTTTTCTGGGTCAGACTCTTTGCTTAAAAGAATTCCAGAGAATGATGTCTTGCCTGCTCTGCTGTAACATAATCTAAAAATCCTGCATAGTTAGTAGGGCATGAAACATACATTATGGTGACCATGACAGTAGGTCCCTGGAGGTGATTAACTCATTAACCCCTGGAGTTTTTGTCATTTTCACCTGAAATGCGAGTAGGAAAACCATTTTGGGGGCTATTTCTGAATACATCCTAACACATTGACTTCCAAGAGATTTCCCATTAGTATAATGCCTAGTTGTGTTAAAAACATCATTTTTCATTGGTTAATTCGTTATTTCGCTCGTGCATGAGCAGAAGGGTAAAAGTTGGAGTTTCTATTTTATTTTTTTATTTTTTAGCTTAACAGACCCCCTCATTTTCATATTGAGACCACTTTTATTCCAAATGCCACCTTATCCTACTTTTGCGAAGGTTCACCTGTCTGTGTGCAGTTCAGACCAGTCTGCATTAGATCTGAGGCCAAAAAGTCTTAAATCCAGACACAAAATTAGATTCCGACCCACTGGCAAATTTTGGGTGGAAAAAAAAAGTCACAAAAATTTGGTTTTTCCCTCTGTATTTTGTAGTGCAACTATAATGTCCAGATTACTTGGTATCATTGTAGAGCTACATCTGTCTACCTTTCTATAATACCACCCACTTTAGTGTATCATACATGACCTTGACGCTACAGAGCTCGGCAGTAGGCTAACACCTCCTGCCACGTAAACATGGCATCAGGGGTTAATGAGTTAACAAGGATTTTGGAATTGTTTTACAAATTGTCAAGAAATGGCTAAATTTGCAATTTATGTGCAATGTCAATACATAAGTGATTAAATACGCAAGGAATATTCAAATTTAGTGGCGTCATCAAAATGCACCCATTAATTTATTAGCCCCTGGAGGTTTTTGTCGTTTTTGCCTGAAATGCGAGTAGGAAACACATTTGGGGGGCTATTTCTGAATACACCCTAATACATCGACTTCCAAGAGATTTCCCATTAGCCTAATGCCTAGTTGTATTAGAAACATCATTTTTCTTGACTATTCATTGGTTATTTCGCTCGTGTATGAGCAGAAGGGTAAAAGTTGGAGTTCCTCCTTTTTTTGTTGCTTAGTGGACCCATCATTTTCGTATCAAGACCACTCTTCATTCCAAATTCCCACCTTATCCTACTTTTTGCAAAGGTTCACCTGTCTGTGTGCAGTTCAGACTGGTCTGCCATACATCTGAGGCCAAAAAGTCTCAAATCCAGACACAAAATAGGATTCCGACCACGGGCAAATTTTGTGTGAAGAAAAAAAAACGGGTCCAAAATATGAGGTGTTTCCCTCTGTATTTTCTAGTGCAACTAGAATGTCCAGATTATTTGGTATCATTGTAGAGCTACATCTGTCTACCATTCTATAATACCACTCACTTTACTGTATCATACATGACCTTGGTGCTACAGAGATCAGCAGTAGGATACTACCTCCTGCCATGTAAATGTGGTGCCAGGGGTTAATGAGTTAATACTCCTCATAGATATACACACATCAAACTTCATTATGTACACACAACAATATCTAAGGAAATGAGCTTACTGCAAAAAGTAAATATAATTGCTGGAATGTGAAAAGTAGGTCACCATGACCAAATTTTGCTTGTGGTAAGTAAAATTTTATGATCATGACTCTGAAATACTAATGACAATAATAATAATGAGGACTTTGTATAGTGCCTAATCTTTAGAAGCTCTAAGGGCTTTACAACATTAGACAATACCTATAAGATAAAAAACATATAATAATATTATTATAAAAACAAACACCATGAAATTAGAAAAAATATTAAAAAATAAAAAACATGCCGAGAATATTTCAGGTAGGAAACATTATTAGGTCTTTAAGTTTGTTCTTGCAATCGAAATAAGTGAGTTTTGAGAGCCCTCTTGAATGTGATCACTGTGTCTTTGTGTCTAAGTTCCACGTTGCTGGGCCTTGGCATGCAAAAGAATGCTGTCCATATGACTTTGTTTTCATAGTGGGAATAATGAGTATATGATTGTCAGAAGAGGACCGTAAGTATCTTGCTGGTGTGTACACATGGGTGAGATTGGATAGGTATGTTGGACTAGAGTCCGACAGTGAAACGTAGCACAGAGAACAAATTTTGTGTTTGATTCTGGATCGAATTGATAGCCAGTGTAGGGTACAGAGCAGCGGGGAGGTGTGCTCTGATCATGGTACTCTAAGTATGATCCGAGCAGCTGTGTTTTGAACTTTTTGAAGTTTCTTGAGTAGATATTGAGATAATGGCTCATGCTAGACATTTTCCCAGAAATATTAATTGGTGGCAATATATTTAACAATACAAATATTCAGTGGGGATATAATAAGACTGATTATTACATATACTGGAAAATGTGTCATTTTTGGTTCTAATTTTATTCTTGTTTTGAGACTAGTATCATTGTTTTATGATCCACTAGTTTCATCTCAAACTATTTGTTCATAAAAATTATTTTTTTCATTGAAAACACAGTGACTATACCAAAATACTTAACCAAACAAAAGTATTTTATTTCACTCTATTGTTTTGAAAAATTATTAACTGACAACAAACAAACTAATGACCTCAAAACATATAGCAAATAAATGACAGGCATTTCAGGTAAAGTCAGATGTTGAAGTTTTATTTGATTAGGTCCCCATGTATGTCCCAGAGGATGATAATTAAAGCTAGTTGTTAACACATCAAGACACAATACATTTAAAAATCTTGGTGGACCTAGGGATAATCACTGAATAAGAGGGTTTTTTAATCCAGCTTTCACACATATCTTTTTTCTTGTGCTTTGTGGCCACAGAGTGTTTAAAAATTGAAAAAACATAATGACCCAACCAGGTTAGTCAGTAATACTTTGTTTAATTTTCTAACAACAAATCAATGTGTAAACTAGGCCTACTGGCAGACAGATCTGAATTAAGTTTAAGTGATGACATCTTTATTGAGTCTCACAAAGAAATAATCTGTAAAAAATACCATTTGACTTCAGTAAGGTGTTCATCTCAATGGACAAACAAATCAAAGGCAATAATGATATATGAGATATCCAATGACTGATGTCTGGTTGGTCAGAGAATGTGGCGATCAAACCTTGCATCTGCTGAACATGTCCAGTAAATACAGTAATGTTGGGATGGATCTATGCCTCCAACATCAATGAATGCATGCAAAATGGTGTAAAAACCATGACCTACCTTTGCTTATGATCAGTTTTAGTCTCACATGATTGATTGTATATACAACAGTGTTAGAGATGAAGATCAAAACAAAAACCTTCATGTCAACACTGAGCAAGAAATAGGTCACTATGACCTCTTTATGTCTGTGATTTCTATTATCCTTAAAGATGATTAAGCCAATGTAGTTTCATAACTAATTATGTAGCAGAGTAAAAAAGTCTGAGCATAATCATCATGAAATATAGATCTCTGTGACTTAATTGTGCTTACAGCAAGTATCACTTTTCATGATGAATACACTAAGTTTCAAGACTGTACAAACAACAGTGCCAGAATAAATGTTAGTGAGCTAAATGCCACATTTAACATTGATGCCAACAACAACAACAATAAAGCCTTAAGAAAAGAGACCTTATGTATTGTCTTTGCTTCATAAGTGAGACAACAATGAGGGCATAAATGTGAATAACACCAAACTTAAATAACTCTCCTTTTAGCAGAAAAAGAGCTCCAACAACTAGCTGTATTACTTGCCCCCAATATATACTACAGTTGCTTTACAATATTTATTTGTGAGTTGAATAATTTACTTAACATACAAACTTACCAAATTTTTTCCGCTTGACAAACACATTATGTTTTTCTAAATATCTGCCTAATGTAGACCACTGAATATCTTGCTGGGATTTCTGAAAGACCATTTCCACTTTTCCACTACCTCCTGGTGTTGTTACTGGAAGTTTAAAACAAATATTTCAAAATCACAAAATATTTTCCAAGAAAGGAAAGGGTTGATGTTTAAGAAATCCTCACTTACATTATATACTTTTTTAAACTTGCAGCATCAAAAAAGATATAAAAACAGAGGGAATAAACATGGAGAATTTTGAAAACTGTGCATGTATAAATGAAACAAAAAATGGTCAAATAATGTGATAAGTTGGACTTGACAATATTTTGAGAAATAGATGAAAATTGTTGCTGTTCTAGATATTACTCAACATAAATCTTAGTAAATATTCATGATGACTTCTTAGAACCAAGACCCTGTTATCTCTAATGCATTGAAACATAAATTATCTTGATTCTGGTCATACGGATTACTTTATCATACTTACTTCATACAGATATTTCATCAGGAAATTCAAGGACATTTAAAGAACAAAAGTTAATTTTAAAGAACTATATTGACAGTGTATAAACTTTGGATAAATGAGTAAGGGAACTGAGAATTTCGTTATTGAAAAATAACTACAAAATACGTTTTTTGTTAAGGGTTGTTCAGGCAAAAGGCCAGAGGTGTAGTTTAGGAGCCATCTGACTCATTTGCTAGTTTTTATAACTCCTTGAATTTTTCAATGTTTAAGCAAAATATATACTAAATTCATTCCTACTGTTGATATTTCATTTCTGCATTCTTTTCACACTTGCCACAAGACTTCAAACCTCTTTTATTCATAAATATAGCTGAGGTTACTGTTGTTTTCTAAATCCCTACATATCTACTTCTGTTGGGTGATTTTACAGCTAAGGTCAAATATACCAATGGTGGGGGCTTTACAGCCAAGGTTAAATATACTGATTTGGGGAACTTTTAAGCTAAGGCCAAATGTATGGATCATAGGGACTTTAGATCTAAGGTCAAACGTACTGAAAATGGGGATTTTATGATGGTGGGAACTGAGAACTAAGATCAAATGTACTGATAATGGGGAATTTACAGCTGTGGTTAAATGTACTGAAGGTAGGGCCTTTAGGCCTAAGGTAAAAAAAAACCAATGGTGGAGATATTAGAGCTAAGGTCAAATATACTGACCAGCTACTGGTGGAGATTCTACTGCTAAGGTCAATTATCCCACTGGGTAGGGACTTTAAAGCTAAGGTCAATTATCCCACTGGGTAGGGACTTTAAAGCTAAGGTCAATTATGCCAACAGTGGGGACATTAAAGCTAAGGTTAAATATACTAATGGTGGGGACATTAGAGCTAGGTCAAGTATACTGATCAGCTGGTGATGGGGACTCTACAGCTAAGGTCAATTATACTGATACTGGGACTTTAGAGCTAAGGTCAAATGCATAATTATATTAGTGAAATAATTTTCATATTTTTTAATTCCTTAATTTCATATGAGAAAAATATATCCTTATATTTTCACATGTGAAAAATATCTCCTTATATTTTCACGTCTGAATGTATAAAATTTCCAATCATGCCATGTGATTCTTAATAGTGCGTGCCTACAAAAGTTGTACCCACGGCAACAAAAGTTGTACCCACGGCAACAAAAGTTGTACCTACATCAACAAAATTTGCACCTACAGCAACAAAAGTTGTACCTACAGCAACAAAAATGATTACTTTGGTGAGCAAAAGCTAAAAAAAAGGTAGAAACTGCTTTTTATTACAGACACTTAA
Organism: Sinohyriopsis cumingii; assembly: GCA_028554795.2. Lineage (NCBI taxonomy): Eukaryota > Metazoa > Mollusca > Bivalvia > Unionida > Unionidae > Sinohyriopsis > Sinohyriopsis cumingii. Next base: position 2,543,500 of record JAPYKE020000094.1, on the reverse strand, counting down.
TAAAATATATCTTTGGTACCACATGATGAAATATATCTGGTATTAACATAGGAAATGAAAATATCCTCTATATATTTGACACATAAAGTTGTAAAATGGGAATACCATAATCATATTGATAGTTTTACTTTATACAAACAGTTGACCTTGACTGATACATAAAACCAGAATTTGCCATAATGCTACATCTAAGCTATGACTACAAACTACCCATGACCTGTAAACCTTGACTATGACTATAAACTACCCATGACCTGTAAACTTTGACTACGACTATAAACTGCCCATGACCTGTAAACTCTGACTATGACTACAAACTACCCATGACCTGTAAACCTTGACTATGACTATAAACTACCCATGACCTGTAAACTTTGACTATGACTATAAACTGCCCATGACCTGTAAACCTTGACTATGACTATAAACTACCCATGAACTGTAAACCTTGACTATGACTATAAACTGCCCATGAACTGTAAACCTTGACTATGACTATAAACTACCCATGACCTGTAAACCTTGACTATGACTATAAACTACCCATGAACTGTAAACCTTGACTATGACTATAAACTGCCCATGACCTGTAAACCTTGACTATGACTATAAACTACCCATGACCTGTAAACCTTGACTATGACTATAAACTACCCATGAACTGTAAACCTTGACTATGACTATAAACTGCCCATGAACTGTAAACCTTGACTATGACTATAAACTACCCATGACCTGTAAACCTTGACTATGACTATAAACTACCCTTGAACTGTAAACCTTGACTATGACTATAAACTGCCCATGAACTGTAAACCTTGACTATGACTATAAACTACCCATGACCTGTAAACCTTGACTATGACTATAAACTACCCATGACCTGTAAACTTTGACTACGACTATAAACTGCCCATGAACTGTAAACCTTGACTATGACTATAAACTGCCCATGACCTGTAAACTCTGACTATGACTATAAACTAACCATGACCTGTAAACTTTGACTATGACTATAAACTGCCCATGACCTGTAAACTTTGACTGTGACTATAAACTACCCATGACCTGTAAACCTTGACTATGATTATAAACTGCCCATGACCTGTAAACCTTGACTATGACTATAAAATGTCCCAGACCTGTAAACTCTGACTATGACTATAAACTGCTCATGACTTGTAAACCTTGACTATGACTATAAAGTGTCCCAGACCTGTAAACTTTGACTATGACTATAAACTGCCCATGACCTGTAAACCTTGACTATGAGTATAAAGTGTCCCAGACCTGTAAACCTTGAATATGACTATAAACTACCCATGACTTGTAAACCTTGACTATGACTATAAACTACCCATGACCTGTAAACCTTGACTATGACTATAAACTGCCCATGACCTGTAAACTTTGACTATGACTATAAACTGCCTATGACCTGTAAACCTTGACTATGACTATAAACTACACATGACCTGTAAACCTTGACTATGACTATAAAGTGTCACAGACCTGTAAATTTTGACTATGACTATAAACTACCCATGACCTGTAAACTTTGACTATGACTATAAAGTGTCCCAGACCTGCTAGCCAAAACTATGTCTAAACTGACCCTGTCCTACATACCATGACTATGTATGAATTTCTCCAGACCCACATACCATGACTATGTCTAACCTGCTATAGACCTTCATGCCATGACTATGTCTAAACTTCCACAGACCTGCATAAAATGACCATGTCTAACCTGATTTAGACATGCATATTATGTCTAAACTGCTCTAGACCTGTATACCACGACTATGTCTAACCTGCTCTGGACCAGCATATTATGTCTAAATTACTCTAGACCAACATATTATGACTATGTCTAAACTGCCCCAGACCTGCATAATATGACCATATCTAACCTGCTCTAGACCTGCATATTATGTCTGACCTGCTCCAGACTTGCATATTATGTCTAATCTGTTCTAGATCTGCATATTATGTCTAATCTGCTCTAGACCTGCATATTATATATAATCTGCTCTAGACCTGCATATTATATATAATCTGTTCTAGACCTGCATATTATGTCAAATCTGCTCAAAACCTGCATATTATGTCTAATCTGCTCCGGGCCTGCATATTATGTCTAATCTGGTCAAAACCTGCATATTATGTCTAATCTGCTCCGGGCCTGCATATTATGTCTAATCTGGTCAAAACCTGCATATTATGTCTAATCTGGTCAAAACCTGCATATTATGTCTAATCTGCTCCGGACCTGCATATTATGTCTAACCTGCCATAGACCTGCATACCTTACTATGTCTAACCTGCCAAAGACCTGCATGGTGTTGTTGTAGGGTTTAGTGCCATTTTTCAGCACATGATAGGCTTTACATGGTAGCCAGTATTAATGGTGGAGGAAGAACCCGGGAAAACTACTGGCAAACTTTCTCACATATCTACATTGGCCGAATCTGAGACTTGAACCCACATAGACAGAGGTGAGATGGCAGTGATCCATAACGGAGAGCACTTTAGACTATTCAGCCACTCAGGGCCCTGCTCCAGACCTGCATATTATGTGTAATCCACTCCAGACCTGCATGCCATGATTGGTGTCTATCAAAGTTTTACAACATCCAATCCATGACTTCATTCCTTGGTGACATACCAACAGTCCAAATAAATTCATAATGTGTACATGTTGCTGTTTGCACCTCCATCCTCGCCTACTCCAGCCAAAAGTAGACTGTATAAATTGGGTCATAATTGTATCATGTACACCTTCATTTTTATTAGGAACAGATTGTCTGGTAATAAGAGTTGTCATAACACAATTCATTATGTACACCTTCATTTCTATAGTGAACAGACTGTCAGGTATTCAGAGTTATCATAACACATTTCATTATGTACACCTTCATTTTTATTAGGAACAGACTGTCAGGTATTCAGAGTTATCATAACACATTTCATTATGTACACCTTCATTTTTATTAGGAACAGACTGTCAGGTATTCAGAGTTATCATAACACATTTCATTATGTACACCTTCATTTCTATAATGAACAAATTGTCTGGTAATAAGAGTTGTCATAACAATTCATTATGTACACCTTCATTTCTATAAGGAACAGATTGTCAGGTATTCAAAGTGATCGTAACACAATTCATTATGTACACCTTCATTTCTATAATGAACAAATTGTCTGGTAATAAGAGTTGTCATAACACAATTCATTATGTACACCTTCATTTTTATTAGGAACAGATTGTCAGGTATTCAGAGTTATCATAACACAATTCATTATGTACACCTTCATTTCTATAATGAACAGATTGTCTGGTAATAAGAGTTACCATAACACAATTCATTATGTACACCTTCATTTCTATTTGGAACAGACTGTATGGTTATCATAGATCTCATTGCTTTATTTTGACTGCCTAAGTCATAACAATACAGATAAGTTTACTGACTGCAGTATAGCATTCTCCATTTTGTCAGTGATAGAGTTGATTATCCTAATGAAATTAAACGAACTCTGGCATGCTATATAAAATTGATACTTATGAACCACAGCGTTAATTTCTTGTTAACTATTCAGTACAAGGTATGGCAAAATAGTAACTGTAAACATACCATACCCCCATTTCACAATCCTGAAACCTAACAAAATCACCAGAGCAAAACAGAACAATGTAATTTACATTTTGCCAGTGGTGAGTAGTACCTTTACAATGAACGCAGATGTCACACTTTCAGTCTATATAAAACAGTATTAATGAAGTGATAAAAATTTATAACATTAGCATATATACCAAAAAATGATCCAGCAAAAATGTCAGGAATGGGATATATGTAACTGACTAATAATTTTCTGGTAAGACTTGATCTATGAATAATGTAAAAATCTAAACCTACCATCATATGCTGTAGTCACATCCTTTTCAAGCTCTGAAAATGATAGGCAACGATTAATGGTGTATTACTCATACATTATGAACCAAAGAATGCTGGGCAAAGAGTGGAAACAGAATTAGAAGTCAAATTTCAATCCTGATGAATAAGGGAAAAGTAAAGAATCTGTAGGAGAAGTCGGGGAAAAATGAAGTAAATATATTTTTATCCCCAGTTATATATACTGTACAGTAATAATTATATTGATTCAAAATATCAATGAATAGTCTTAACTGTGGTCAACAGCAGTCATTTTGCAATAAATGCACAGACAGACCAATCTATGCCTTGAGATTAAAGAATAACATCGCTGCAATTTGCTTCCAAATACTGTATTGTTAAATGAATGACATCTTTAAAAAAAAAAAATTCTTGACTGAGGCCAAATTCTGATGTATCAATAGCAATATCTATTCAAAATGTTTATGACAGCACTGTTATGAAATGTTTCCAAAAATAATTCAGCTTTGTGAGGCTTTCGGTTAACAAAGGTTTTGGGAGATGTGAAACAGAATGCACATCAGTTCTGTTATTATTTCCATTAAGTGGTCAGTGAGATGATCTCTTCCTGTATCCTTGTCTTAAAATAAAGTACATTGTTTATTTTAGGTTTTGACTGAAAGATGTATTCACATCACCTCTAAGTCAAATTAAATAATTCAAAAAGTCTTTCTTGTGGTCTTTAAAATAATTTTTGTAAATATTTACTCAAGAATCAAAAGTCATATTTTGGATTATGGTAAAAAAAATGGTACATAGTAACCTCATCTGGTGCATACACTACAACCACTCATCTCCAGGAAAAGAAAATAGGGCTGGAAAAATGGCTTTTGTGTTCCAGATGGGTCCCAGCTATTAATGTACTGCACAACTGGACCCAAGGGGATGTTAATTCTAGAATTAAATGAGACAGAATAATTTGGGATCGCAGGATCAATGAAAAATTGATAGGAAGTAAGAGTGTGTAACTTAAAGCCATGTCTCCAAGTAAATTGCAACAAATCAGCAGGTTAAGTGGGAATCACTGACATGCTTTTAAAAGGCAAGTCTTTGATTTTAGCTGCTATTTTCCACTAGTCTGAGCCCTTGATATGTTTATTATATAATGTAAGGATTATTCTCTGGAAAATTAAATATTAGCATAAGCATACAATACTGTAAATTATTAAATTTGTGCATGTGGCCAAAACAGTGTTGTCCATATCTGTTTCGGTTCATGATAAACAATGTGCAAGTTCATGATTTTTATCTCCATTATTAGTGGTCTTGCAAGTCAAGTTTTATTGCACTTCAATTTGAAAGACCATACAAAGAAAGTAAACATGTATCATGCCGCGAAACAAGTGAAATTTGAAAATCAATGTGTTGGGCATCTTCAAGGCTTGAAGGATAAGAGTAATAAAGTGCATTAAATAGAAATGAAAAAGAATGAACAAAAATTGTGAGATATTAATATCATGCTTATTTTTATTATCAAAAGTAAATAATAACATCCATCTAAAAACATCTACTCAGAAGTTAAAATCCATGGCCTTTTCTTCTCTGTCTCTTAATATATTTATAGTGCCTTAAAAGCATTTCCTACTAAATGAATTTGTTTACATACTACTCTGAAGCAGTCAAACTTTGTCACAGGGGTAACTTTCCCGAGTTAAACTATTTCCTCAAAGGATTTTATTTTGAGTTATCTTCCTTAATATAGCAAGACTCTTCTTTTTAAAGTCAAAGGGCCAATAGATCTTAATGTAGAAAAGTCACTACTATTAACAAATTCCCTTGAATGAACTGATAGTTTAGTGTTTAAAAAGAATTTCCAGGAAGTCACAGTAAGACCAGGAAGTCACAGTAAGACCAGGAAGTCACAGTAAGACCAGGAAGTCACAGTAAGACCATTTCTTGTTTTTAACTAACAAGTTCCGAGTGTTGAAACTATTTATTGGCAGCCATACTGGATTTCAGATCAGTACTATTTTAATTCAGACAAACTAGACACCATTAGAAGACCTTTTTGTTGTAAACACCATATCAATACAGCCATCATGTGACTTTCTGGTAAACTGGAAAAGTGAGAACAAGATTTTCTAGATGACTGCCATAGCAGCCATATTAAAATGTTAGATAAGCATACAAGTTTCATTTTAGCCCAACTAGAAACAAAAGTTGGTTCTGGTGAAAACTCTTTTGCTGATATGACTTTCCATTCATGATAAGTATCTATATAAAGATTTTGAAGATGGTTGCTGTGGTAGTCATATTATATGTCCAACCAGAACCATTTTCATTCGGCATCAATTAGACACCAAAAGAAGTCTTTGGATGCAAACATCATGCTTATTAAGACTTTCAGTTCAGGAGGAGTAGGAATAACAAGATTTTCAAGATGGCTGATGTGGTGGCCATATTGGATGCTAGATTGGAACCATTTTCATTAAGGACCAACTAGGTCATAAGAAGTCTTGTAGTGTAAACTACATGTTGATATGACTATCTATTCTGGAGGAGTTCAGTGATAACAAGATTATCAAGAATATCAAGAAGTCCATTTTGACAGCGATAATGGATGTTTGATCAGTTCCATTTTCACTGAGGACCTTGGAAACAAATATGGTTGCAGTTTCACGGAATTCCACCTCTTTTCAACTACATAATGCCATATTTTTTTAGTATGAAACTTATGCAGCTCGTTGAATAGTATGACATTCATATGATATCTCCATGTACTTACCAATATGAGCCTGGTAAATATAGCATGACATTCATATATCTCCATGTACTTACCAATATGAGCCTGGTAGATATAGTCCTGAATGTACACTGTGATCAAAAGCTGAAGATCAGTTTTGTCTATAATCACAAAGTCTGAGCTTATAGCAGGCCATTTTGTGTAGAGTACCATGGTTACAGATTTATTGCTCTGGAACCAGTCAAACCTACAAAAAAATATCACCAAGCCATCATAACATCATGACAGAACAATTTTATCTCATACTGTGCCATACAGCACTCGATCATCACAAGCTCATTTCATTATGGTCCAGGTACGGTCATGAATTCCATTTCATTAACTGGTTGTACCATCACATGAATCATATAATTCATTCTCTATATTTTACATGGACAACGTTATAATGATGAAATATTGTATCACATTCAATATCACATGATCTACCATTATATCACTGGGCAGCACGTTCTTAGAAGCTATATGATAATTACTTGTGTAATCTCCACAGACAGTAATCCATACAACCTGCTTAGCAATACAACATATACCTGCTTATAAAGCAAGTCAAACTGCAAACAACAAAGATCCTGATCTGCCATAGCATAATGCGCCTGCAGATCAGGGTTTATGTTGTTGGTTCTACTGATTACTCCTAATAAAATACACAGACCCAGATTTCGGGTGCATTATGCGACAACAGATCTGAGTATATGCAGTTTGCAGTTGGATTTGTCTTATAAGTGAGTATATATGGTACACAAAAATGAAAATGGTACAAACAACCATTTATTAACTCAGTCATAATATCTGACAACAAGCAGGCAATTAACTAGGAGTTCATGTACTATAGTTTAATTTCAGTACTGGCGTGACACTTTATGCAAGCATAGGGAATGAATGCAGCTTCTAAGTGATGTGTTCCTGTGACCACAAATTAGCCACTGATTGTCCAGTGTATATGTGTTTTCATCAGATTGTATAAATCAGATAGATACCAGTAATTAGCACACATTTAGTATTGTCTACATGAACTATATACAGGGTCTAAAACACAGATGTATTTGATCAAGTATGGTAAGACTTTGTATCTTTTCATGGTGGGAAAATCTTAATTTTAAAAAGAAATTCATGCAGAAAAATGACATTATATAAAAAGCAAAGAATGCCTAAAAGTTTACGTTCTTTGAAATTAATTTCCAGTTCATTCATCTAGTTTTACAGTTATGAAGAGATTTTCCACTTTCAGTGTCAATGATATATGCTACTGGTACATGCGTACTATGGTAACCATTCATGGAAAAATGTTATTGAAAGATCTTTAGAAAAAATGTATGACAAATTTGAAAATTGCCCAGTAATGGTCTTGTATGGCAAACAGTTTTATTGGTTATAACAATAAGAACTGAAATGTTTACTAATTGCTTAATAGCAGGAGTTCTCAGCTGAGTATTTGTTTATAAAAGACTAAATATGAACTGAAAATTAAATACAAGTTTGAATAAACCTTCATAAAAGAAATTTGTACCACTGACAATCAGTCGGAAACTGTTAGTAATATGTTGTTATAGTGTGAATTCATTAGTTATTATATGGTGAGAATATTTATAAACTTCATGGTTGCTTCAAACTATGATTTCAAAAATATCTAGGAAACAAGATGGTTGCTTTAAACTATGATTTCAAAAATATCCAGGAAACAAGATGGTTGCTTTAAACTATGATTTCCAAAATATCCAGGAATCAAGAATCATTTATCAAGATAATGGAGCTTCTCTTATTACTTAAAAATCGGAGAGTTCCTATTCCATTTAAAATGTCACATTTTGAAAACCATGAAAAATTAATAACCTAGAAGTTTTTTTTTGAAGTATCCTTGACAAATATAATATTATTCAAGATCTAAGTTACATGAAACGTAAGACTTACTTAGGAGGTTGCAGGTCTGGTGGTTCTGGTGGAGGCAGGGATGGCGATGTTGGTCCTGTAAAGTAAACAATTCAAGTTCTGGCTGTTAAAGAGAGGTAAAATGTATGGCGTTTGATTTTGGCTAAGGTTGGTTTTCATGACACAGCAATACTCTGAAAGTTAAATAATGCTTAGGAAAGTGGAGGGAAATGCATAGATTTATATCTAATAAGTAAAACTAACAAAAATGGAATAATAATGTATCACTTGGATACCTTATGAATATTAACCAGCTTCCAAACTTTTGTCAAATGCAGACAAATTCTAATGTTATTCATTTTCTTCCCTATTTATTCCCAGAAGCTGCAGTGGCTCAGGCTAAGTGGTTTGTGCACCAGACTCATAATCTAAAGGGTGTAGGTTCAAATCCTACCTGGGTCAGCTACTGTGGTGTGTCATTGGACAAGGCATGTTACTCAGCACTAAATAACCTACTTTTAAGTTCAGTCTGTGGAATCTTTTACTGTTGTGTTCAGATTTAATTTGAGATGAATCATTATTTAAATTATTCACTGAAATTACAAAGTGCAAAATCACTACTTTGGGTTTATTGAATTCATTTAAAGACATTCTGGATTCTATCATTGTGACACATCAAGGCAACTGGCACATCAGCACATTCAGTATTGAAATTCATCTGGAACATTCTCAACTTTTGGATTTGTGATCGAATATTTAGGATTATTTGTGAATTGATTCACAATATTGTAAGTTCTTCTTATATTTTAACTTTGTAACTTACAGAAATAAATTGTTAATTTTAATAAACCTGCTGCATTTGCTTGTTACTTAGTTAAAGACCACAAGAGTTGTAACAGATTCAAACTATTAGTTCAATAGATAATAGTGAATGAAGTAGGAGACTTGGATGCCAAAAAGCACCATGAGCTATTATGTACTGTTAAAACAACCATACAAAAGATATTACAAATAATTTTAATGACAGTACACCATTGGAACAATCTGAATAAAAAATAAACAGATGTCTGAACTTTCATGAATACAAAAAAAGGCCCTAACAAAGAAATTTGTGATATTGAAAAAAAATGGATTTGTAGGAGTGGGTTATCATACATGCCAACCCACAAGAGGTATAAACATAATTATTGCCACTATAGGTGGCAAAAAAGTGTAATTTGGGCATAAAAAGAGTAATCTAAATACTACATGCCAGAATTACAGTATGTACGAAAAGATACTTTTAACAACTAACCTGGTTCTGCAGCTAGTGAAAATTTGTCATAAAGGGCAAAATCCATATGGATTAGAACCAGAATACAAATACATTATATTCCTAAAAATTTATTTATATTCAGCACTCACTTGACCTAGTTGCTGAATGATCATGAACTGGAATTCTGCAATGATCATGTTCAGGTGCTCAGAGTGCTGTATTACATGCTCAGAGTGATTTAATACATGCTCAGAGTGATTTAGTATATGCTCAGAGTGATTTATTACACTACTCACATAGTCTTCTTTTAAAGCAGTGTTGATCTGTCACTTTTTCTGATCTGACATATTCTGAAATGATCCTTCTGTTCTAACATTTTCCATCACATAACATCCACAACTCTAATCATAAAGCTTAACATGAGGTGCCATTTTCTTTAAAAATATAGACTAGTTCACTGCCTAACTGGCTTACCAATAGAATTAATCTGTTTGGCAAAGTCCACTTTTGAAGAAACCTGTCTGTATTCTTGGAAATGGGGTCAGATGCAGTTGCTACAAATAGCAAATAAGGAAAGTCTTCTATGCATTTTTTGAGCAGCATCACCTTTTTAAGAACATTCTCAAATTTATAAGAGTGGAATCAAAGAGATGATAATAAAATGGCACAAACAACATTTTATTGCTTTATTTTAATTTTACTTTTTAATGTAGTAAAAATGTGCAATCTATACGCAGTCTCACGGAAAACATAATTTGGTGAAAAAAAAGCATAATGATTATGCCAAAAGTGTAATTGTTGGCATGTATGAGTTGATGTCATTCTAAATTGCAAAAGACCTTACATAATTATGGAGAGGGTTAATATCCCCAGATGAAACCCAGACAGTGTCTGGTAGAAACAGGGTTTATATTTCACTGCAATGATGTGAAATGGGACCCAGACTGCCAGAACGCAATGATCTAGACCTTTGTATTCAGGCAAGTGCTGTTGCTCAGGGCATTAACAGTTACAATGGCATGGGTGTCTTTGTCTCTATCAATGGCAATATAAAATCAAAACAATCTGTAGCAGTGTTGTTGTTCTTGAAGAAAACTTGTAGCCAGTTGCTGCCAAGGTATTTCCACAAGGTTCTTGGAGCATGTTTTATGGAGACCTATACAGCAATAATGGATGTATCACCAAGTTCCAAGATAACCGAGGAAAGGGGAATACATTTTTTATCACCAAAAACCTAGTCTTAAGGTGTTTTAACCTCAGGCACTACATGCTGCAACAAATTTGTGGAAATACTTTTGACCCAAGAAAGAATACCATGCAGAGATACATAAAGTCTGAAAGTATCTAGCCATGAACAAACTTGGGAGAAAAACTGAATTACAGTTACTTTAAAATAATAAGCCAGGGAATTATGTAAATAAAAAAGGAGGAAAGAAAGGTAGAATTAAAATAACAAAAAAGTATAAAGAGACAAATGAAGTGAATATAATCATAATCACAAGGTTCTTTTCCAACCTTACTTATAAAAATCAATACAAATAAAAAGGTTCTGTACTGAGTCAATACTGGACATTTCACAAATCATGCAAGATACGTGTAATGAGAGAAGTAAATAAAAATATAGCTCATTGGTACATATCACTAATTTCTGATGGGTCACTAATTCCTAATGGAAGGGGCCTCGAGTGGACAAGTGGTCTAAAGCGCTCTTTGTTACGGATCACTGTCATCTCACCTCTGTCTGTGTGGGTTCAAGTCTCTCATTCGGCCAATGTGGGTATGTGAGAAAGCTTGCCAGTAGTTTCTTGTGGGTCGATGGTTCTTCCCGGGGTTTTCCCGGGTTTTTCTTCCACCATTAATACTGGCCGCCATGTATAGCCTATTGTGTGCTGAATAATGGCATTAAACCCCACAACAACAACAACAATTCCTAATGGGAAGTCTTTGCTTTTAACATCCAGTATGGATAAACAAAATACTGTTTGATGAAAGAGTATAAAAGTGCTAACCAAAATTATTTATACTTAATGATTCACAAGATCTAAACAATTGTGAAAGATCACCACCCTTATGTACATCTAATGAACAAAGTCATGATTTATGTATACAGTAAACATACATGAGTGACTTGAGCATGTAGGTCAATGAAAAAAACAAACATCAGTCATCATTGGTTATATTATAGGCCCTGCCTACTTCCCCATCAAAAATGGAAAAAGCTGGCAAAATCGCAAGCTCTTCGTGCAAGCTTGTCATCTCTCTTTCGTCGGATTTTCAGCCTATCACTAGTATTTAATATATTACATAAACTGGAATTTGTGTGTGGATGGTAAGTGTGTGATTTGGATTTTTTTAACGTAGTTTTAACAATTTTTCAGTCATATCGCTATGATATCAGCAGTGTGACAGTTTATAGTGATGTCTGGCACTGGGGCATCATGCCGCAGACATGTAGCATGATGTCCCACCCAGTCACATTATCCTGACACTAGGCCGAACAGTCCTAACACTAACCTCTTAATGCTGAGCGCCAAGCGAGGCAGCTGTTAGTACCATTTTTGTAAGTCTTTGGTATGACTCGACTGAGGATCGAACGCACAACCTCCTGCATCCAAGACAGATGCTCTAACCACTAGGCCACTGGAGTGGTCTGGATGGTAAGTAAAATACCTCTTCTTTCCACTCAGAATTAATTCCTTCAGAACAGCCACATTTTTTTAATTAATCCTTGTCATCAGACCAGAACACCTGCATCTCTACTGTCCATCAACCCTTTGTTAAATTTCTGACACATGAGTGGGAGGCAGCATCACTCCATCACCACAAATGTAAAAAAAAAAATCTTACAGTGTACTATAACATGGTAGTTGTGAGCCATAGAACCCGACCGCGTTATAGACTGATCCGTGTTATAAGCAACCAGGTCAGTTAGCTGAAGAAAATGTACCCCCAAAAAACTGTGGGGGGTGTAGGTAATAAATGGTGGTGGTACAATACGTACTTCATCAGTACAGTTACCATCTTAAATTGATGTATATTAAATGAGAAATACACGTGCAGTGAAAACAGATAAGACATATATAATAGTTTACTTTATTTAGAGAACCATGAATTGTACATATACGTGAATCCTGTTTATATATAAATGTTTAATGTATAGCATGAATAGGGTATCAACAGCGTGTACTCACCCACAAACCTCATCATATACATTGAATACAAGTGATTCTATCGAAAATATGCACACACAGAGCTTTAAAATACTCAATAATTTTGTAACAGGTCATATTGGTCTGAATTCAGAGGATAAAACATAGCACAATCATGTAATGAATGACGAAGCACATTTACTTTTCAGTACATTCCAAGCCTATAAAAGTTAGTTTGCGTTTTAAGCTGCCACTGGTAGCGTTCGTAGGCTTAAACTTTTTAACTACAAAAAGGAAACTTTCACAGCACATTTTAACGTGTTCCAGTCATGTTGGAAAATGCAAAAATCCATCAGATTCCATTACTTTTATTTAAGTCTGGTACTGACTTCCTTTGAAGAAAAGTTCTTTCTTGTTATTGAAAGATTGTAGTCAGCTTTTTTTTATGAAGGGTGCATGCGCTATTGACGTCACCGCTAAAGAACAGCATTGGAGAACCACACAAATGCCCATTTTTTATTGTGGCAGCAACATTAAATAATTGTATTGAATGACTGAGACTATTTTTCCACTTGCTGAGTAAGTTCACATAACAATCGGTGCTTCAAAGGTAATCTGTTTCCTTTGAAATTTCAGCAAACTATTTTATCTGGGTACATTTTTAATAAGGAATTGGCCGTCGTTTGGACTATTCTAATTACTGTCCCTCCATGTCTACTGAATAAATCAATAAGATGTATTTTTTTATTATTTTTTTTACAACTGTGGTAGCAGCGTGATGCTGCCTTCCATGCATGCATCTGAAAATTAACAAAGGGTCAACAGACGATAGAGACGTAGGTGTTCTGATGACAGGGATTATTCTAGAAAATGTGAGTGTTCTGAAGGATTTACTTCTGAGTGAAAAGAAGAGGAATTTTACTTACCATCCACATACAAATGTCAGTCTTTGTAAATATATTAATTACTAGCGAGTGGCTGAAAATCTGATGAAAGATAGATTACAAGACAATGCCTCGTCCGGTTGATCTCCGTTACCAGAAATGTCAACAACAAAAAAGTGGATATTTCACATCATACAGAACTCATGCTAGATGTCAAGATAAGCGGATTATGATATAACAATGTACTGTTTAGATGGTTTGTCAATATGGACAAAGAATTTGTTTATGCAAAATAGCTAAATTTCAGTGCATTTTATATCCAGTCTGCAGCTACCTTTCATGGATTTCTGCACTCCAAACCAACGGCTGTATATAAAAGTTTAAACAGCCAACAATGTTGCCAATAAATTAAAAAAATCACCACACGAACATGGTATGTTTTGCAGCCAATAAGGAAAAACAATTCAAGTTTGCAACATTGGTGAAGAGTTACGCGATCCCAGAATAAATTTTTTATGCATTATTTTTTGTACATTTAAGAAGAAAAAAATACTTTTTCGTGTACAAGAAAAATACATATAAAATTTCAGGAGCCAAGCCACGATCGTCTTGTATCATTCATAAGTAATCTCTTCCCCAAAATGATAGAAAATTTGTTCAAATTCTTTTTGCCCCTTTTAAGAAGAAATTTTTTGTGCATAAGAAAAAGACATGAAATTTCGGGAGCCACACCACAACCATGTTATATCTGAATTCATGTTATAATGGAGCTCGCAATAGCTGTACTTGGTCTATTCAATAGGCAGGGAGGAACTGTAACTTGAATCGACCAAACAATGGCCAATTCCTTTTTTTAAAATGTACCCAGATAAAATAATTTGCTGAAATTTCAAACAAAACATTATCTTTGCAGCAACAACTGTTATGAAAACATACTAAGCAAATGGAAAAAAATCAGTCTCAATGCAATATAATTATTTGATGTTGCCACCACAATAAGAAACGGGCATTTGTTTGGTTCTCCAAAACTGTCTTTTAGGGGTGACTTCAACAATGCATGCACCTTTCATGAAAAAAAGCAGACTACAATCTTTAATAAAGACAAAGAACTTTTCTTCAAAGAAGTTAGTACCAAACTTAAATAAAAGCAATGGAATCTGATGAATTTTTCATTTTCCAATGTAACTGGAACAAATTTACCATGTCGTGAAAGTTTCCTTTTTTCAGGGAAAAAGTTTGTGCTTATGAATGCTACTAACAGTGGCTTAAAACGCAAACTTTTACCAGCTTGGGATGTACTGAAAAGTAAATGTGCTTCATCATTCATTACGTGATTGTGCTATGTTTATCCACTGAATTCAGACCTATATGACCTGTGACAAAATTACTGAGCATTTTAAATCTGTGTGTATTTTTTTAATGGAGTTACTTGTATTATGGATTCGATGTATGTGATGAGATTCACGGGTGAGTACACGGTGTTGATACTCTATTCATACTATACATAAGACATGTATATAAAAACAGTATACATGTATATGTACCAATTTGCGGTTCACTATACAAAGTAAAATATTATATATGCCTTCTCTGTTTTCACTACAGGTGTATTTCCCATTTAATATGCATCGATTTATGATGGTAACTGTGCCAATGAAGCACATATTTTACCGCCGGCACTTATTACCCCTCCCCCCTTGCAAATTTTTTGGGGTACATGCATCATTTTCTTCAGCTTGGTTGCTTATAACACAGTTTGGTCTATAACACGGTCGGGTTCTATGGCTCTAAACTACCATGTTACAGCGGGGTCACACTGTACTATGATGCATAATTCACAATATCAACTATGTTTTTCAATCCTACTATGGGTACCTCTCTTTTAGCATCTAAATTTAGTAAGTACGGCTGGCATCCATTAGTCTTTGGAGATGATGGAAGTGTGCCCATGAGAGATAGTTGTGCAGCATCTGCAAGCTCTTCCCAGTTATTGACATCGATGTCAAGGGCTTGCATGCTGCGCTTGCAGACATCCTTGAAGCTGAGATGTGGCTGTCCGACTGACATTTTGCCAGAGGCAAGTTTTGAATAAAGAAGGTCACTGGGGATCCATCTCTCATCCGTCTGACATACATGGCCAAGCCACCTGATGCAAAATTGCTGGAGGAGTGTGACCATGCTGTGAATCTTGCCATGTTCAAGCACCTTGTTGTTTGTTACTTGATCGCTCCTGAGTATGTGTCAGAGGCATCACATGTGAAAGGTGCTCAGTCTTTTCTCTTGTGAGGTATACAGAGTCCACGTTTCACTAGTGTACAGGAGAGTGCTTAGCATGCAGGCACAGTAAACAGAGATCTTAGTGTTCAGGGTCAGCATGCTGTTGTTCCACACTCTCTGCGACAACATGGAGAGAGCTGTTGATGCATTTCCAATCCACTTGTTGAGCTCAGCATCGAGTGAGAGGTTGTTGGTGATGGTAGCTGAGGTACATGAACTGACTGACTACCTCAAGTTCGTAGTTGTTGATGATGATGCTTGGGAGGTCTGTGTCCTAAACCATCACATTTGTCTTCCTTAGGCTGACGGTCAAGCCAAACTCATCACATACTTTAGCAAAGCGGTCCATCAGGCACTGTAGCTCAGCTTCTGTGTAAGTGGCTAGAGCAGCATCGTCTGCAAAGAGCATGTCCCTAATGGTTGCTTCATGCTCTTTTCCTTCAGTCATGCCAGGTTATAGTCTGCTATCTGATCGCGTGTGCAGGTAGATCCTTTTTGTGGACGTCCCAAAAGCATGCTTGAGCAGGACAGCAAAGAAGATGCCAAAGAGCCTAGGGGAAAGGATGCAGCCCCGTTTCACTCCACTGCAGATGTCAAAGGGGTTGGACGTTGTGCCATCATACTGCACTGTGCAATTAATGTCACTGTGAGGTCTATAAAGGTCAGAAAGAGGGGCCTGTGTTGTTCTCTGCATTTCTCCTGCAGTTGCTTGATGGAGAAGATCATGTCGAATGTGGACCTCTCTGTGCTGAACCCACACTGTGACTCTGGATACACTCTGTCAGCAAGCATTTGTAGTCTGTTCAGGATGACATGTGCAAGAACTTTTCCCACAATGCTGAGAAGGGATATGCCCTTGTAGTTGTTGCAATTGCTTCTTTTGCCCTTGTTCTTGTACAAGGTTACGATATTGGCGTGACTCATGTGAGGCACTGTACCCTCATCCTAGCACTGGCAGAGGAGTTCGTACAGGTGGGTGAGCAGCATGCTGCAGCCGCACTTTATGACTTCTGCTGGGATGCCATCCTTCCCTGGGGCTTTACCTAAGGACAGTTTCTCTAAGGCCTTCTTTTGTTCTGCCACAGTAGGTTACTTGTCCAATTTGGTCATGAGAGGGACGTTTCCCATGGCACTGAGAGCATCATTGGTCACATGGTTCTCTCTGGAGTAAAATTCAGAGTAGTACTCCACCCAACACTCCATCTGCTTACCCGTGTCATGGATTGCATTGCATGCAGCAGACTTCAGTGGTGCTGTCACTTTCTTCGTGGGACCCATTGCTTTCTTTATGCCATCGTACATGCCTCAAATGTTTTTGATAACTGCTGCTGACTGGATGCTCTGACAGAGCTGAAGCCAATATTCATTGGCGCACTGCCATGCTAATCTCTGCACTTTGCTTCTGGTAGACCTGTATGCTAGTAGTGTCTTCTGGCAGGGGGATCTCTTGTATTCCAGGTGAACACTGTGACACTCTTCTATGGCTGGCATGAGTGTGGCGGAGTTAGCCTCAACTCAGTCATTGTCCTTTGACTGCTTCTTACCAAAGATCTGTGTGGCTGTGCTGTACACAGTCTCTCTGATGTGATCCCATCTCACTTTGGTACTGCCACTGGGAGGTTCTGAATCAAATGTTTTGGAGAGGGCAAGTAACTTCCTTAGAAAATATGATAATCCACATGAGAGGTATTTTCCCGGCACCTATTTAGTTTTATACATGGTATAGTATGCACATTAACGTGAAATGTTAATATCACTTTGCCAGTTTTGGAATGCTCAATCCTGAACTGTTTGCTAAAACAGTGAGAATGACTGTTCAAATTACAGTTCAACCCCCATAACAGTTGCATCCCTTTAATAACCACCTCTCCTCTCCAACCTACTAATAAATATTTCTTCTGATTTTCCTAAACCTTTAATCTCCCTTCAACATTTTATCTCCCTTCAACAGCTGCTTCCCTTAAACAGCAGCTACTACAATCTTCCCATCCCATATATGGCTGCTTAAAGATTGACCTAAAGACATTACAGGGAAAGGCAATAATAATAAATAACTTCTTATCAGGTAAGTTCTAACTGATGAAAGGAAGAACATGTAACAATACTGTGCATATGCACATTACAGCAGAATTATGATAACTGACATTCCCAGCACTCATTACTGGCAGCATAGATTTTCTGTAAAATTGTATTAGATATTTCTGGTTGATAGTGAAATTCCACACAAACTGGATGAAACGTATTAATGTTTTTAACTTGAATTGCACAATGTTATATAATATAAACTGTCTAGGTGTGCAGTCATTATGTCATCAATTGTTGTCTTAGCCAGACATTTAGTAAACAACAGATGTCACTATGCAAATGTTTACATGTTGCTTCAGCTTGAGATTGTCCAGGGATCCACTGGAATTTTCAAACTGCAACACAGGACAACAGTTCGTGGTTGGTGGGTAAAGTTTTGGCATTTGTTAATTTCTTGTGCAGACAGAAAATTGTGATATTACACTTCTCAAATCATTAATGGCATAACAAAATTATTCAATTATATGAGGAACATGTATCCTCTGACCCATTATTCATAGTGCAAATGTGGAATACAAGATGAAGCCAGATCAACAATTTTGCTTCGTGTTTTTTGATAGTAACTTCTGGTTTCTGGCATATTAATGGTATCACTGTATGCTGTTCCAGATTAATTCAGAAACTACAATTACCGATGCTAACATACTTTTTCTCCCATTTGCTTTGGAGAGAGGGAGGTTTCAGGGCCATTGTAATCTTTTGTATTTTATATATTCATTGAACATTCAAGACAATAATATAGATTGCATCCATTTGTAAGATCAATTGTACCTGTGAAAAAAGATGTATCGGTAATCACTTGAGTGTGCCAAATAAAAAATGGCAATCAAATATTACTGAACCTATACTTAAATGTGATCAGGAAGAATAAGGCATGGAAAAATAAAAAGATGAATAAAACAAAATCCATTCCATTTTTGTTTTCATTTTTTTAAAGAATAAACAATATGGTTTGCATAAGTACAGTATGCTACTGAATAAAGAAATAAAAGCTATGCAGCCCATGCATTATGAACTCTTCAATTTTGTTTATCATTTTGGAGACATAAGAAAATGCAGGCACATACAAATGCATATAAAATAAAGATACAAATTATTGTATAAAAACAGTCATATTATGATACCAATTTAATGACATGGTAATTGAACAAGAATTTTTTCAAGTATGTGACCTGTTTCAGTTTTGCCAATTACTTCTCAAAATCACGGTATTATTGGTACTTAAAGTAATTTCAATGTAAATTCATGTAAAATTCGAATCTTGAGATAAGACGAAGCTCACACTGCCAGGTAAAAGGTACTGACTTGTACACCAGAAAATGATGCAAATTTTTATTTCTGCTGACACAATTTTGGAAGAAAAACCTTAAGTTATTTCCTTTAAATTGCACTCTCATGGGCCAATTAGTACCAGGTCAGACTGAATTAACTGAGTGCTCAATGAACTCTTATAACCACCAGACTAATTGTTATATTGACATGACAGAACTTGTGACATGATAACCTTGCAGTCTGAGATCAGAACACATTGCCACAACTCTATCATGCCAGCTTATAAGACGAACCTTTTAACTTCTAGGAGATAAAAGAACTATTACAGCCATTGTATTAACTGATGAAAAAAACTGAGGTAAAATAAAAATTATCCTAGTTTTAAAAAACAGCTCAGGCATACCCCTCCCCCAATTAAATGGTTGGCCTAGCAGCAGGGGGGGCGAATCCGACATTTTGTCCAAACGTCATTTGGCTTAATTAGTACTTTCTGCACTCAGCGGATCCGGTGTCGTCAGCGCCTGGTAAAAAAAAAACGACGTCGTCGTCGTTGTCATCGTCGAGGGGCCAAGTCGACAATTGTCCAATCGTCATTTGGTTTAATTAATACCTTCTGCGCGCCGATCCCAGCGTCGTCAGCGTCCGGTAAACACATCGACGACCGCGTCGATGTCAGCGCCCCCCCTGCTGCTATGATCTTACAAACAGAGTGATCACTAACTCCTCCTCTTGTAAATCAATTAGGTTATTTGACTGATCGGTAATTCTAAAATTAATTCTCGTTAAAAACCGATCATGGCATCGCATATAGACTGGATTAATCGGACTCTCAACGATTAAAAATCCCGGAGGGGCTGTTGGTGAGAATGAATAAAGGATATACCCCTGTTGAGCCTGATTTGATTGCTTGGTATCCACCTGGTAACTCCCTTCGATAACATCACACACTAGATTAATCGCTATCACCAATGCAATATTTACGTTGTATGGAGCAATATGCCTACCACCATCTCCGTTATCGTGTTTGAGGATATAAGTTGATGGACCGAGAAAATCATTAAGAGACTTTCTTAGTTCTGGCGCGTTGTATCCTGGAAACTTGAAATCGGGTAAATTGGCTTCTATGATATTATACTCGGTTAGGAATCGTTGTTTATTATCATCGCTGTTAGCGGATATTGTCTCAACGATTCGTTCATTGATATATTCCATGTCTGATATAAGTTGATTTAACACCTCAACGTGTTTTTGTGCTTTTGTCTCCCGTAGCTGTTCTAGTTGTAATTGGTAATAATGATTAATCTCGGTAAACATATCAGTGATATTCCTTAAACTAATTGCGAATGTGGTGTGCAATTCAGGAGTTTCCCCATACTGAAAATACCATTGCATGTTATTCCTGTCTTGAAACATAAACTCGCTGGGTAATAACGCGTTTTTCATAACAGACAATTTATCTCGATAACTGGGATTAATCTCATGATACGATTGCTTGTCCGTGGGGATTTCATGAGGTGGATTCTTAGGCCATCCTAGTATGGTTCTTATTGAACTGTTGTAAATATCAACCATATACCCCGGTGTGCTTATTTCAATCGTCGACGATAACGTCGGTTCATGAACCGTAATAGCGATTTTTGATTCTTTTCCTGTGATCGATTTTATCCTGCGTTGAAATTCTTTATTGATTTGTTCTATTTGGTATGACCCAGTTGGTATTGTAACCTCCTTCCAGTCTGGGGTTCCATCGGGTTTATTTGTCCATGCAAAAACCAGCGAGTTATTAGGTTGTTGTCCGTTAAATGCGTCCGCTCGGATATTAGGCCAACTGTGATATACTCGCAATTTTGCCAGCGCTATTTCCTTCACTGGAACCGGTGATGGGAAGTTCACACTGAATTCGGGTTTCGTTGACGTTATCGATATCATATTTGTTTGTACCGGAGTGGTGTTCTCTGCGATCCGCTGAAGTAATTGAAACCCTTCGGGGTTCAGCGACATTATTATTATTCGTTGTTTTTAGTGTCTAATTTCAACAACCAGGTGGTTCCGGCTTCCAGTTGAAAATCCTCGATTTTTGACATCGCGGAGCTGTACAACTGGACCATCGTGGAGAATTCAACATCGGATATGAACAAATTATCAATCGATAACGAGATCAACCCGGATAATTTCGAGTACGCGTCGGATACTATTTGATGTTTTACTGTATACTCGTCGAGTTTTTTCTGAAAACACGATGATATCTTCCTAGTGATTGCGTTGGCGACTCCAGCAATTGTTGTCATCGCGGAGATAGCGATTGGAACAGCGATCGGGGCTATCGTGGTCACCGTGGATAAAATAACACCGGTACCGGCTACTATACCCGACACCGAGTACACGACCGCGTCGATGGTGGTTATTTTTCGGCGGTATTTTTTTATTTTTGCGCGGTATTGTTCGGAAAGCGTTTTCAAGTTTGCGGAGAATTCTTTTGCGGTATCGAATCGATATTGATGTGACGTCGGTGATACCTCTGATTCAATTACCCTGGTGGTCATTTTTATTCTAAAAGAGCTAGTGTTTTTAATTACTTAGATCCGCTACAAATTCCACATACCATGTGATGTTTGCCCCGGCTAAATTTCCATCAACGGCATAAATTGTAAACTGTTCGGTTGCGTACTTGTCTATAATTGTTGATATTGTATTGTTAAACCCGGATGAACTCGACGATAATATATTAAACTGCATCATTGAAACCAGTGTCAATCGATAAATGCCCTTAACAGTTGCGGTAATATTTACTGTATTCTGTGTAGGAGTCCAATCGAATGATCCATGCCGAATTGTGTATACTGTGTTGATGGTGTTCTCATGAGGGATTTTTATTTTTTCGAATTGCTCTACTACTCTCGGTAGTCCGTCTTTAATCGCTTCAACATCAGTTCTGATTATTTCTATTCTCAGCGAATTCGCGTCCATATTATTCTTGTTCGCTGCAACATTAGTTTTGATTGTTTCTATTTCCCGTGTATTCTCGGTTATACTTTTTTTGTTTGCTGCAACATCAAGTTTGATTGTTCCTATTTCATATGTATGCACGTCTATACCTTTTTTGTTCGCTGCAACATCAGTTTTGATTATTCCTATTCCCCGCCAATACGCGTCTATATTTTTTTTGTTCGCTTCAATATCAGTTTTGATTGTTCCTATTTCCTGTGTATGCGCGTCTACACCCCTTTTGTTCGCTTCAATATCAGCTCTGATTGTCATTATGTCCTGTGTATGCGCGTCTACATTATTTATGATCGTTGTAACATCAGTTTTAATTGTTTCTATTTTCCATCTATGCGAGTCTACATTATTTATGATCGTTGCAAAATTAGCGCCGATTATTTCTATTTCCCGTTCATGCACGTCTACACCATTTCTGTTCGTTGCAACATCAAGTTTGATTGTTTTTTTTTCCTGTCCATACGCAGTGATATCATTTATAGTTATTGTAATCTCATCCGGTTTGACATTTTTTTTACCAAGGAATTTATCAACGGCGCTATCAACCCTGTTAAAATTTTTTGGTAACGTGTAAAATTGGCCCGACAGCATTGTAAACTCCGAAATAGTATTTTTTATTGTTGCAAGATTCGGTTCGGTTACCGTCGGGGTCCCGAAAAAACTAGCGGTAGTGAGTTGTATATCGGTGATAGATTTTTTCACCTCGGTGGCAGATTTTTTCACCTGCGCGTCAAGTTCGGTCACCGATCTATCCAACCTTATAAAACCGTCTTTGACTAATGTTACCGCCGATATATGTTCACCCGGTTTGAGTCGTCCGTCGCCGGTATACAACGCGATAGCGTCCTCGGCAGCATCACGCTGTCGTGTTAAAACATCATCCAGCGACACATTACTGGATTTCAATTTACCCTGGCGGTCTTGAAATACGACTATTTCACCTGGGTCAACACTGGTTAAATTCAACGTATCAGCGATTTCATCCTCGATTAGTTTTTTTATGTCATCGGTGGCGAGCGTTTTTGTGGACTCTTTCAGCGCCAAAACCGGTCGTCCCCAAATATCAATCATCGTTATTGTAAAAAAATACGGCGTTTCTAATTAACCCGCCGGGCCTCTACGACCCCACTAGTGTATTCGTTTACAACCACATGAGGTGGTTTCCGCGATGATGAAATCGCCGCGAGTACGTTCAATACCTCACGGCCGCATATCGGTGGGTCGCTTAATCGCTGTGTTGGCAGCGTGGAATAAAAAACCCGGGCTGAACACGCCCGGGCTGAACACGCCCGGATATACCGCATGAACTCTTTCGGCGGAGCTAACCCGTATGAATCAAAATAGACGATCGCACGCGGATCAATCGCGTATGCAACCCAATGAGTTCCCGCTCCGGAGGACCCATCGAGGTTAATTATGCCGGTTTCAATATTCCTTGGTGCCGCCGGTAATTGATCCCTCATAAAAACACCTCTGAAGTTTTTTATCGCTAACGCGTTTGCGGCGTCTATTAAATCAAAATTAGACATGGGAGTCATAGACTCCTGAGTCAATAAACGGTTCCCGGTAGTCTTAGACCCTTTCCGGCTATGGGTCGTTTTTTTTTATAGCCTTTCCCGGTTGCCTTCTTCAATGCCATCCCCGCCGCGGTACCAACGGCTCCCAACGCCGCCGCCTTAGCCACTGCTGGGGCCGCCGCGGCAATCAACGCTGGAATCGCAGCTAACAGCGGAAATATCCCACCGGTCTTTTCCATGTTTTTAATCGCTGCGGCTGAAAAATCTATTTGAACACCCTTTTTATTCTTCATCGCATTATTGAAATGTTTTATTTGACGCGCCGTCAACGATATCTTATGATTACCACCCGCTATCTGTGACGGCTTCAGCGTTATTGTGGTTCCACATTGTTTAGCCGACTTTGATCGTAATTTCTTGACTTGACCATCAGTCAACTCTACACTGACGACACTATACGACATTTTATTGTAAACGTGTTTGTGCTTTCAATTACATGTTTTCCACTGGCGCATCAACGATTCTCATTCGTCCGCCAACACCTTCTAGCAGCATTGATTTATCGCTGAGAATGACAGCAACCGCTCTATAATTAACACCAGCCGGGGCTATACGAGCTCGGAAGTGTAAATCAACGACGGATTGTCTCGTTAAATCAAGATGCTCCAACGAAAAATAATAAATCGGATACAGGTTTTTAAAATCAAGTTGCGATATTTGCAAACCAGTGTCGACGTTTTGATCACGACCCATATATGACAGCAATCGATGGTACACACGTGCGACATGGTTGTCGCCGTAATTAAGCTGTATATCCTCGGATGGTTCCTGTTGTCCGTTTATTCTCAGCGAAACATCCCTGACTCCTAATTGATCAAATATCATATGGCTGCGTTCTTGACTGCCCAATCGTTCCCTATTCTGTAGCGCTATGAATATATGACGCGGGGCTGAAACACCCTGTTTTGATGCCAGGTGCCATGTAAATGTATCAGCAACATTATCCTCTTTAGCATCAGTTGTTACCGCTAGCCAACTCAACAACGATTTCCCTCCCTGTTCCATAAATGCTAACAATCGTGCTTCCGTGGTAACTGATGGAGTCAGCACCGGCATCCACAATGCTATTTTAGTTAAAACGACTTTACCGGCAGCGACGCCAGCAGCACGCCATATTGCATTGTTATCATCGCCCCTTCGCGTCAGCGCGATTGTATGCTTGGCCCCATAGATAACCTTCCTGACATTTCTGCAGAATCCAAATATGTGATGGAGTGGAATCGCGCATGAAAACTGCCGGCGTGGTCTTTTTAGCATCAACATTCGTGCTGCGAATCCCATATTGTAATTATCGTTAAGACTTTTTATAACAGTGAAATTAGCGCCTGGTCTTGCTCTGCGGTCTGGGTTATTTGCTTCAGCCTGTGGGTCAGTTGCGGTATCTCTTTCCACCAGCACGTTAACGTACTGAAAATGGTCAGCGTTATCGGCGGAGTCCTTCGCAAACATCATAGATGGGCCCGCCGATCTTGTATAATCATCCGAGTATCTCGCTAACCCAATTATCGTCGTTGCAACATCAACCTCGCGTTCTATTGACTCAATTTCTCGCCCGTCAATAAGATATCTGGCGCTCTCAAATAACGCCATGATACCGTTGTTGACGAAACCAACTCGAACATGATTGTCATCTGCGTATGGTGCATTATCGGTGGCATTTGTCACGAGTTCTCCCTCAATTTCGATAAACGCTTCACAAGGCAGAAAGTATTTACTGGTATCTTGGACTTGAAGTTCAATTCGCGATCGTAGGTCGGGTTGCGCTGCATAATAAGAATAATATTGATAATCACAGACAGAATCGTCCCTGCGCACTGGGGCATCCATATCAAACATGGGATCAGCGGTTCGCGCAAACATTTCTATTATTTATCGTGTTGATGTTTTCAATTGCGATTTTTTCGTCGTAAATTCTTTGAACTCTGTTTAAGACCACTCCCCCGCTATTGTGTTCATGGGCGCGTTGGTGGATGACTGAGCCGCCAACGACTCTAATTTTTCTTCCACGGCGTTATTTATTACTTTACTGACATTTGCAGGCATCACCGTCGTTGATGGCATCACCGGTGGTTTCTGTTTTTTTCTCCTCACCAACGACATTAGTTTGTCCCGCGCGGCTGAAAGCGCCTTACCGGCAACGTCTCCAATAGCACTAATACCCTTATCACGAATAACATCAATAGCCTTCATTCCTAATTGTTTGGCTAACGGCGCTACTTTTGGAGCCATTCTTGTAAATAACCCCGCAATGGTGCTACCGAGACCATCTCCATAGTATGCGCGGTAAACAGGCAATCGCGAGTTTACCACGTAGACGAGTACTGGTTTATCATGGTTGTAGTGTATGATCATCCTTATTAAAAACACCAGTTTTCCAATTAGTGATTGACCCCCCTTCCCACCGCCGTGTGGAAAACCGGAATAAATTTTATCAAAATTTCCTTGGGTTCTTACCCTTGATAAAAATCCGGTTTTTTTCCGGTTTTTTCTTGATTTCTAGTCATTTTTGGTCATTTTTTGTTGCCTATAGTCGTTTTTTTTCGATTTTTCAGCAAAAACATCGATTTTCTCTAAATGATATCCTGGGGTTTTTGCCCTCAAAAAATTGTCAAAAACAGTCAAAAAATGGCAAAAAACGGTCAAAAAATGGCAAAAAACGGTCAAAAAATGGCAAAAAACGGCCAGGATTAACAAAAACGATAATTTTTTTAATCATCCACGAGTTCGTCTATGAGCGTTCGATACGCACTAATGTCCATGATACCGCCCGTAAATAACCGCTTGCAAATATCAGCGGCCTCATTGATTATTTCCGGGGAATAATTTCCGGCTCATTTTCCTCCGATTAGTACCTCTAGCCGTGATATATCACTGAGAACACTGTTAGGACAGGTAACGCCGTAGGATTCTTTACCAACAGAGTATCCTTTTCCTTTTTTTGGTTTTATACTTTTTACTTTATTGTGGAATATTATATATTTATTATCACGCGGTGATAATGCATTCTCGTGTTTACTCGCCAAATACACTATTCTTGTCCAATCCTTTAACGACTTTATATTTTTCTCGTAACCGCTATTGATATGCTCCTTATCTCGTATGCTCTTAGCAAAATTGTTGGCAGCAAAATTAATTAATTCATCATAGCTGAGGCCTCTAATTTGATCTATTGTGCTCTTCTTGAGTACATTACGGGGTATACTCCTCTCTTTTTCTTATTCTGCTATTTCTTCTTCTGGTATTTCTTCTTCTGGTTCTCTTGCGGTGGCGCCTAGTTCTTCCTCGTCGGCCATTGTAACATAAGGTTCTTGTGGTTCGGTTATAGCGAGTGGTGGTGGCCTCCGTGTTGTAGCAGCCGCTATTTTTGCAGGGAGTGTTTCTAAAGACCTTTTTGTTTGTTCGGTCTGAGCCGCTATCTTTTCAAGCGCATCGAGGACGGATACAGTTGCTGCCGTAACATCTTTGGTCGCTTTAGTTACCGGGGCAAAGAGTTGTTCGCTTCCAACAGCAAAATCAGTTTGCATTTGCTGCCGCGTTTGAAGTTGTTCTCGGACCCTGTCTCGTAACGGTATGAACTTTTTAAGCGCCGCTAGCCGCTATCTGGCTAGCCGAGTAGTGAGTGATTCGCCTACCATTATTGCAATTGCGAAGCAATTTCTAATTTCTCGCCGGAGTTTTCGTCTGTGATCCTTCTGATGTTTTTGATCTTACTAGAAATCTCCCGGCGTCGTTCATAAACACGTCCGAGTTTTTTTCGTATTATTTCAACGGCAGTGAATAGTCCAATGAATGCATTTGCGTCATTGTGGTACAAGTTTTCATTAATCGTATGTTGTAATCGTTTTATAAAAAAGTACTCGCGGGCCAGGGTAAAATGCCCCTGTTTCGATTGCTCGTTAATAATCTCATAATCGGATAATATTTTTTCGCTGTCGAGACTATCAGATAATTCAATTCCTTGATTTTTTAATTTTGAAATCTCAGCTAATATATTATTGATGTCTTCGATATTCATTATTCTTATAAAACATCTTGTTTTTAAATAAAAAAAAAAATGAAACCCCGCGTATCAATCCCGAGGTGTGTTAACCGTAGGATACCGTTCGCACTGTCATGGCGACTTCGTCAGCGCCATGGGTGCCGGTGGCCTTGTCACGGGGACTTCGTCACTCGCTGATTTCTGTTACATATGAAAATCGAATTCTGTGCCCAGTCTTTTTTGAAATCGCTGTTTGATATACTCGTTCTGCAACAAATCGTACCGAGGCTCTACAAATATCGAAATATTTTCCTGCCTCGTTCATCGACTGAAATATTTTTTCTTCGTGAGTTGTTGTATCAAACGATTTAACACCCCTTGCTTGCTTTGAAAACTTACCAGTTTGGCCTTTTTTATTATTCTCACTCTGAGAGATAGCTTGCAGGTTTGTAAGAGAATTATTTAGACAATCAGAATCAATGTGATCAATAACGAAACCATCCTCGACTGGCCCCTTAAACGCTTCATATACCACCCTGTGAACAAGATACTTCTTCTTTCCGGCACCAAACATTAAATACCCGTGATTGTTTTTCCATCCAACCGGCTTCTTCAGTTTGCGGTTTCTAACAATGCCATCGCGAGATGCCTCGTAATTGACGAGCAAGGGGTGAGGTCTGAACTCTTGGTCCATTTATATAATAATACTACTTGTCTAATTTATTATTTGGTTTAATTATGAATCTTTCAACGTAGTCTTGGGGGGTTTTGATGACGAAGTCAGCGGTGGGGTCAATGACAGCGTTTTTTATTCGTTTGTCATAATAGCGTTTTAACTCTCTGTATCGCTTTCCGCCACAATTGATACACAACTGCGATTTTCCTCTTACACCGACGTGACAAACCAAGCACGGGAGGGGGCCAAGAGAACCATTATGAACGCTTTGTAAATGATACCCGCAGAATTCACCTCTACATGATTTATTGCACGGGGTTGTCGACCCAATCATCAACCATTTGCAGTGATTCATTATACTATATTCTTTCATTTAAATACTTGTTTTAATTATATGGATGAGTTCGAGAGATTAGCAGCAATTAAGCCCTGGAAAAATATTAAGTTCAATCTCGATAGAGTCCTCAAGGACGCACCAAAAGCGTTAATAAACGATAGAACCCTGTTGAGTAAAATACGCGATTGTATCGATGAATTCAAGCGTGATGGTGCATCTCATAGTTGGTCAACATTTCGAATTGATGGCGTTGTTGATGCTACCATGAACGACAACCGCGCAGCAACGATAATATCACAACTTGACGGTAAAAAGTATTTCTTCAGAGTAAAATTCATTGTCCGGGTGGAATCAGGTGATTGGATCATACGTGATAAATTTGAACCAGTTCTCAGCGACAAGAAAACAGTCACTGTTAGCCGCGACTCCAAGCCGGGGTTGTTAACCGGAACTGACAGACCATACTATGAACGAGCGTATCCTGAAACAGCAGTTGTTTATGGAATATACCCGTTAAATAAGAAACCTGATATCCGAAAACTAGCGCCGATGAAACAGTCAACTGGGATAAATTGTGTAGCAGAACGAATAATAGAGCATTTTACAAATGCATGTCGAGGAAACAAATTGACTGATTTACGACGCAGCAAAATCAACCGGTGGGAGGAGACAGTGCGCGAGCGAGGAGCAACCATCAGCGACAAAGCGAGATTAGAAACATCGCTGAGATTTCCAATAACCGTTACAACGATAACCGGTGAAGTATTATACGAATCAAAGTACAAATCAAATGGGGCCCCAATCAAAATTATTGATCATAACGAACACGCATGGACGCCCGCGATCACAGTGTTTCCACGGGATAGAACAGTAAAGTATATACCCGAAGAATTTATACAGGATAGTTTTCTCGCGGAGAGGAAACTATTTGATGCTATTGCTTGTTTGTGTAAAAACGACCCTGTATCAGTGTGGTTACTTCGCAGCGCTGATACCTTTGATCAGTTTGTAAGACCAAACGGTGAATTATATCGCACTGAAGCATTTCACAACAGGATGAAAAAAACCGCCATGGAATTTGAAGAGCATGATGAACAACTGCTAACAAATTGTTTTACGATTCCATCGGTTGCGGCTCATGTTGCAGCGAGGAAAAATGCGTGGAGACCAACGCGCAAGGAATTTCTACCGGATGTGCAATCCAGTTGTTTGGAATACTATCACGGTGGACTATGGAACACTGAATACAACTGCGACGCTATAATCTCGGTTGATATGATTGCCTGTTATCCAGCGAGTTTTCTCGGGTATGGATCCGCCGCTGAGTATTTCAAACGATTTGGACACCCCAGACATGAAATGACTCGTGTTGCTATTAATGGACCACTGCCTGATTTTGATTTAACCGGATTCGCTCGCGTAGTATCATTTGAGTTCGCGGCAGGACTTCATCGCTGTTGCTATATTTGGATCGGTAGACACATGGCTGAAAAGAAGTGGCTGCCAATAGCGCTGCTACGGTATATGATTGATTGTAAAATGCTTGTATTGTTGATTGTCAGTGACGCGATTATATCATACCGAGCGCAGACTGAAGTCTGGTTACCAGAACCGGAGCGTCTAGATAGCATAATTGACGAGTCCAAAAAACACATCGATGCCGACGAGGAATATATCGTCGAATGGTCCAGGAGGATATTCAACCAACGAAACATAGAGGCAAAAGATCTCGGTAGAAGAATAATCGGTAAGTTCACACAAGGTGGAAAAAACCACGACTACAAACGATATTGCTCACGGCTGATTATAGATGACGCAGAATATGATTTCGTAATCAGGGACGCAGTGGCGAAAAATAGATACGTGAACTGCGAAACAGCTTTCTTGTCCAATGGAACAAGGTTGGGTACAGTTGTTACCTACAGCGATGGAGACAGCCCGGCATACCCGCATTTGAGGGCGTCTATGCTGGGTTATGCCGCTATCAATTTATTCTCGATGATAAATAGATTTCCTGACACCGTGGTTAGAGTAGCCATTGATTCGTTTTATGTTGACGTAAAGTACAAGGAAAACGTAGCCGGGTTTACTAGTCCGGACGAGAGTTGGGGTACATGGAGAATTAAAAATGAAATACGACGCGATTATTCCCCGTCAGCAGATGTCACCGTTGAAAACAATTACCTACGCGGTGATAAATTGTCAGAATGGTCTAATGCACCACCGTGTTCTGATCCAATTTGTAGACACAAAACAGTTTATTTAAGCGGCTGTGGCGGGTCAGGAAAGACGACTCGGGCAATTGAATTATTTCGAACGCGGGCAAGTATAATCGTGCTTACACCGACCCATAGACTAGCGCGAGAGATAAAACAACAAAATGTTGACGCCGTTACTTATCACAGCTTTTTTCGATACAGCGGTGGTGAGTGGACTCCTGATCGAATGGGTGAAAAATTTATTCCTGAGGTTATCATCTGGGATGAGATATGTACTGTTTCGTTAGATGTTTTACAAATGTTTCTTGATTGGTTGCTGCTCGCGAATACAGCGGTGATCATGTGTGGCGACCATGGTCAACCACCACCATTTGTCGGCAAGGGTGCGCATGATTGGTTAAGCGGGTTTGTGGACTATTATGAAGAAACTGATACTGATTACCGAGCACTTGATGAACAACTGCGCGAGGTTAAAAAATTAATCAGATTACAGCCGGATAGAATTCAATGTGAAATAATTCGCGAGGTGATTCCGGAAACGCCGTTAAATGAATTCTGGGAAACATGGAGACCAAACGATTTGATTGTAGCGAGTAGAAAGATAGTCAGAGACACACTTCAGCAAAAGTTGTTTACGTTGCATAAGGAAAAGTTTCCAACGCGTCCAGTGCCGTTATGCTATAGACCCGCGGATACACGGCGGCAGAACATTGAAGTTGAAATCCCGGGCCCGACGGCGTCAGGGACAAAAAAACAAATTCTCGTGCTGAATGATATCGTGCTCATTGATATCAGCGTTGTCGAGGATGCGCTACGTGCTGATAAATCCCCGTGGACGCTAGGATACGCAACGACAATACATTCCTCGCAGGGACTAACCATCACGGACACAATTGTTTGGATGGTTGATAATCGCATCGAATGGTCAAATCTAGTCTATCTTGCAGTGTCCCGAGTACGGAGGATAAATCAGCTTCGAAGAATTGTTGTTGACGGAGTCACTGACGAAGTCACCGACAACGACATCATCGATGCAAGCGTCATTGATAGAAAACACTCGGGTTACCGCCAACAGGATAAAAAAAAACAACGGCGTTTTGATATTGATGCCGAATTAATAATTGCGTTACGACAACAACAGAATAATCACTGCGCGAGTTGCAATTGTATAATGAGTTGGCGTTATTCGGATAAAGACGCTCGCCAATTTACCGTGGACAGGATCGATAACAGTCTCGGTCATGTCAAAAACAATGTGAGGTTGACCTGTCTTGAGTGCAATAGACGCAACGGAGCTAGTTAAGACCACGTGGGGGTAATTGAGTATCGTCAGGTATCACTTGTAGTTGCTCGCGTGTAAACCCCCGCTGTGGGGCAGTTGGATCCAGTCTATAGATCGGTGGTCTACCAGTTGATCGTGTTATCGTTGATATGTTATGTGTGGTAACACTCCAAATAGGATCAGTAGCTCTTTTTTTACCGCCTTCAAGCTCTCCTGGTTCATACAGATATCTAACAGTGACATCGCCGAGAATCGGCTTGGAAACACTATCTATTTTTGATCCTTTGGGTATATACTTGTATTTAATCGCGTCGCTGGGCTTCATGTTAATTGCTTGGGTAATCTCGCTATTTAACGCTGCAATTACGCCTGGTAACCTTTTGACCCATTCACGAGATCGTTTTTCTTGGATGAATTCCTTCGCGTATTGATATCCAAATAACCGTTCAGCAAGAGTCCGATTGAATCGTTCAACAATTGCCTGATCACGATGTAGTGCAGTATGACCTCATCGTATCGCGACGCTATGATGTTTCAGCGTTGATAAAACAGCGCCGCGAAATTCACTACCAGGATCAACTTGTAATAGATTTGACCAGCGCAGAGGACCTCTTCGATAAATCCGCTCAAACGCAGCGGCTACTTCAGTTGCTGACTTTGTTTTTAACGGCTCCGCTTGTTTGTATCGACTCGCAACATCAACTATGGTTAGCGCGTATTTGTAACCGTTGTCATGCGGCAAAAATAGTATATCAGCTTGATGAACCTCATTAGGTACGCTGACATCAAAGCGCGAGAAGTTGATTTGTTTAGGCGGTGGTAGATAGATTTGCCATATAGCCTGTTTGGATAACCAATTAGCCGCAGTGGCCTTTGTTACCTTTGCAGCGCTTGCAAGCTTACCAATTGCGGCCTTCCCCTTCCAGTATCCTCTCGGAGAATAATAGATGGATTCCATGTTGTTATTATAAACGCTAGCGTTTTCAATTACCAGCGCCCACCATTAATTTACCTTTCATAGCCAATTTTACCAACCATGAGGCCAATTTTTCTTTGACAGATTTATCAGGAATAGCATTTAACGCGTGAATTAATTTTACGTCCGCGATATGATGCTGTTGCAGATCGCTACTTTTGTAAGCAACATCATGAGCATGACACGCCTTATCGATAGCATTTATTGGATACTCACCGGGTTTGGGCTGATTTTGATCATCGAGTCTGATATCTAATTGTGTTCCGGGGCCACAGTAGCTATATCCTGGAAGGTGCTTTTCTCCTGGATACTTTGCCCACGGGGTTCCGGGGAGTTTTGATAACTTGGCTGCAATATCACCTCCTCGCTTTTTTTTAAAACATCCCCGGGTCTAATAGAAATAAATCTAAATTTCTTTGTACCGCATTGTACACACTTACCAGTAAGCGCCGATCTGTTATTTCTTGTTGTAACGGTTGTCATATCATTTGTGCCAGTACGCACTCTACACTTTACACAATATAGATCCATAATTTATGTATAGAGACATGAATATAATTGACTTTTCAGCGACTAAAACAAGAGAACCAGTTAAGCATGTTGCAGCGTTACCAAACTCGATCCGGATGATTATCATCGGACCATCTGGATCCGGCAAGACGCAATTGTTACTCAATTTAATAATGAGATGGATGAAGTGGGATAAGTTGTATTTGGTTGCTCCTAGCGTAGATGATCAACGATGCTACGAGGTGTTGAAAGATTTCAACGAGAATGCATCAGCGATCGCTAAAAAAAATGTCATCGAGTTTATTACGGATATCAATGATGCACCGGGTATCGATGATATTGATGGCGACGTTAACAATTTAGTCGTGTACGATGATGTTATGTTAGACAATCAGAAAAACCCAGCTAGGATATTTTCCAGAGGCAGGCATAAAAACACTGACGTGATATATGTCACTCAACGATACTCTCCGATTCCAAAAGTAATCAGAGACAACTGTAATATTCTTGCTGTATTCAACGGCGTTGATACACACACGCTACGAAATATTTGGCAAACATGGTGCGGCGGTGACATGGACTTTAATGTTTTTCGAAACTTTTTTAGTCATGCTCAGTCGACCCCACATGGATTTGTAACGATAAATTTACATGACCCTCGGACACGATATCGTATCGGACTTGACCAAATATTCGGTTAAATTGCAAGCAGCAGGGGGGGCGATGACATCGACGCGGTCGTCGATGTGTTTACCGGACGCTGACGACGCTAGGATCGGCGCGCAGAAGGTATTAATTAAACCAAATGACGTCTGGACAATTGTCGACTTGGCCCCTCGACGATGACAACGACGACGTCGTTTTTTTTTTACCAGGCGCTGACGACACCGGATCCGCTGAGTGCAGAAAGTACTAATTAAGCCAAATGACGTTTGGACAAAATGTCGGATTCGCCCCCCCTCCTGCTGGCCTCAACAACTTATAAGCTGACATGATAGAGTTGTGGCAATGTGATTAATAATCATAATGAAAACGAGAAAGGGAAACATTTGTCTGATTTTATTTGCATCATCAGAAAAGAGACTTTATAAAAAATACTGGGTTGGTCCTCACAATCAATACTCACCATTCATTGTTAGTGACCTCTGTACACCTGCTGAAAAAGTATTAAAAAAAACATAATAACTTGTATCCCAAAAGCATAAAAAACTGATTGTTACACATCCTGCAAGACAAGATACATCAAAATGACTTTGATTTTCTGCTTTAATACAGTTTCTCTTGGAAAGAGCACTTGTCCCAACATACTGACCAGTGGTCAGGACAAACAAACAAATTGATTTCTTAATCCCTTGAAGGCTTTCATTTTATTTCCTTGAATAAAAAAGCCTCAATGATCTCTCTGATTTTGATCAGCTTATCTTAAATTAAGGCTCAATGATGTCCATGATTTTGATCAGCTTACTCGGTATCTTAAATTAAAGCTCAATGATCTCCATGATTTTGATCAGCTGTATCTTAAATTAAGACTCAATGATTTCCATGAGTTTGATCAGCTCTGTCTTAAATTAAGACTCAATGATCTCTCTGATTTTGATCAGCTCTATCTTAAATTAAGACTCAATGATCTCCATGATTTTGATCAGCTTTATCTTAAATTAAGGCTCAATGATCTCCATGATTTTGATCAGCTTATCTTATATTAGGCTCAATGATCTTTCTGATTTTGATCAGCTCTATCTTAAATTAAGACTCAATGATCTCTCTGATTTTGATCAGCTCTATCTTAAATTAAGACTCAACGATCTCTCTGATTTTGATCAGCTTATCTTAAATTAAGGCTCAATGATCTCCATGATTTTTGTCAGCTCTATCTTAAATTAAGGCTCAATGATCTTTCTGATTTTGATCAGCTCTATCTTAAATTAAGACTCAATGCTCTTTCTGATTTTGATCAGCTTTATCTTAAATTAAGGCTCAATGATCTCCATGATTTTGATCAGCTTACCCGGTATCTTAAAATAAAGCTCAATGATCTCCATGATTTTGATCAGCTCTATCTTAAATTAAGACTCACTGATCTCCATGATTTTGATCAGCTTATCTTAAATTAAGGCTCAATGATCTTTCTGATTTTGATCAGCTGTATCTTAAATTAAGGCTCAATGATCTCCATGATTTTGATCAGCTTATCTTAAATTAAGGCTCAATGATCTCCATCATTTTGATCAGGTGTATCTCAAATTAAGGCTCAATGATCTCCATGATTTTGGTCAGCTTATCTTAAATTCAGGCTCAATGATCTTTCTGATTTTGATCAGCTCTATCTTAAATTAAGGCTCAATGATCTCCATGATTTTGATCAGCTTATCTTAAATTCAGGCTCAATGATCTTTCTGATTTTGATCAGCTTATCTTAAATTAAAACTCAGTGATCTCCATGATTTTGATCAGCTAATCTTAAATTAAGACTCAATGATCTCCATGATTTTGATCAGCTTAACTTATATTAAGGCTCAATGATCTCCATGATTTTGATCAGCTCTGTCTTAAATTAAGAGTATATTTTATCAACTGTAATGCTTAATGCATGGTATCATCAAAGTGCTGAGGATAAAGACTATTCATTGCCTGTGACGCTATACATGTCAAATAGAATGACCTGTCCATTTAGCCTTTTGGTGGAATATTCATAAGGCCCTAGTCCACTCATAAAATAGGTATTGGTGTGCATTCAGCATATATAATGTATGCATAATACTATACGCCACTCGTTTGAAAACTAATGCTGGGATAGCTCGCAAAGCTCGGTCTTTATATCTATAATCGAGTACAAATAATGGAATTCCAAAATTAGCAGGGTCCTTGCACCAAAATGATTTTTTTTTTCCAGGAGATTTTAAGGAGAAAATTACAAATTTCAGAAGTCTTTTTTAAAGTCTTAAGCTTTGATTAATGACACAATACTGCAGTTGAAGGCATATGTGCAAAAACTTCTTTACTCACCAGATTCAACGATGGATAGCGATGTAATATGACAATTGTTGCAAAACTGTTCACTGCAAGTTGCAGTAGAAAAACAACATTTTTTTCTGACAAGTTTTAGTATTGCTTGTTAATATCAAATATTAGGACATTTTATGATAAAATGTAATTTTCAAATAGGTTTCCAAGATATTTTCATTGAATTCCAGCTGGATTCCAGGACCTCCTTAAAAATTGGGATGGTCCAGGAACCCTAAATTAAGTTCATGCGCCAGTCTAAGTGACTTGGCTCCATTACATATTAAGGAAATGACTGCCACATGTGGAGTTTTGGTGTTATAAAGGCTTCAAACATTTCTGAAAGAAATAAGGATTACCTTTATTTAAAAAAAAACTGTGAGATATGATGAAGAGATATATTTTATTTCAGTGGAACATTCTGCTATCAAAAAGAATCTTTAAATTATGACACAATACTACTATTTGAAGTGGATCACATAATAGCCAAATATCTTAGCAAGACTTATCATGAACAGTAGTATACACAATGAATAGAATGTCATATTTTTAAAAGCAAAGAAGAAAAACAAATGCCAGAAATGGAACTTGTAATCTTTACTTGAATAAGAACGTTCAAACATTATATGTAAGCGTTTGTTATTGGCAAGTAAGGATGTAATGCAACCATGTTGACCTGCACAGACATTGTATTTGCTAGGCACAAAGATACACTATTGTGATAGAAACGATATTTTTCTGAAAATATTTGTGAAATTTGATCAGTTTCATTAGTACATGCATTATCTGGACAGAAAGAAAATAATTAGCATTTAGTGTCTGGATATTTTGGTCAATGACGGTACACACTCCAATTTAATTTTACTCATATACTATAAATACTCACTTATAAGACTGGCCCAACTGCAAACTGCACAGACACATATCTGCTGTCACATAATGCACTGGTATATCTGGGTCAGTGCAGTTTGTTAGGAGTAATCAGTAGAACAAATAATATTGACTCTGATTGGCTGGCACATTATGCCAGAGAAGATCAGGATCTTTGTTGTTTGCAGTTTGACTTGACTTACAGGTGAGTTTATATGGTAACAATGTAGACCCAGATCTGCTTGACATTATGTGACAGCAGATCTGGGTCGACAGTTGGATTTGACCTATACATGAGAATATATGGTGATAAAGCCCAATACATGTATTTCATTCCATTAGTGCCTTACAGCTGATCAATTTGATCCAGCATTAATCCCAATTAATGACAGAGTTGTTTAATTGAGAACCTGAGGAGTATTACACATTGCAATGGCAGTAAGATGAGAGAGATAAAATGAGATAGAGAAAGGATTGTCAGTTGTATAGACAATGCAAGAAATAGAAAATTTACCTTTTAACTCTAACACTGAAACAGAAGAATGAAAGTATTTATTAAAAATGGGGAAAATGGAATCATCTATCCTCTCACTTTCCATGTGATGATTCCTCAAACAGATAGTGACACCTGTGTTACTGATAACCTCCATAAAACTGTCATCTGCTCAAAATGGTCAGATTTAAATCAGTTCCATATAAATGTCTTCAAAATATCATGGCCACCTGCTCAATGTTACTAGTGGTCACCATAAATGGTTCTCAATGCATATACATGTAGTTTCTGTAAATGGTCCTCAATGCATATACATAGTTTCTATAAATGGTCCTCAATGCATATACATGTAGTTTCTGTAAATGGTCCTCAATGCATATACATAGTTTCTATAAATGGTCCTCAATGCATATACATGTAGTTTCTGTAAATGGTCCTCAATGCATATACATAGTTTCTATAAATGGTCCTCAAAGCATATACATGTAGTTTCTGTAAATGGTCCTCAATGATTATACGTGTAGTTTCTGTAAATGGTCCTCAATGCATATACATGTAGTTTCTGTAAATAGTCCCCAAGGCATATACATGTAGTTTCTGTAAATGGTTGTCAATGCATATACATGTAGTTTCAGGTTAGCATACAACTGATGCTTCTATTAGATTATAAATTATGTATGAAATAGTAACCAAAAATACATCTGGCATAACTGTGCTGTCATTAATTTTCATAGATTTTGTTGTTACTACAAACCATGAATTTAAAGACCCAACTAACAACTGGTCACATATGAAGCCCTCTTACCAATTTCCTTACTGAAACTTTCAGCATGAATTGGCTTGATTGATGAGGTTTTAAGGTCCACTAAAACAGAATACCAACATTCACAGTGATGTCTTTCTTTTCTCTGATGGTTTCCATGTCCTGTTCAGCATACCAGTTATGGAAGTGTGATTTTAATTGTTTTATTATAGTCTTTATTTACTGTCAAGTCAAGGGTAGAAGATGAGACAGGTACAAACAAATGAGTGCTTCCATTAACAATTCAGATAGTATCTCTGCACTTTGATTAAGGCTCTGAACATATCAAATATTGACACTGTCTTTTAACTGCATTGAGCAAGGGCAACTGGTCAGTTGTTTGATTAACATGTAGATATGACAACATTATCTAACCTGAGGGGGAAAATAGGTTGAAGTTTACCACTTTTAAGCCACTGAACTGCTAATGCCATGGTCATCACAAGGAACTAATGGTGCAATTTCATGGATAGTGTTTGAAGAGATCAAATAATGTGCTTTAACAACCAACTGGTCTTAAGTGTTGTTCTTTACATCAGGTCCATTTCATGCTGATTACTCAGATGAAATCACAGTGCAAGTGTTTGGTCTTGACAGGTGTTTGATTTGTGCTCATATAATTGACAGTATTATTTTTACCATTGAAGCAACTGCGATTTGCTTTTGCCAAACATTTTGTTCTTTTCCACTCTTTATTTTGAATATTTGAAGAGGTTAATCCATTTAAATACCTACAAATACTACCAACATTGACAGGAAAATAATTTTTTTAAAAGTACCCATGAAAATAAATGAAACCACAATATTTTCTTTGCTAAGAATATATCTACTGCTTCAGCTTTCTTTTGCTAACCTTTTCCCTTCTATATTTCTTTTGTTACTCACGAAGAGATGACCCACCACATAAAGATTTGTGTCTAAAACGATCATACTTTTGGTCAGTCTTATGAGTGAACCCAAAAAACAGTCCCTGACAAGAATGTCTTATGTACAACATATCTGATGGTTAGCAAGTGCCATACACTTTCAAGTGACTATAGTGTAGGACAACTAGCTGAAGATGTACAATGGATAGCTTTCTGACTATAGTGTAGAACAACTAGCTGAAGATGTAAAATGGGTAGCTTTCTGACTATGGTGTAGGACAACTAGCTGAAGATGTACAATGGGTAGATTTCTGACTATAGTGTAGGACAACTAGCTGAAGATGTACAATGGGTAACTTTCTGACTATAGTGTAGGACAACCAGCTGAAGATATACAATGGGTAGCTTTCTGACTATGGTGTAGGATAACTAGCTGAAGATGTACAATGGGTAGCTTTCTGACTATGGTGTAGGACAACTAGCTGAAGATGTACAATGGGTAGATTTCTGACTATAGTGTAGGACAACTAGCTGAAGATGTACAATGGGTAACTTTCTGACTATAGTGTAGGACAACCAGCTGAAGATATACAATGGGTAGCTTTCTGACTATGGTGTAGGACAACTAGCTGAAGATGTACAATGGGTAGATTTCTGACTATAGTGTAGGACAACTAGCTGATGATGTACAATGGGTAGCTTTCTGACT
Organism: Sinohyriopsis cumingii; assembly: GCA_028554795.2. Taxonomy (NCBI): domain Eukaryota; kingdom Metazoa; phylum Mollusca; class Bivalvia; order Unionida; family Unionidae; genus Sinohyriopsis; species Sinohyriopsis cumingii. The sequence continues at coordinate 2,502,711 of JAPYKE020000094.1, read as the reverse complement.
ATAGTGTAGGACAACTAGCTGAAGATGTACAATGGGTAGATTTCTGACTATAGTGTAGGACAACTAGCTGAAGATGTACAATGGGTAGCTTTAAAGTGACTATAGTGTAGGACAACTAGCTGAAGATGTACAATGGGTAGCTTTCTGACTACAGTGTAGGACAACTGGCTGAAGATGTACAATGGGTAGCTTTCTGACTATAGTGTAGGACAACTAGCTGAAGATGTACAATGGGTAGCTTTAAAGTGACTATAGTGTAGGACAACTAGCTGAAGATGTAAAATGGGTAGCTTTCTGACTATAGTGTAGGACAACTAGCTGAAGATGTACAATGGGTAGCTTTCTGACTATAGTGTAGGACAACTAGCTGAAGATGTAAAATGGGTAGCTTTCTGACTATAGTGTAGGACAACTAGCTGAAGATGTAAAATGGGTAGCTTTAAAGTGACTATAGTGTAGGACAACTAGCTGAAGATCTACAATGGGTAGCTTTCTGACTATAGTGTAGGACAACTAGCTGAAGATGTACAATGGGTAGCTTTAAAGTGACTATAGTGTAGGACAACTAGCTGAAGATGTAAAATGGGTAGCTTTCTGACTATAGTGTAGGACAACTAGCTGAAGATGTACAATGGGTAGCTTTCTGACTATAGTGTAGGACAACTAGCTGAAGATATACAATGGGTAGCTTTAAAGTGACTATAGTGTAGGACAACTAGCTGAAGATGCAAAATGGGTAGCTTTCTGACATTCCAAAAATGGGTCAGAGTGAGCTTAAAACTTGCTTCTATATGGCAGTTTTATTTTTTCAAAGTTTTAACAAAATTATTACATTTGTATAAAATTGTTTGATTTAATTTGTCACTAAAAGATATGTTCCAGATTTCAAGAAGTATAATGAAGGACATAAGAGCTGAAAAGATTATCTTTTTTATATATGACCCTGAGATCCACCATCTCTACAAGTGACATCAATCTTCCTTCACATACAAATAAATTAGCATCTTCCAAGTATCTATAAAGACCATAGAGCAAATGAACATGCACACTCTTTTAGTCTTGTCAGTAATTACTTGTGCACCCCAGAAGTCTAAATGCAGGTGTAATTATTTACAATTATTAAACTGCAAAAAAGGGAGTTAACCCTTGTGTACCATTAACATCTTTAATTTCTGTCGGCATGTGGGGGGGATGGTGAGTTAGATGATACATGTACATATAATTATCCTTTAACTGACTAAGATAAATTTACACGTTCTTTCAGAACTCCCAACACATTAGATACAGCAAAGGGACAGTTACCATGGGAAACTGATCCATCATATAAAAGTCTCTGTAGCTCAGTTGGCAGTGTCAAATTCATAATCAATTAGTCGCAGAATCAATGTCCACCCAGGTTATTCCTGGTCATCTGCTCAGTGTGTCCTTGAGAAATGTACTTACCTCCCATTTCCTCAGTGTGTCCTTGGGAAATGTACTTACCTCCCATTTCCTCAGTGTTTCCTTGGGAAATGTACTTACCTCCCATTTCCTCAGTGTTTCCTTGGGAAATGTACTTACCTCCCATTTCCTCAGTGTTTCCTTGGGAAATGTACTTACCTCCCATTTCCTCAGTATGATGAAGACAATAAAGTTTAGAAATGCCAACCCCCCCCCCAATACAAAACCATCATGTAACAGTCCTTCTACTACATACTATCTAATTCATGACTGGAATGATTAGAGAAACTCAGGCTTAGATAAACCATCATGGAGTTTCTAAAATGTAATTAAAAGGAAAATGGCCAAGTACATTTACAGCAAAACAACAAACATTTTATGGTTGGAACTCCTTAATGCAGGATACAATTTGCATATTTCTGAAAAGATACGAAAATCTGGGTATAAAGAAAAAACTTATGGGTTCAAAGTTTATTTTGGTGTTTTGGCAAACAGCAGTACTTCACAAAATCTGTGCATTTATTCATTCTTATGTCAATAATAATTTCACATGTTTGTTTAAAATGCACTCATCCAAAGTCACAAGTTAACGCAAATTTCGCAACCTAGAACTGATTTCTGCTGGCCAAGGTTCTAATGTTAACGCTATCTATACCTTCGCAGATCCAGCAGATATTTTTTTGTGCTTTGAGTCTGTGAATTTCACTGGATGCAGTGGCAAGCCACTTAAGTTATAATTGGGTTTTGAAAATATTGTGACATGGGGTTGGTATGTACTGCAATACAAATATTGATTTTTCCATATATATCACTGTATTGATCCAACTCCACATATAATGTGCAGAATTAGGTAGGTCACACAAACCAGATAGCTTTACTGATAGCAGAAATGTATAATGTTTACAATTGTTTCTAGCGCAGCCAGCTTTGGGATTCATAGTTAAGTGAAGGAGTTACTGTATGGCAATAATCAAGTAGACCAATACCAGTACAATATAGATTTACAAAAGAATATGAGTCAACCATTTTAATGCCAAGAAGAACATAGTAGTTTGAGAATATTTATTCAGTGCTGTAAATGAGTCCATCTGCCTGTCATAAACAGCCACTGCCTCCCTAAATCTGACAAATTCAAGCATTTCTACCATTTTAAGAGGACAAAAGCGTCACAAGAATTCTGCAGAAACGGTATGTACCACATGCGCTGCTGAGGCACATTCCAAATATCCAGCAATGTCATTGCAGTATGAAAAGTAGGTAACTGTGACCTCCTGCCCATGATGAGCAGTACCCTCCACATGGAATAAACAGTCTTGTCCCCATATATTTTCTTGTGGTGGTAGGTGCACACAAAAATGATGTTTATGTAATTTCAAAAATGAATGCTAAAATGATCCATAACTAAAATAAACAAGTTTCAAAAGTCAGAAAATGAATTCTACAGATTTGAAAAGCAAAAATAAACCATTTTTGTATTTTATTTAAATTACTGATTTATTATTTACTGTTATGACTCAATGGTCTTAGACTAAGTAATAGAAAGAAACAAAACCAACAAGTTTAGTAAAATCAACAAATAATTTAATACTCGAAGTAAGAGCAGTCCAACTACAGGCCCATACTCATACTAAAAGTCAGTTCTATAATTATAGCATAATTATTATAACAACATTGTATGGTTGCCCAGGGACTTAACATTTTTGGCCCATATGGCCCCCAGTGTTGAAGATGTTGGACCAACCTACTATAAGTAATAAAATTAATATTTCTGAGGAACTTACAGTGTTGTGAATTGAATACCTAAAAGTTCTATCACAAGTCCAAAAGTATAGATTGTTCTGATTGAATTCCAAGTCTTGAATGCGCTAATGTACAAACAGCCCTAAATGAGCTGACCTACCAAGAGTCTTGATGAATCATAATGATATAATCCAGAATGCCCTTTAATGAATTCACAATAATCCTTAAGTAATGTTATAGTCCAAATGCCAATCAGTACTTTCTAATTTAAAAAATAATTTAAATAATTCCTCTCAACTTTCACCTATCTCTCAATAACTCGCACACAGTGGGGTCCAAAAACATAGACCGCAATATAAGCAAGGATATGAGTTATCGAGAGAACTCTATAACAACATGAAATTATGCCATCCTTGTAATCCTTCACATGTGCATGAAAACAATGTGTTACATCACCAGTAGTCCGGTTCCCTGATCTGTATTACTCTCTACTATAGTAGAATGCAACACAAGGAGCATAATAAGTAGGTAAACAGACTAATTATTGATTCAAATTCACAATTAAACAAGATTTCTTTCCTTAAAAATAAGAAGAAAAAAACAAAAATAACAAACAAAAAAAACCAACCAACTAGCGATTAGCTAATAAAACAGCCATCTATGTTGAAAGTAACCTTTTTTGTTCCATTAGTAAACTTTTGATGACATCATTTCATTGCAAGTAATAGAGAAACTTCAACTGTGAGGAAATCTCTGAGTGTCAATTCAGGAATTACAAGTTAACTACAAATGCTGAAACAAGGTTCTCATTAATAAAAAGCCTCTGTGAACCAGAATTTTATTTCATCAAGTATTCTTTTCACCTGTTGTCTTTTGATCTCTGATCACATATGTGAATGAGTATGTTAATTTAAGGTAGCTTAATTATATTACATTCACCAAAATTGTTGTAACAGTGTTTGAATGATAACTTGAACTGAGTATAGACCTTATACAGAATGGATCTGCATGCCCATTAACTTTTCATTTATTACACGCCCTTTATTTGATACAAAAGACATAATTAACGTGCTAATACAAAAAGGTTGGCTTTTTTAATCATTGTAACAATACAAAAAATACTTGACGTGCAAAACAAGTATCAAAACACCCTCAGCACTTAATTAGTTTCTCACAGAAACACTCACAGACATAGCTGTCATGGTAGATTGACATATTTCATGTTTGAATACAACTGGGCACATTGTATTTATAATAGTTAGATTTAAACCGAACTAAAAGGTAAAACTAATAAATGAATTTCACTTGATAAGAAAACTTATTTAATGGTTTTTATTTTAAAATTGCTGCCTGAAGTAGGTGTTAGTGATATTTTCATTGATTTAAATTTTGTTGCATACTGTTATTTATGGTGTACTGAGAACGTTGTTTGGAATGAAATTTTAACAAAAGACATGAATTCTTAATAAAAGTTGATAATTTCTTAATATTTATTCATATTTCCAGATCATATCAACCAGGTAAGATAATAAACAGGCGATATCACAAGGTTTCAGTTCCCATATTTTACCAAGATTTATTCATTTCCAACAATTAAATTTTGGGGGTACTTTCTAGTGAAGAAAAAAAAAATGGGATCCATGACTGACCCGGTATTTAATGTGGGATTGCGACTTATCAGTGTGCAAGTTATCAAGGGTGTGGTGTATTTGTTGACATTATAGCACTAACTTTTTAATAATGTATCAAGAGTTTTTAGTTCAAGTTTTACTAGATTATACTTTCTTCCATATGCTGCGAATTTAGATAACTTGCTGAACCCTTTCAAAATGCGTAAAAATGTTGCGCGTAAAAATGTTGCACATGTTGTATCTTTAAGACTATTGAAAACATAATGGAAGACTGTTCCAATAAATAATAGTGTAATTATGCATATACATGAATGGTAAAGAAACCCATTTTACATGCTACTGCTATGATAAGTTGAAATTCTTTAAATTTTTACCTGCAAATGACTGTACACATTTTAGAAATTAGATATATGTAACAAATATACAAGTATTTTATTATCCACAAAATTAAATGCCTGAGTACCTCTTTGAAATTAGCAAACGAAATACCTTAATAACCTCTACAAAACAAGATTGTTTACAATACATAACAATGATGTAATGGGTAATATTAAACAATTATATTAAAATCTACATTACCTCGTCTGCTGACTGGTGATGCAATTTTGAGTTTGCCAATCAAACATTTCTCTAGCATGGACTCAGCGTTTACCCACTGATGTATCTAAAGAAGAGAACCAGACGAGTCATATGAAGATTTCCTTTAGACATAAAATATTCATGGGATAAATACCAATTAAAAATGTTTGCACAAGAAAAAACATAGCAACAGCCGATATGAAAAAATGAAAAATGGATTGTGCTGAAGACTAAATCTTCTCTACATCTTTTAAAAATTTGACATATATCAACATAATGAATAGAATCTAATTTATTGATCAATTAATTAATGTAATTATTTGTTGAAATTACTTATTCAATTCATTCATTGGTGTATCTCTCTTTCCGCAATCACACACACACACACACATATATATATATACACACACACACACTCTCTCTCTCTTCAAATATGTACCAACACATGCAGTGTTCTCACAAAAATGTATGAGAATTGGTGAACAAAAAAATGTGCAAGCAAACATAAAGTTAAAAAAATAAGTACTTATTTTAGTGTGTGTGATTTATAAGTGCCACAAAATTAAATCAATTTCTTTTAAAATCAATTTGACAAAACTCATTAAATAATTCAAAATTTAGAACTACGAAATAATAACTATAGAAAATAAGTATTATACCATAAATTAAAACCTAGGGATAAAAAAATGATCCAAATGTTCAAACATACATTAAAGTTCTAAAGTATTATAAAAAGTAATAAATCAACTTGCTAATTACTGTTTTCACAGTGATCCATTGTTAGCTAAAGGATTGTCAAAAATATCATATTTACATTAAATGTGCACAAATATAGCTTCCACAGTAAAGAACACTTGGTGATATCAGTACCTTGATGGTAGAATGTCGCGTGATACACATATTGCTCTACCCATTAAAACTGTAATGGAATGGTCTTTATATTCATTTGTAAATTGATCAATGTATAAGTGGAACACTCTGTTTACGTCAAAGTTTCCTTAACAGTTGGTTTTGATTTGGGAAGTAAAAACACTTTTAGTATTTTGATACATGACATGAACTGCAGATTTGGGAAAAAAATCCATGTTTCCATGTGGGAAATTAATTTGACTGCCATGGACTAGATATAGAGGTTATCATGGATGTATAAATCGTGGATCACAGTGGATGGAGCAAGTTCTATTTCCCCAGTTGGAAAGTCACTGCAATATAATTATATAATGGTGGACATCCACTACACCACATGGCTGCATTACAGTAGATAGTGCACAGTCTTTTTAAGTTGTACAAAATGCCATTCAATATTCAGAGACTTGCCAATAAAACAAAAACATTGACATACCTGACATACATAAACTTAAATGATACTGTTCAGTATATCTGTATTGTTAAACTTTTTAACTGTATCTGTAATGTTTGTCCATGACTGCAGATTATAACAGTCAATGTAAACAAAATGATTTAAACAGCTTAATTTCTCCATGATTGCATACTTTAAGATAATGTAAACATGTTGACCGTAGAAGGTTCTAGAAGGTGTATTTGCTTCTTATCTTATTTGCAAGTTATAAATGACGTGTTTACTGATATCTGAGTTCAAGGTCTAGCCTTAGAATGTTCTAGAACAGAAGTTGTTTACAAAGTTCATGGGGAAAATGACCCACATCCTGGTCATCTTAGGTCTTTACACAAGTTGTAAATTAACAAAATTATTTCATTCCTATCCTAAGTTCAGTTGTGTTCAGATATAATTTGAGCTGATTTATATTTTTAATTTATTCATTTGAATTACAAAGTGCTAACTGACTTTAGGACTAAATCACTTTTTTGGAATTATTTTGAATTCATTGAAGGACATTCTGGAATATATCACTGAGATAAATCAATACTATTAGTATATTAGCATGTTCAAGGCTACTGGTACATCAGCACATTCAACATTGGAATTCATTTGGAACACCACTGGAATTCAGTCTGAGCACTCTATACTTTTGGACTAGTGATTTAGATCATCTGGGATTTAATTCATAATACTCTAAGTTCCTTTAAACTTTCACTTTGTATTCAAGGAAAATAAATTATTTGCCAAATGACACTAAAATTTTCTGTTATTTAGTTTAAGAGCATATTATTCCAACAATATAGTGATTCTAATAAGTTTGAGAGAAAAAGACTGCTTTAAAAAGCACAAAAAGGAAATTACATGTAATTATTAGCGAGTTCATGTGAGAAGAAAGAAGACACTGAGGTAATATGTAACATGATTGCATGATCAATTTATTCAGCTATTAAAATAAAGAATACAAAGGATGCTTGGACTATTTGTGTCATTCCCCCAGTCCCATTTAAACTGTTTCCTTAACATGTTCCCACCCAATGAAATATACATAATGCAAAAGCATCATAGAAGATGGAGTCCAGCCTTTGTGTAGTACATGACACATTCTGCAAAAATGTCCCTGAATGTCAAGTGAATATTGTTTTATTATCAGTTAAATTACTAACTTTCTACATTTTGACCTGATTATCCTTTTTAATAAGTAGGTCTGAATACAAATAAAACATTTTGTCACTTAAACATCAGACACAAAATGAATATCTAGACAGGGTTTAGCAATTAACAGTGTGAAATTACTGAAATGCCCAAATGGCATTGAATCTTTGGGAACGAATACCAAGTTTGAAATCACTTCAACAAAGTGTGGACTCCTAATTATAATTAGAACCAAGTTCCATTATAATCACTCTACTCATAACATGAATGGCCATGATACAGTACAGCCTTCATTACAGAGTAGACAAATTCTGCACATGGAAAAATTATATTTGCAAAAGAATCATTTTGCTAACTCTAAATATAAGAATATTTTCTAGCACGGCTCACATATCTTTTCTGTAAGATGTCAACATACCATGCCACATTATTATGTATGATGTCAACATACCATGCCACATTATTCTGTATGATGTCAACATACCATGCCACATTATTCTGTATGATGTCAATATACCATGCCAAATTATTCTGTATGATGTCAACATACCATGCCACATTATTCTGTATGATGTCAATATACCATGCCAAATTCTGTATGATGTCAACATACCATGCCACATTATTATGTATGATGTCAACATACCATGCCAAATTATTCTGCATGATGTCAACATGCCATGCCACATTATTCTGTATGATGTCACCATGCCAAATTATTCTGTATGATGTCAACATGCCATGCCACATTATTCTGTATGATGTCAACATACCATGCCAAATTATTATGTATGATGTCAACATACCATGCCACATTATTCTGTATGATGTTAATATACCATGCCAAATTATTCTGTATAATGTCAACATACCATGCCAAATTATTATGTATGATGTCAACATACCATGTCACATTATTCTGTATGATGTCAATATACCATGCCAAATTATTCTATATAATGTCAACATACCATGCCAAATTATTCTGTATGATGTCAACATACCATGCCAAATTATTCTGTATGAGGTCAACATACCATGCCACATTATTCTGTATGATGTCAACATACCATGCCACATTATTCTGTATGATGTCAACATACCATGCCACATTATTCTGTATGAAGTCAATATACCATGCCAAATTATTTTGTATGACGTCAACATACCACGCCAAATTATTCTGTACGATGTCAACATACCATGCCACATTATTCTGTATGATGTCAACATACCATGCCACATTATTCTGTATGTCAACATACCATGCCACATTATTATGTATGATGTCAACATACCATGCCAAATTATTCTGTATGATGTCAACATACCTTGCCACATTATTCTGTATGATGTCAATATACCATGCCAAATTATTCTGAAAGATGTCAAAATACCATGCCACATTATTCTGTATGATGTCAACATACCATGCCACATTATTCTGTATGATGTCAACATGCCATGCCACATTATTATGTATGATGTCAACATACCATGCCAAATTATTCTGTATGATGTCAACATACCATGCCAAATTATTCTGATAAACTCAAGAAAAGAACCAGGATGCGCATGCTATTAAATCCCTTTTATTTCATTGTGCATGTACACTATAAAAGGTATGTGTTCATTTATAATCAATATTGTTTGTAATTATTAGTCTTAAAGGTTATCTATTTCTAGTGCACTGAGGGCGCAATCTGAAATCTGCAATGCATGTACTGTATAATCTCATTATCAATCTATAACAGCATTGGTTTACACAAATGTCATGCTTAAGTTAGTTATTATGTTTGCAGTATATGTCTAAAATGTACAGTATGACAAGCTTCTAATTTGACCCCATTTGCATTTTTTTGGATATCTGTAGAAGAAAAAAAATTGACTTACATATGAGTACATGTATATATGGCATATCATCTGTTATGATAAACAAATATTTGAATATAACATATATAAATATCAGACTAGCATCTTTATGCCTGTATTGAAATCTATGTGAGTGACCCTTCTGTCTGTATTGAAATATATGTGAGTGTCCCTTCTGTCTGTATTGAAATATATGTGAGTGTCCCTTCTGTCTGTATTGAAATGTATGTGAGTGTCCCTTCTGCCTGTATTGAAATATATGTGAGTGTCCCTTCTGCCTGTATTGAAATATATGTGAGTGACCCTTCTGTCTGTATTGAAATATATGTGAGTGTCCCTTCTGCCTGTATTGAAATATATGTGAGTGTCCCTTCTGTCTTTATTGAAATGTGAGTGTCCCTTCTGTCTGTATTGAAATATATGTGAGTGTCCCTTCTGCCTGTATTGAAATATATGTGAGTGTCCTTTCTGTCTGTATTGAAATCTATGTGAGTGTCCCTTCTGTCTGTATTGAAATCTATGTGAGTGTCCTTTCTGTCTGTATTGATCTATATGTGAGTGTCCCATCTGTCTGTATTGGAAACTGTGTGAGTGTGCCTTTATGTCTGTATTGAAATCTATGTGGGTGCCCCTTCTGTCTGTATTGAAATCTATGTGAGTGTCCCATCTGTCTGTATTGGAACCTGTGTGAGTGTGTCCTTCTGCCTGTATTGAAATCTATGTGAGTGTCCCATCTGTCTGTATTGGAACCTGTGTGAGTGTGTCCTTCTGTCTGTATTGAAATCTATGTGAGTGTCCCATCTGTCTGTATTGGAAGCTGTGTGAGTGTGCCTTTATGTCTGTATTAAAATCTATGTGGGTGCCCCTTCTGTCTGTATTGAAATCTATGTGATTGCCCCTTCTGTGTGTAATAAAATCTATGTGAGTGTTCCTTCTGTGTGTATTGGAACTTGTGTGAGTGTGCCCTTCTGTCTATATTGGAACCTGTGTGAGTGTGCCCTTCTGTTTGTATTGAAATCTATGTTGGTGTCACTTCTTTCTGAATTGAAATCTATGTGTCCCTTCTGTCTCTATTGGAACCTATGTGTGTGTCCTTCTGTCTATATTGGAATCTCTGTGTGTGTGCCCTTCTGTCGGTATTGGAACCTGTCAGTGTCCCTTTCTGTCTGTATTGGAATCTGTGTGAGTGTGCCCTACTCTCTGTATTAAGTGTGCCTTTCTATCTGTCTTGGAATCTTTGTGATTGTACCTTCCTGTCTATATTGGAACATGTCTGATTGGAATCTGTGATTTTGCCTTTTCTATGTGTATTGAAACCTGTATGCCTATCCATATTCTGGAATCAGTGTAATTATGCCTTTCTATCTGTATTGGAACCTGTGTGACAGCACCTTTTAATCTGTATTGGAACTTGTCTGATTGTGTCTGTCTATCTGAAATGAAATCTGTGTGATTGTGTTTTTCTATCCTTTTTGGAATTTATGTGAGTGTGCCTTTCTATCTGTGCTTGAATCTGTGTGATTGTGCATTTCTATCATTACTGGAATCTGTGTGAGTATGCCTTTCCATCTGTATTGTAATTTATGATTGTGCCTTTCCATCTGTATTGGGATCCAAGTGGCTATGCCTTTCTATCTGTATTGGAATGTGTGACTGTGCCTTTCTATTTGTATTGGAATGTGTGACTGTGCCTTTCTGTTTGTATTGGAATGTGTAACTGTGCCTTTCTATCTGTATTGGAATGTGTGATTGTGCCTTTCGTTTTGTATTGGAATGTGTGATTGTGCCTTTCTTTCTGTATTGGAATGTGTGACTGTGCCTTTCTATCTGTATTGGAATGTGTGATTGTGCCTTTCTATTTGTATTGGAATGTGTGATTGTGCCTTTCTTTCTGTATTGGAATGTGTGACTGTGCCTTTCTTTCTGTATTGGAATGTGTGACTGTGCCTTTCTATCTGTATTGGAATGTGTGATTGTGCCTTTCTTTCTGTATTGGAATGTGTGACTGTGCCTTTCTATCTGTATTGGAATGTGTGATTGTGCCTTTCTTTCTGTATTGGAATGTGTGACTGTGCCTTTCTATCTGTATTGGAATGTGTGATTGTGCCTTTCTTTCTGTATTGGAATGTGTGACTGTGCCTTTCTTTCTGTACTGGAACCTGTCTGACTGTGCCTTTCTATCTGTATTGGGACCTGTGTGATTGGGCCTTAGTTTAAACAACTATTAATTGTGAATGTTGTACGGTAAATATTAAACATGTTGTTAAAAAAAAACATAAACCTTCGATTAAATATCGTGGATACTCTTGAGTTAGTCAATTATGAGTTGAGGCAAAATACATATAACCTCTGTATAAGTCAATTATGAGTTGAGGCAAAATACATATACCTCTGTATAAGTTAATTATGAGTTGAGGCAAAATACATATACCTCTGTATAAGTCAACTGTGAAATGAGGCAAAATACATATACCTCTATATAAGTCAACTGTGAAATGAGGCAAAATACATATACCTCTGTATAAGTCAATTGTGAATTGAGGCAAAATACATATACCTCTGTATAAGTCAATTGTGAATTGAGGCAAAATACATATACCTCTGTATAATTCAATTATGAGTTGAGACAAAATACATATACCTCTGTATAAGTCAATTATGAGTTGAGGCAAAATACATATACCTCTGTATAAGTCAATTGTGAGTTGAGGCAAAATACATATACCTCTGTATAAGTCAATTATGAGTTGAGGCAAAATACATATACCTCTGTGTAAGTCAAATTCAACTGTAAACCGCAGACATAAATCAGCCATCACATAATGTGCCTGCAGATCCTGCTCTACGCAGCTTGTGTTAGGATTAATCAGAAGAATAAACACCATATACCCTGATCTACCACAGATTAGGGTTAATGTCTAATTAGGGTTAATGTCTGATTAGGGTTAATGTCTGATTAGGGTTAATGTCTGATTAGGGTTAATGTCTGATTAGAGTTAATGTCTGATTAGGGTCAATGTCTGATTAGGGTTAATGTCTGCAGCTAGATCAGATTTAAATGGGCTAATATATAAAGTAGATAAAAAACTAATAAGTTAATGAAATCAAGAGTTATGAAATGCATGTAACAAAGAACCATTCTTTCTTAGCAAAGAAATCTGAATCTATGTCAGTTAATACCATAAAATTAGAAATATTCAAAGGGATAACATTTTGTGGCCTGAAAGTGAAAGGATGATTTCATGGGAATATAACATTCTTAGGTTACAGTTTACCTTAACACCCAATCTGCTGCAATTTTTCAAGGTGGATTTAATTTCATGGATAATAATTACCCATGACAAATAAAGCTAAATTACCTCATCAAAGAGCTGTGTGGCATCCTTTCCTGCTCCTCGCATCAACTCCGAGTCCCCTCCTGGGTGAAAATCTAGATAAGCAGTGACATTGTACACCTTGCCTTTAAAAAATAAAAAATATGTTTAAGAATGTCGACTTGTGTAAATCAGCACTTATAAAGCAGTTTAAATTATATCAAAATTATAATATGACATCACAAATATGACAATGGTTTTTATCAATTTGTTATATAGTGCTGTTAATACTGGGTGAGACTGGAAGTAAAATGAAGTTTTGTGACTGCTGTCTCAAATAACTGAGAAACAAATATTCTTATACAATTTCAATAAGCATAAAAAATGTAAGGTGAAAGAAAATGATAAAGCCAAAGAAGTGAGTACAGGATCTTTTAAAGTCTTTACAGATTTAGGGTAATACAAGGAACATCTCAAGTGAAGATACACAATTAAGTGGCAAGGGCAATAACTGAATTCAAAATGGAATTAGCTGAAACACCACATAAAAATAAATGTCTGGGTCTATACACTGCAAACTGCATCATAATGTTGAATGGTTCCTGAGCTATGCTGGTTAAAAAAAAATTGCTGTTGTGGATATTTAATAATCATGGAAAAAGCTGACAGCTGTCAAAATTGGACATGAAAAGAGATACATCTACATACAGTGTACAATAGGCAATTTATCTGAATGGCTTCTACTTGACAGTGTAAGTCTTGCAGAGCTATGATGGTTACAACAAGTGTGAAAGGATGAACTAACAGACAGATAGGCTCACAAAAAGTTTTACAAAATTTATCAAGTGATTCATTTTCACATTGCTAAAGCAGACTGTTTCATAGGATTTTCTGTTAATTCATTTCTCAAGGCATGGAGAATTTTCAGATCAAATGTAGCACCGCTAGGAACAAGACTAAGTTGGTGAGAATATGTACTCCACATTCCACAATGAACCAGGATGATTTACCAATTATGATAATAAATTTTCCTTAAATTACGTTATTTACCTTTAAAAAAGCAATTATCACACAAGAAATGTGAACAGATGGACTGACTAACATTCAATGGACAACATTTTATTTCAAAGAAATGCTGGACAGTTTCTATACACTGAAGATCATATGAAAGATGTGTACTTAAATACAGTGGTGGTCAAAAGAAATGGATCTATGAGAAATTGGTACTGTTGTGATACTGTGTTGACAGGAAACACTGATGACGTTTTTATTACACTATCAATAAACAGCAGGCTGATGGATAAACTGGATATAGTCACCATCGTTAATTTTTGTTTTCATACTACTGAGAAGTCATGTAATAGTCATTAGTTATTAATATATCACTTTTTTATATGTATGATGGTCCTCGATTTATTATAATTAAGGCTGATCTTTCACTGAGGAGTTTGGATGAATTGAATAATCCTCATTACTTCGTTTATTCTATATGACTCATTCAGTTTTAATTCAGAGTTTGTGAAAAGCTTTTTGTAACATTCTAGAGAAGTTAAATGAGATTCTCTAAATCAAATCAACAGCCAATCAATGGTAGTGCACTTTATACCCTGCACATATTGCAGCCATGGGCAACCTCCTCCAGGGTGTGAGGCAGATAAGTGATTCTTAAAGCCACACCCTATGATGTAAATTAACGGATAAAGCCAGGCCATGGGCCAGATCCAGTTAGAGTGGTCATTTTTTGCACACACTCAGCCTAGTATGTACTGCAAAATGAGGTTGCCATCGTTTATGTGTATTTTAAATCTTAAGTAACCCAAGAAACCCTGTTTCTGAACCTAAACTGGTGAATAATCATTATTTGATGTACATTAGCCTCAGTTATAAACAACCCTGTAAGCTAGCAGAAAAACTATGCAATTATGTAATGGGTCATGGACACATGATCATATGGCAACAGGAATACTGTCATCTTCCTTGAGCAGTGAATCTCTTCTAGAAATCCCCATGTACTTACAAAAGATATTCATGTTGTTGTTGTTCTAGGGTTTAACGCCATTTTTCAGCACAAGATAGGCTATACATGGTGGCCAGTAATTAACTGGCGGAGGAAGAACCCTGGAAAACTCAGGGAAGAACCACCGACCCACGAGAAGCTACCAGCAGGCTTTCCCACGTACCAACGTTAGCCGAGCCTTGGACTCGAACCCACGCAGACAGAGGTGAGATGGCAGTGATCCGTAACAGAGAGCGCTTTAGACCACTCGGCCACTCAGGGCCCCTAAAGATATTCATGAACACTTCTGAATAGTCATATAGAAATTACAAGATCTGAGGGCCTTAGAGAAAATCAAGACTAAGTGATACAGATGCAAACTAATTTAAAGTATATCATAACAAAACAGTCCTTGATCTTTTGCTGTCGTGTTAAGAATGTAACCAATGAAGGAAATTATATGCCCTTATCAATCCAACAAATACTGACAGTTGGTATATCCTCAATGTCTTGGAAGAGCTTGATAATCAGCAAGAGTTATGTATATTAAGAATTTGATCTTGCTTCTGATTGGCTGTGCATGCTGCTACTCAAGGAGAGCATATTTCTGATCTAATTTGTATTAAAAAATATATGGCCTTGTGTTATCAAGATCTCTCAAAATTTGTATAGCGAGCGATATTCATGTATACTAATGAGGTGATGATGCACATGACTGACTGAGGCAGGTGCTGGGCATGGTTTACTGACAGCCATTTGGGAGAAAATATTAAAATATGTATAATCTATGGGATATTTGTTTAATATGCTGGCCGCAGTTGTCCTGAGCAAACATTGCCACTGGCACATTGTTGTCAGATTCCAAATAATAAACACTGGACAGAGTTAAAAGGGACACCCAATGCGCAACTATACATTCTTTTCTGTACAGTTAACCTCTCTACAACATTTCCCCTTTCAAGGCAACCTCAATATGGTAGTGACTGTATTAAATAACTTTAGTTGCGATACAACAATGCATGTGCTAGATTCTGTGGTTGAACTTTAACTACAACTTGAAAAATACAAAATTATTACAATGTTTCAAAATAAATTCAGGAAAATGATCCTAAAAGCTTGCTGAAAAGTTCTGGACATTTTAATCAATAGAACTGCAACATTTAGAGTCATGTAACAATGGATATAGAGTCATACTAGGACCTTAGGGTCATACTAGGACCTTAGTGCCTGGAGAGCTAATAGTCTAAAATAATTCATGTTTTATCAAGATGGAATCTTTGAAAAAGCTGGTAGCAGTTATCCCAAACAAATTTTGTCATTAGCACTTTCTGTTTACATACAAAAACGTTTATCAAACAACATGTAAAAACATATCTGTCCAGAGTTAATGATTTATCTCGAGGACACATAATTTTTGAACCTGAACTGTGACACAGTGTAGCATTTCTAACCATGGAATTTTTCAAAGCACCTTATATTTTCACTTTAAGATTTAATTAAACTGATTGTTTTCATTGAAATTTTGATTCAGTATAAAATGCACAGTACAATTTATTAATGCTCTGATTATTTTTGTTCAGTCAATATCTACCTCGCAAGGCAATCCAGGCATCATCTATTTTGTTGTGTTTGGAAAGTTCCTCTTCTGACACTTCAATGAGCTTCCCACCAAGCCCTGTCAGGTCTTTGCCACTTCGGGTAAGCCGGATCCAATCCATCAGGGAATGGCCTGGTTTCAGTATGACCTTGTTTCTCCCCTGGGAAGAGACAGAGCTACTGGAAACTCGCTGCTGTGACCCAAGGGTGGGAATCTGTGGAGCGATGAAACGTGGAGGTGTGCCCATCTTGTTGTCTGAGCTGGAATGAAATGAATCAACTTTTGAAACCTTAATTTTCCTTGCAGATGCGAATAATTTGTTTGTCAAATTTACTCCAGACTATACACATCCCAACTTTCTCATATGTTTTGATAAAAAATATGAAAACAAGGCCCATGAAAAGCTCACAAAACAATAGATGAATATGAATCCAACATGCAATGAAGTAAGTGTTGAGAGTTTTAATAGATGAATATGGATCCAACATGCAATGAAGTAAGTGTTGAGAGTTTTAATAGATGAATATGGATCCAACATGCAATGAAGTAAGTGTTGAGAGTTTTAATAGATGAATATGGATCCAACATGCAATGAAGTAAGTGTTGAGAGTTTTAATAGATGAATATGGATCCAACATGCAATGAAGTAAGTGTTGAGAGTTTTAATAGATGAATATGGATCCATTCAATGATGTGTTGAGAATTTTAATATCTACAGGATGACCTTAAGGTTCTTAAGTATGGAGTTGCTTTTTTTCAAACCCTCCCTAATGCAGGCCTTCTATGGATATAAGCACCACAGAATTGTATTAAAAGATAACAAATCTTCCATATTGACAGCCACATGTTATCATGAAGCATCTGGCATCATTCAATATTTTGGGGCAGAAAATGCAAGGTCACTCTCCCAGTGGTTTATTTTAGTGCTGGTTGATTATTATTTTTTTGTAAAATGGCTGCCATGTATGGATGGTTCTAACACTCAATATTCAATGAACTTGTTGTAAAAAAAACTGGTGTTAAATATGCTAATACCTATTGTCATAATTTATACTGTGGATGTATGACAATATTAAGTATAAGTGAAATTTAATGTGCATGTTTTCACTTACTCAAGTGAATATGGAAACCTGTTCAAAACAAACGATTTTAGGTTATCCAAGAAGGCTACCGAAGTGGATATACTTGAAACTGAACTCAAATTCTACCATATCTGAACTTCAGTTGATACCAACTCAAACACATTATGGAAGTTTCATTCAAAAGTTTATGGCCATGTGCTAGTCATATATAAGGATTTCATAGTATACTTTCTATCACTGTTATGAACAAGCTGAAAATATCAGAATCATGGAAACATATTTAAATACCAGCCTACTCAACAGACTCTGATTTGAACCTTTTCTGCATGACATTCTCTGGCTTTAGTATGTCTGATATACCTGAAGATCAGAGCCACACAGATTATAAATCCCATGCAGGAAAGTCATGTTCAGAGTGAAAATGAAAACAATGGTGCAGATGATGATTTGGGGTTATCCAATATGGCTGACATTTATCCAGAATTCCTGAGGGTCAAACATAATAAATACAGTATCACTGTGCATATAGATCCACAAAAGTTTGAGTTTGTAAAACAGATATTGGATTCCGAACCTTGCATGACTTCATGCAGTTCAAGTGTTCAAAATGGTACTATCTACAGAACACAAGAGAAAAACACTATGACAACTACATTGTATAAAACAACATGTGTCTTACATATACAGGGGCTGAACAGTTTCACATGGTTAGATCATATTATCTGTAAATGTAGACAGGATAAGAATACCCATGCAAAAGGCAGTTTTATGCTGACATCTACACCAGTAACTAGATGTAGTACCAAACATGAAACAGATAAAGTCTTTGACCTACATGACTCGGGCAATAAAATTAACACCCCTCCCGAGTGTCAGGCAATTACACGCTCCATAAATCTTGACCACAGCAGTGATGGCTTAAACTGTAATGATTTCTTCATGTGTGTACATCAAAAAACAATTAGGAAATTGAAGACCCAAATTGAAGAATTAAAACTACAGTTACATGCTATTAAGTCAGCACAGGGAAGGATTAGTGAGCAAAAAAACCTCGTGTGAAACAGCAATTCAAACAGACTCCCAAACAGAAACAATGTCAGATGCTCAGAGAGAGACAATCCCAATACCAGCCAAAAGAAAATGTAAAATGACCATGCAAGTAACAACTGATACCCAAAGTAATCCTGCATTGCAAATAACAGTACTCCCCTCTCAGTCATGTGTCACACCTGCAACAGCAATAAGTGTACACACATTACCTCAGCTCAGACAAGCCTGTTGCCTGCACCAACAACTGCATTTCCAAGTGCTCAGACAAATGTGTCAACATCAGCCCGATTAGTTCACACAACTGAGATACCAATTTCAGCACCCCTTCCTCCAAGATATGTGTCTGAAATACAATCCGGAGTCCAACACATGACATCACAAGCCAGAAAAGATAGGACTCTAATAATAGGTTCCTCAATATTGAAAACTATAATACCAAGGAGACCTTTCAAAACGGGTGTACAGACTCTAAGAGGTGCAAAAATTGACAACATCATGGACAGAATAATGAATACTGACCTAACCAAATACAACCAAATTATTATTTTAGTAGGTGGAAATGATGCCAGTGATGGAAGGTTACTAAATCAAATCAGAACAGATTTTGAAAGTTTACTGTATGCTGCTAGGTACTGCAGCCCAGATACATGTAAAATAATGATATCTGGATTATCTCCTCATGTGGACACCAGGGTAAAAGAAATCAATGATCTGATAACTGACCTATGTTTAGACTTCAATATACATTACATTCCACAATACACATCTTTCTTTCTTCAGAACCAGGATGTCAACCTAAGCCTCTACTAAGAGACAAAATTCACTGAAGTAGAAATGGAACCTATCGACTACTGCGAAATATTAACGTGTATGCCCCCATTTTCAGGCACTATAATGAAGAGTACTGTCTCTACTGTGGAGAAACTGGGCATGTGACATAGGTATGCCATCATGGCAAACAGGTTGAGTGCTTCTGATGCCATAAATATGGACACAAATAAAGACTCTGTCAATCAATGTATTATACAAACTAGGAAGCTGGCAAAGAGGAGAATGCCAGTGTTTCATTTATAAAAAACATTTAAATATGGCAATAGGATGCCAGAATGATAAAAGTATCATGGAGACAATTTCAGTGAATACCCCACTGCATGATGACGTACATATAATTGATATGAAACTAAATACAAAAGATTAGGTCACTTAAATGTACAAGGTATAGTGGGAAACATAGACCAGATTAAGTTAATGTTATCTTCTAAGGAAAATAATATACATGTTTTAGGACTCACCGAAACCAAATTAAATGCTAACCACAATGATAATTTGTTTCACTGTCAAGGCTTAGTTATAATAAACCATTACGTAGGGACAGAGAGACAGCGGGGTGGGTGGGGGTGTCTTGTTGTACACATTAGGGAATATGTGAATGTAGAAAGGCGACTTGACTTGGAGTCACATGAAATTGAGAGTATCTGGGTGGAAATTTGTCAAAATAATGCAAAATCATTCCTAGTTGGTTTCATTTATAGGCCACCTTCCTCCAAAGCAATCTGAAATGATAACGATTTGAAACTAATGGAAAATGTTCTAGCACAGGAGAAAGAAATATATATACTCAGTGACATAAATAAGGACCTTCTCATTACTCAAATAAAGAACAACTGGACGGAATTTATAGAATCATTAGGTTTTAAGTCCAGCTGATAAATGAGCCCATAAGGGTAACAGAAAAATCAAGCACTTTTATTGATCAAATTTATACCAACCTACCAGACAATGTGGTTTGTGTTAATGTATCTAATGTTGGTCTTAGTGACCACTATCCTATTTTTTTGACAAGAAAGGTTAAATGCAAAAGAAATAAGAAAAATACACACAAATCGATCATGTACAGATCGTTCAAAAATTGTATTGAAGAACATTTTTTCAATGACCTATATAAAATTCTATGGAATAAGATCCAAAATTTGGATGACATAGATGAAGCTCTGAGGGTGTGGTCAACTGACTTATTTATGGATGTAGTCTCTAAGCATGCACCACTGAAAGTACATCGAGTAAAGAATGAAATCCAACCTAATTGGTTTATTACTGAAATCCAAGATGCAATTTAAGTATTGCAACCTCATCTGTTCCGTAAATAAGGAAAATTGCAAAAGTAACTACTATTCACAAATCTGGTTCTAAGGATGATGCTGAAAACTACCAACCAATCTCAATACAACCAAACTTGTCAAAATTGATTGAAAAACATGACCATGACACATTCATGTCATATTTAACAAAACACTTGCCGTTACACCTTAATCACTCAGGCTTTAGACAGAAACATGCATGTGAGACTGATTTGATCACCCTAACTAATAAATGGTTTCAAGCACTTGACCAAGGTAGAATAATAGGATCTGTATTTGTAGATTTCAGGAAAGCTTTTGACATGGTTAATCATGAAATCCTTTTGAAGAAAATGAAAATCTACCAATGTGATGAAAGCACAGTTAGATGGTTTAATTCACACTTAAGTGAGAACACAACATGTTTATATAAATAGTAGTCTGAACCTGGAACAATTAGATGAGTACCACAAGGCTCAATTCTAGGTCCATTACTATTCATTTTATTTATTAATGACCTACCACTTTTACTAAGGGACTCAACATCATCTACAGATCTCTATGCAGATGACACAACATTGTCAGACATCCAAAACACAAAGCATAAACTTGAAAATCTTTTACAGAATGCCCTAAATAAACTGGACAACTGGTCCACATGCAATGACATGGTGGTAAATACTGGAAAAACTAAAATATTACTTATCTTAACATGGCAAAAAAGGACAAATCTTGATAGTGATGAACTACGTCTGACATGGAAGGATAAAAATTGATCATATATATATGTTTGTATGTGTGTGTGTGTGTGTGTGTGTGTGTGTGCCAAGTTTCATCCCTTAATCTCAAATGGTTTTAAATATGTTGGTAGAAGGGGAAGTGTAATGGAAAACACAAAATGTCGAGCCATGAAGTTAACCTTGAAGATAGGCTCCACAATGTGGTAGACAAGACAACTGTTGTATAAGTATGCCAAGTGTTACAACTCTATGGTCTTACACTAAGTAAAAGAAAAGAGCAAAACCCATCAGTTTTGTAAAATTCAAGAAATAATTTATTTCCCAAGAATACATGTACAAAGTAAAAATTTAAAAAACATAACTTACAGTATTGTGAAATATATCCCAAACAATCTCAAAAGTTCTATCACAAATACAAAATAAAGAATATTACAAATGAATTCCAATGGTTTTCCAACTGAATTCCAATATTGAATGTGCTGATGTATAAGTAGTCTTGAATGTGCTAATGTGCCAATAGTCTTAATGTGTCACAATGATATTTTCCTAAATGTGCCTGAATGAACACAATAATTCCAAAATAGTGGTTTAGTCCTAAATTAATGAGCACTTTGTAATTCCAATGAATAATTTAAATAAATAAATCAAATCTCAGATGAATACAACTAAAATTGATTCCACTAAGACTGATGTTAAGATATGGAATGAGTAATTCTGAAGTAAATATCATTTGCATAAAAGCTAAGTCACAATAACACAGTCAGGATGAGGGTCATTTTCCATCAAATTCGTAAACAACTTCCTTCTAGAGCATTCTTAATTTCTAAAAAAAAAAACCTAGACCTTGAATCAAACATCTGTAAACATGTTTATCTTCAAAAAATAATGATCTAAAATATAATGTAAAATCAGACAAATATTAGCTATGTAACATGTTTACGAAATAACAAGACAATAGTCTAAACTCAATTACTCACCACTACACAATATACTAATATCTATAACACAATACTGATATCTATAACACAACCTTCATATCTTAATCTTAAACGGCTTTAAAGTTTTAGAGCAGATGGGAAAGTGCGATGGAAAATATAAAATAGTGAGTCACAACATTAATCTTGAAGACAAAATCACAATGTGACCCTCTTTTACCAATAATGTACATGTACACCTAGTTTTATTTCTTATTTTCAACCACTTTAAAGTTATAGTGCAGAAAGGAAAGTTTGATGGGAAACATGAAATATTGAGCCATGATGTTAACTTTGATGATAGGACCCCCTCCCCCATTTGGTAGACAAGACACCTTAAAGTGATGATATACAAGTATACCAAGTTTCATCTTGTAATCCTAAATGGAAGTAATACAGTTGAAGGGATTCGGTGCCATGGATGGCTGGATGGTTAGATATTTGGGATGGATGGAAGCATGAAAAAAAAAAAGGCAGTGTACACTAACAGCAAATCATAAAGTTTAGTTGGCATGTTGTTTTCCAAACACCAATACATATAAGATTTGCAAAAGCATATTTTTCCCCGTCATATTTAGGAACAGATTATGTTCAACTGAAAAAGTTTGTAAAGTACTCGTAGACTTTATTTACCACTAGTACAGTTGCACAAACTCTAGTTCCAAACCCTATGCAGCTCAATGGCTTGTTGCTATCTCTCAACTTGATGTAATTCTTAGAAATTCTTTTCCATTTCACATGACGACAGCTATCATATCTCCCGCCATGAGACATACTCAAATTGGGATGAGATGTTCAATAAAAATAACTGTCTTTTCCAGCTTTTATTCACAAGAATCTGAATATTCCTTTTTATTCTACTGTGTTGATTATTAACACTTTTCAAGAAGCATATTTTCCCTTTAGTCTTAAACATGCATCGCTTTCTGGACACCATTTTTAAAAATTCTATAATCAACAGCTTGATCATGCAGACACTTCGCATGAACAAATATGTGCAGCTTAAAGCATCTCGGGTGCTGCTGTAAAGTTAGTCTGGTTCCCTGACTAATTATATTAATTCTAAGAGGAAACCTGGATCCAAGTAAAACAAGGATGAACCAATTATCTGGATTTTTTGGCAACGATCATTTTTCATAGTTTTTGCTAGTATGATGTAAGTCCATATTTTAAGGGTAATTTTTGTAAGACTTATGGCAAAATTGTAAGAGTTGGCAGGTCTGTAGACACTGGAATCATTGTTAAGTGCACATATAAATCTGTATTTTCATGCCTCAGAAGTACGTGTGTATATTGTTATAAGGTGTGAATCTCAACAGCTTCCCAGTAATGCCCCAAGGACTAAATCCATGGGAATAGGGAATGATCCTTGTACGTACTGTAATGTCCTAAGGACTAAATCCATGGGAATAGGAAATGGTCCCTGTACGCACAGTACTAAGATTCTGATCATCAAAAACCTTACTTCATCTAAGATCTACCAGCATAGTCTTTATAATAATTTTATCATCATCATTATTTCCTTCCACAGATGATGAAAGCATTCTGGATATGGCAAAGGAATAATTGCTGGAGTAAGCCAGGTGAGTGAATCTTCAAACCCACTCATAGGTCTCTTGCAATTAATTAAGTACTACCATGTTTATAACTTTATGTATTCTTTAATGTAGGGTAAACCATCATAATTTAGCTTTCCTTTAATACTGTGTCTGGCAAAGATAATTTTGCATTCTTCATAAGTATACAAATATCTCTACTTAAATAAAAAAAATAAAAAAACAAGATAAATATTTAATAATGAGCTACAATATTCCACCACTTGTCTGGAAGTAATTGTGATGGTGGTGGTGTTTCCTTTTTTTCTAAATCTGATTATTTTGTGAGAACAAAAAAATACCATACAATATCATATACATTCAGAAAATATAGTATGCAAAGGTTTCATAAAGACATTATTAATGCATTTTACAATGCATCACACAGTTTAGCAGCAAAGACTAATTTAATTTTTTTTAATTCTATGGTATATTTAAGTCGGGAAAACCACTGTTATATCAAGTACTATAATATCAAATTGTTCACCAAATATACAGACTTATCCAGACTTGTCCATGGAAAAATCAAGCAGGGAGCAGCGGCAGGGGTAGACCTGGCACACAACCCAATAAATATGAGCGCAAAACAATTGGAATGTTTCTTACAGCAAGTTTTCATTACATTTAGATTGTTAAAATTATGTCCTGGAAAATGCTTCAAATATAGGGGCTTCTGAAGGCTTTGCCCTATAGGCCCAAATTATTGGTTACACTGTGACTTACTTATTTAATTTCTTTGTTTGTTTGGGTTTTTTTTTTCAATGATAAGGCTCACAAATGCTTAGGTTTTCCTATTTTGCTGACATATATTTTTCATGCTTACAATATATGATAGACAAATGCACATGTTTGACTTATTTTCCTTGACAAGAGGAGTCCATATGCAAGCTAAACTCAAGCCTATCTTCATGCATAGTTGCCATGGAACTTTGATGGGATGTACTACTCCATGTATATAGGATCTTTAATGAAATATTATCTTCAGTGAAGAATCCTCATCATGAACTTGTAATACCGGTAACCATGTTTAACTGTCAAGAAAATGATAAAGATTAAACATCAATTCCATGTTTCATGTACCACAGCATCATCAGTGTTTAGAGAGGAAGTTGTGATTATTTGAGAAAATCAATGACTTTTGAGGAGTGGATTAACTTAACTAGGTGTGAGCCACTGTATTGCAGTATCATATAGGAATCTGATGAAAAAATATATTTTCATAATAAAATATTATGAAAATGCAATTATAAGAGTGTTTGACAAACCACGCTGATTTTTCATATTTCATAAATTAATAATAAATTCAGATAAAGGAGGGAAAATCCCAATTGAGATCTTCGTTGTTATTTCACACTTGCATGCACATAAATTGCAATATTTTAAAGAATTAAATATAAAAGTATGGTACACTTGCATATTGTTATGACTGGTACAGCATACAAGTTTTTTATATTGTTTTATGTCTTTGTATAAACAATAGTACATCTTTCCCTTAATAATGATACCTCATGAGGGAATTGGTCCATAACCATTGACAATAGTGTATTATGTATGCAGGCATCAGATATCAATGGAAACAAATTTTGGTTAATATTGAGTGGGGAACAACACTACCAATTTCTGCTAATCCATAAGAATTAATATAACCTTGGCCCCACACAAATATTGTTTACTAGATTTTAAAATTAATGACTGATTGATATTAAAGGTGGAGAAAGTTAATAAATTCAAGCCAAATTTAATATAGATCCAGCTGGCATGCATTGCATACAAATTTGTTCATCTCTAAAATCTGAGTTGCCTCCCTTTTGGCATTAAACTATGCATTAGCCAACACGAATGAACAGATGGGTTACAGCTCATTAACTGTCTCATACGAACACGTCAATATGTCTGCACTACTTAACTCATCAAAATAATGATTTTAAATGTCTCTACTTGAACTTATTTGTCAACAGTACAAGGAAATGACTGAATACAACTTCATTTGTTGTAGTGATAAATACTGGCAGCAAAGTACTGGAACACAACATTTAAATTTTTAAAAACAATATGCACTGTATAAAGATTAATCAGAAATATGTACATTTTTTCAGAACTTGCAAGTTGTTTTCGAATATATTATGCAGTGTTGAATGCACAAGTAGCAGAATTACTCCAAGGCAAAAACTTAAATCTGCTTTTTAAAAAAAATAATAGTTACTTATATTCAAGTCCATTTCTCTGATGTCAGAACATTCACATATAATAATTGCCCAGAGACAACTAATCTGTCAATTAGGTTCAGTCAGTGTCACAGATTTAATGAGTTTTCAGTTGTCAAAGTAAAGCCAGCTTAAGAACTTAAATTGGTTCTCACAAAAGTAACATTACCATTGATTGAAAACTAAAAATTGAATGACTTCTTGTTCTAATTTGCAAAATATATATGGCTATTTCCAAATCTCTGTGCTTTGACTGCCATATTCTACAACAAAATGCATGATATACTGAAAGTTTTCACAGATAAATTTCAATCACAATGTTTTTATTAGTAAGCAGCTAGAAACTAATTTTGAACCTTTTCTATGAGAAAAAATCTGATGAGATCATGATCTACCAGCTGTGCTATCATGGCTCCCAAAATCAACAGAAAACACACACAAATTCATGAGATCATGATCTACCAGCTGTGCTATCATGGCTCCCAAAATCAACAGAAAACACACACAAATTCATGAGATCATGATCTACCAGCTGTGCTATCATGGCTCCCAAAATCAACAGAAAACACACACAAATTCATGAGATCATGATCTACCAGCTGTGCTATCATGGCTCCCAAAATCAACAGAAAACACACACAAATTCATGAGATCATGATCTACCAGCTGTGCTATCATGGCTCCCAAAATCAACAGAAAACACACAAATTCATGAGATCATGATCTACCAGCTGTGCTATCATGGCTCCCAAAATCAACAGAAAACACACACAAATTCATGAGATCATGATCTACCAGCTGTGCTATCATGGCTCCCAAAATCAACAGAAAACACACAAATTCATGAGATCATGATCTACCAGCTGTGCTATCATGGCTCCCAAAATCAACAGAAAACACACACATATTCATGAGATCATGATCTACCAGCTGTGCTATCATGGCTCCCAAAATCAACAGAAAACACACACAAATTCATGAGATCATGATCTACCAGCTGTGCTATCATGGCTCCCAAAATCAACAGAAAACACACACAAATTCATGAGATCATGATCTACCAGCTGTGCTATCATGGCTCCCAAAATCAACAGAAAACACACAGAAATTCAAGAGATCATGATCTACCAGCTGTGCTATCATGGCTCCCAAAATCAACAGAAAACACACACAAATTCATGAGATCATGATCTACCAGCTGTGCTATCATGGCTCCCAAAATCAACAGAAAACACACACAAATTCATGAGATCATGATCTACCAGCTGTGCTATCATGGCTCCCAAAATCAACAGAAAACACACACAAATTCATGAGATCATGATCTACCAGCTGAGCTATCATGGCTCCCAAAATCAACAGAAAACACACACAAATTCATGAGATCATGATCTACTGGCTGTGCTATCATGGCTCCCAAAATCAACAGAAAACACACACACACACACAAATTGATGAGATCATGCTCTACCAGCTGAGCTATCATAGCTTCCAAAATCAGCAAAAAACACACACACACACACAAATTGATGTAGGCAGACAGGGGTAGTGGCTGTTTTCATTTAACATGTACTCACAAAAAAAGATCACAAATTAAATGCCAGTTAAATATTTGAATGAGGCTGTGAGATAAAAGACACAAGACATGTACAGACCAAGTGACACTGACAGATGCAAAGATAAAAAGACACAAGATATGTACAGACTCACTGAAACCAAATTAAATGCTAACCACAATGATGATCTATTTTACTGTCAAGGCTACAATAAACCATTACGTAGGGACAGAGAGACAGCAGGGGGGGGTCTTGTTGTATACATTAGGGAAGATGTAAATGTAAAAAGGCGACTTGACTTGCAGTCACATGAAATTGAGAGTATCTGGGTGGAAATTTTTCAAAATAATGCAAAATCTTTCCTAGCTGGTTTCATTTATAGGCCACCTTCCTCCAAAGCATTTTGGAATGATAACTTTTTGAAACAAATGGAAAATGTTCTAGCACAGGAGAAAGAAACATATATACTTGGAGATATAAATAAGGACCTTCTGAATACTCAAATAAGGAACAACTGGATGGAATTTATTGAATCATTAGGCCTAGACCAGCTGGTAAATGGGCCTACATGGGTAACAGAAAAATCGAGCACTCTTATTGATCACATTTATACCAACCTGCCAGACAATGTGGCTTGTGTTAATGTACCGAATGTTGGTCTTAGTGACCACTATCCTACTTTTTTGACAAGAAAGGTTAATTGCAAGAAAAATAAGAAAAATACACATAAAATGATCACTTACAGATCGTTCAAAAATTTTAATGAAGAACAATTTCTCAATGACCTTTATAAAGTTCCATGGAATATGATCCTAAATTTGGATGACATAGATGAAGCCATGAGGGTATGGACTGACTTATTCATGGATGTAGTATCTAAGCATGCACCACTGAAAGTACATCGAGTAAAGACTGATATTCAACCTAATTGGCTACTGAAATCCTAGATGCTATGAAAACACGAGACAAATTCAAGGCTATGGATAACCATGCACAATATAAAGTATGGAGAAATAAAATAACAAGTATGATTAAAAAAGCTAAAAAAAACTTATTATCAATCATTACTTGAAAACAAAAAGAGCAACACAAACTCCATTTGGAAAGTCTTCAATGAACTCACTGGAGGAATGCACAAAAAACAGACAAATAAAATTCACTCACTTCTGGTAAATGACAATACAGTCACTGATGAAACTGACATTGCAAATGTTTTCAATGATTTTATCATCAACATTACCACAAAGTTAAAAGAACCAGTGATAGAAAACAACTTTAATGAACTGAAAAAGTTCTGCAGCAGCAAAACCTCTAAGGAGGTTTGTTTCTCTATCCCACCAGTGTCAAAAAACTTTGTTAAAAAATGTTGCAGTGAACTTGATACCAAGAAAGCTACAGGACTTGATCAGATTGGTCCACGACTCATTAAATCTTCTGCCTTTGCTATTGTAGATTAATTTAAGTATTGCACCTCATCTGTCCCCAAAATATGGAAAACTGCAAAAGTAACTCCTATTCACAAATCTGGTTCTAAGGATGATGCTGATAATTACCGACCAATCTCAATACTACCAAACTTGTCAAAATTGATTGAAAAACATGTCCATGACTCATTCATATCTAACCAAACACTTGCTGTTACACCCTAATCAATCAGGCTTTAGACAGAACCATTCCTGTGAGACTGCCTTGATCTCCCTAACTGATAAATGGCTTCAAGCACTTGACCAAGGTAGAATAATAGGAACTGTATTTGTAGATTTCAGGAAAGCTTTTGACATGGTGGATCATGAAATCCTTTTGAAGAAACTGAAAATCTACCAGTGTGATGAAAGAACAATTAGATGGTTTACTTTGTACTTAAATGAGAGAACATGACATGTTTACATAAATAATGTTCTGTCTGAACCTGAAACAATTAGATATGGAGTACCACAAGGCTCAATTCTAGGTCCATTACTATTCTTTTTATTTATTAAAGACCTACCACTTTTACTATGAGACTCAATATCATCTACAGATCTCTATGCAGATGACACAACATTGTCAGACATCCAAAACACAAAGCATGAGCTCGAAATTTCTTTACAGAATGCACTAAACAAACTGGAAAACTGGTGCACATGTAATGGCATGGTGGTAAATACTGGTAAAACTAAAATATTACTTACCTCAACACAGCAAAGAAGGACAAATCTTGACAGTGATGAACTATGTCTGACATGGAAGGATACAAATCTGCAAATGGTCTGTCATGATAGACTACTTGGTGTTTTGGTAGATAATAACCTATCATGGACTGAACATATCAAACATATCAGTAAAAAATTCAATTCAAGTTTATGGCTTCTCAGTAGGATAAGACATTTCCTCCCTGAAAGGCACAGAAAACTATTTTATAACAGTTACATACAACCCTATTTGGACTACTGTAGTACAATATGGGGCAATTCAAATGATAAAAACATAGCAAAGCTGGCACATATCTTCAAAAAAGAGCATTTGGGCTAATATCAATCCAGAAAGAAAGCAAGGAAAGTTTAGCTGGTAGGTTAAATATATTACCTATTAAAGACCGAATCTGTTTGAGAAAAGCCAAATTAATGTACAGGATATCTCATAATAGTGCTCCTGAATATTTACAATCACTATTCCAGTATAGGCTACCTGGTAATACTCCCCACCTGCGATCCATGTCTACCAAACAGTATAAAATTCCCAAACCAAATAAGGAGTTATTTAAAAAAAGTTTCCAATACTCCGAAACTCTGCTCTGGAATAGTATTCCAGTTGAGATTAGAAATGCCCACTCTATTTCCTTCTTCCAAACCCAATATATCCAGTGGCTTCAGAGATGCAGCTTAAATAAATGAATTCCTTTGTATGAGGGCCTCAAGGTTGATTAGTTTTTAGCTAATTGTGTTACCCTCTTTAAATAAGGTCATTATTATTATTATTATTATACAGGGGGCCCTGAGTGGCCGAGTGGTCTAAAGCGCTCTTCGTTACGGATCACTGCCATCTCACCTCTGTCTGCGGCGGTTCGAGTCAAAGATTCAGCCAATGTGGGCATGTGAGAAAGCTTGCCAGTAGCTTCTCGTGGGTCGGTGGTTCTTTCCGGGGTTTTCCGGGTTCTTCCTCCACCATTAATACTGGCCGCCATGTATAGCCTATCGTGCTGAAAAATGGCGTTAAACCCCACAACAACAACAACAACAATTATTATACAGACCAAGTGACACTGACAGATGCAAAGATAAAAAGACACCATACACTTAGAGAGAGCATGAAAGTGGGGAACATTGCATGCTGACACACAAATTGAAACTGGGCTTCTTTTGTTTCAACTATTTAAAGATCAGTATCTGATGAGAAATTGCATTTAGACAAACTAAAATTCTTAGCTATAATCTGAAACCTCACAACACACTAATCATTACATCTGCCAATTTGCTTTTGTGTTTATTTTTTACCATTGCAAAAAATTTAGACAAAATACAACTAAAAAAGAAAGAATTATTCTTTTGTTCGAGTGTAAGGATGTGTTCCTGATGAAGTACCACTGTTCTTACACCCTAATGAGAAATAATGGTTAATAAATATTAAAAAATATAGGAATTTTATGAGTATACTTAAAATTATGTATCTTCAGGAAAAAAAAAAGTACTAATACTGTAGCAACTTATTATGTTTCGCATCAACTGAATAATGACATGGTATCATGAGCAGCACAGTGAGGCCTTCACAGAAACAATTAAGTCTTCAATGTTTGTTTTAACTCTGAACTGTTTAAATCTCCTAAAGTTTCACTCCTCAGCCACCTTCCAACCAATAACTGTTGCATATATTTATCACATTTTATGGCAGCCATTTTGTTTTCAACCTTGTAACACAGATACTGTAATCTTAGCAGAAATATTTATATTTAAAGTTGAGACATTACGATTAATGTACTGATATCTAAAAATAAATATAACTGTTTCAACAAAGATATCGACATAAAAGGTATATGCAATTTTAAGGGATATCTGTGTGTGTGTGTGTGTGTGTGTGTATATATATATATATATATATATATATATATATATATATATTGTGTGTGTGTATTCTTGTTTTATATTACATTTCTCTCTTTTAAATAGAGACATCTTTCTGTTTTACACCAAGACAGTAAAACTGGCAGAGATAGTCCTTATTGTGTTTCTCTCCTCCAAAATGACTTCTAGAAGAACTTGCTTTAAACTTCTGATTTACTTAGATCCTTTAGCATGCCTGGAACTAATACAAATTCTAAGAATCAGAAGTTGGAACAGGGGGTTTGTGTCAGCCAATCACAACGAACTTTACATTTGCAAGCTCACTTTTAAATGGCTGAAAATAAATGCCCAATCTCACACTGAAGCTCCAAGTTTTAAGATCTCTGGCCAAAATGTCAGCTCAGCATCACCAAACAATATGCATCAGCATCACCAGACAGTATGCATCAGCATCACCAAACAGTATGCATCAGCATCACCAGACAGTATGCATCAGCATCACCAAACAGTATGCATCAGCATCACCAAACAGTATGCATCAGCATCACCAAACAGTATGCACCAGGCATTATGCATCAGCATCACCAGACAGTATGTACCAGCATCACCAAACATTATGCATCAGCATCACCAGACAGTATGTACCGGCATCACCAGACAATATGCATGAGCAAACAGTATGCACAAGACATTATACATCAGCATCACCAGACATTATGCATCAGCATCACCAGACATTATGCATCAGCATCACCAAACAGTATGCATCAGCATCACCAAACAGTATGCACCAGACAGTATGCATCAGCATCACCAAACAATATGCATCAGCATCACCAAACAGTATACACAAGACATTATTTATCAGCATCACCAGACAGTATGCATCAGCATCACCAAACAGTATACATCAGCATCACCAGACATTATGCATCAGCATCACCAACCAGTATGCACCAGACATTATGCATCAGCATCACCAAACAGTATTCACCAGACATTATGCATCAGCATCAACAGACAGTATGCATCAGCATCACCAGACAGTATGTGCCAGACAGTATGCATCAGCATCACCAAACAGTATACATCAGCATCACCAGACAGTATGTACCAGACATTATGCATCAGCATCACCAACCAGTATGCACCAGACATTATGCATCAGCATCACCAACCAGTATACACCAGACATTATGCATCAGCATCAACAGACAGTATGCATCAGCATCACCAGACAGTATGTACCAGACAGTATGCATCAGCATCACCAAACAGTATACATCAGCATCACCAGACAGTATGTACCAGACAGTATGCATCAGCATCACCAAACAGTATGCATCAGCATCACCAGACAGTATGTACCAAACAGTATGCATGAGCATCACCAAACAGTATACATCAGCATCACCAGACAGTATGTACCAGACATTATGCATCAGCATCACCAGACAGTATGCATCAGCATCACCAGACAGTATGCTTCATCATCACCAGACAGTATGCTTCAGCATCACCAAACAGTATGCATCAGCATCACAAGACAGTATGTACCAGACATTATGCATCAGCATCACCAGACAGTATGCATCAGCATCACCAGACATGCATCAGCATCACAAAACAATATGCATCAGCATCACCAGACAATATGTACCAGACAGTATGCATCAGCATCAGCAAACAGTATGCATCTGCATCACCAGACAGTATGCTTCATCATCACCAGACAGTAAGCTTCAGCATCACCAGACAGTATGTACCAGACAGTATGCATCAGCATCACCAGTCAGTATGCATCAGCATCACCAGACAGTATGCATCAGCATCACCAAACAGTATTACCAGACAGCATGCATCAGCATCACCAGACAGTATGTACCATACAGTATGCATCAGCATCATCAGAAAGTATGTACAAGACAGTATGCATCAGCATCACCAGACAGTATGCATCATCATCACCAGACAGTATGTACCAGACAGCATGCATCAGCATCACCAGACAGTATGCACCAGACAGTATGCATCATCATCACCAGACAGTATGCATCATCATCACCAAACAGCATGCATCAGCATCATCAGACAGTATGCATCAGCATCATCAGACAGTATGCATCATCATCACCAGACAGTATGCATCATCATCACCAAACAGTATGCATCAGCATCACCAGACAGTATGTACCAGCATCACCAGACAGTATGCATCATCATCACCAAACAGTATGCATCTTCATCACCGGACAGTGTGCATCAGCATCACCAAACAGTAGGCATCAGCATCACCAGACAGTAGGCATCAGCATCAACAGACAGCATGTACCAGACATTATGCATCAGCATCACCAAACAGTATGTACCAGACAGTATGCATCAGCATCACCAGACAGTATGCATCAGCATCACCAGACAGTATGCATCAGCATCAGCAAACAGTACGCATCTGCATCACCAGACAGTATGCATCAGCATCACCAGACAGCATGCTTCATCATCACCAGACAGTAAGCTTCAGCATCACCAGACAGTATGCATCAGCATCACAAGACAGTATGTACCAGACAGTATGCATCAGCATCACCAGTCAGTATGCATCAGCATCACCAGACAGTATGCATCAGCATCACCAAAGAGTATATACCAGACAGTATGCATCAGCATCACCAGACAGTATGTACCAGACAGCATGCATCAGCATCACCAGACAGTATGTACCATACAGTATGCATCAGCATCATCAGACAGTATGTACCAGACAGTATGCATCATCATCACCAAACAGTATGCATCAGCATCATCAGACAGTATGCATCATCATCACCAGACAGTGTGCATGAACATCACCAGACAGTATGCATCAGCATCACCAGACAGTATGTACCAGCATCACCAGACAGTATGCATCATCATCACCAAACAGTATGCATCTTCATCACCAGACAGTATGCATCAGCATCACCAAACAGTATGCATCAGCATCACCAGACCATATGTACCAGACATTATGCATCATCATCACCAAACAGTATGCATCAGCATCATCAGACAGTATGTATCATCATCACCAGACAGTGTGCATGAACATCACCAGACAGTAGGCATCAGCATCACCAGACAGTATGTACCAGCATCACCAGACAGTATGCATCAGCATCACCAAACAGTATGCATCAGCATCACCAGACAGTATGCATCAGCATCAACAGACCATATGTACCAGACATTATGCATCAGCATCACCAAACAGTATGTACCAGACAGTATGCATCAGCATCACCAGACAGTATGCATCAGCATCACCAGACAGTATGTACCATATGTACTTGCTTATAAGAGGAGTCCAACAATAAATTCACAGACCCAGATCTGCCATCTCATGTGCCAGCAGATCTGGGTCTGTGCAATTTGCAAGGAGAAATTTAGTACAACAAACAACAAAGACCCTGGTCTGCAGGTTTTGTATCATAAGGAAGATAAGGAGCTATGTGGTTTGCTGATGGACTCAACTTATAAGTGAGTAAATATGGTAAGTCATAAGTTTTCTTTTCTTCTAACTTTTGTCACTTATATACATGTAGTTACACTTAGTTGTCTGTTACAGAATGATTAATTGCTAATTTCAAATAAAATGATAACATATGCATATATAGTATTGATAACATTTACATTTAAAATATAGATAATATTTGCATATAAAGTATTAATAACATCCCCAAATAATGAAAATCTGTACAAAAAACAATGGCAAATTTCAGATTCCACAGTTATCCATTCACTTGAAAGAGATATTTTTGTACAAACAATAATACTTTTCAAAAGCTATCTTTATGTTCATACAAATAACCAATAAGTATTGATTCAAAAGAGAGATACAGTAAAACCCATCTTGAAATATAACTTCACCCATCTTGAGAGACCATATTCTCAATGCAGATTAACTGATTATATAGGGTTATTAGGATTCTCAATGCAGATTAACTGATTATATAGGGTTATTAGGATTCTCAATGCAGATTAACTGATTATATAGGGTTATTAGGATTCTCAATGCAGATTAACTGATTATATAGGGTTATTAGGATTCTCAATGCAGATTAACTGATTATATAGGGTTATTAGGATTCTCAATGCAGATTAACTGATTATATAGGGTTATTAGGATGCTTTCTGTGGAAACTTCTTCCAATTCTTCTGCAAGCATATATTAAGTAAACAACAGATTCAAGGTTTTTCTCTAATATGCACCTTTATCCATATTTGATGGCACAAACTGACCAATACCTAAAGGTCTTCTTTTCCCGTGTACTTCCTCCACCAATTATACTGGCCACCATGTATTTAAGTCTTTTGTGAGCTGCAAATGGTGTTAAAGCCCCACAACAACAACAACTTAAAGGTTTTCAAGCCAACATGCTTTCTGTCAAAGCTGGTAAAATGTTGTTGAGCAGTTTTAGACAAGAAACTGTTTAAAAGTTTTTCTAGCTATAACAATAACAGCCCTCATCAGAAGGCAAATCAGTATCATTCACGCAAGTTTGAACACCCTTTTTACATTGATACTTTCTGTCAAATTCTGTCAAGTCATTTTTTAGTGTGTATGCATGGCCAACTACACAGCACACACCTAAATGCTGACAGCAGTGTCCCAGCCAGGCTCTACCTATCACAGGGGTTCCATATATGCCATAATATGTCATGCTAAAAACACAATCTTTGACTCCCAAACCCTCTGACATGGTAATGTTTAAAAAGATACGAGTTTTCAGTAATCTTATAAAGAAATATAACTAAATATAGATTTCTTGATCATCTCAAACTATGCCTATAACATGTAGTATGTATAAACAGCTGACGCTGATGTTGTGAGCGTAATACCATTTTTCATGATGGACTACGCATGGCAGGCAGTATAACTGATGGAAGAAGAGTCTGGAAAACCACATGAAGAACTACTGACCCACAGGAAGCTACTGGCAAGCTTTCTCACATACCCATGCAGACCGAGTTCAAGACTTGAGCCCACATGAACAAAGGTGAGATGATAGTGATTGGAAGAGGCGAGCACTCAAGACCACTCAGCCACATAGGACCACATATAAATACTAAACAGTCCTGCATAGAGCTCAAGTAAAACCATCCTTGATACAGTTTATACAGCTAATAGTCATAGAAGCAATTAAATGATACTGCAGTCAAAGATAAACAACCACCATTTCACCTATTACTTAACTGGCTGTGGGGAAGCCCATTCTACTAATTTGCATAGGTAAAGTGTACAACATGGAACAACCCAATTCACTTAAATTTAGGTAAATCAAGGTTACATTTCTTTAAGAACAAAAACTATTGCACATCTCTGTCTTGAATTAGAATCATCCCTGTCTTGAATTAAAATGTTTAAGCCAGCTTTATTGAAGATTTCTGGCATGTTCATGAACAGTGGCAACATTTCTTTTACGTTACACTTTACTCCATAAATAAAATGCAAACCATGACTTGCAAAATCCAGTTGTGATACAGGGAAGGATGAACCATATGTGAATTGAGAAAAGCCAAACAAAACTAAATTTCTGATTTCTTGGTTGATGGAATTTTACTTTGTTAAGCACAGCAGCATTTTTAGGAGCATTTCATTCTTTGCATATACTGCAAACACCATACTGACATCAGTCATTCTGGAGTGTATGACATCCATCAACAAAACAACATCACCTGCATTTAACATCAGACAAGCCAGAATATATCTGACATATTTAATGGAACATTTAGGTTAGTTCTCTTTATTAATTTTTGGTATCTTAATCTTTCTAAACTATTGCTATTAATCAACCTATGCTTTTCAGGATGATTTTATGCATGAAATAGATTGATTGA
The DNA here is from genome assembly GCA_028554795.2 of Sinohyriopsis cumingii. Taxonomy (NCBI): domain Eukaryota; kingdom Metazoa; phylum Mollusca; class Bivalvia; order Unionida; family Unionidae; genus Sinohyriopsis; species Sinohyriopsis cumingii. The sequence continues at coordinate 2,464,810 of JAPYKE020000094.1, read as the reverse complement.
AACAAAATAATAAGCACATGTTCGTGTTTACACAGCTGATTTGTGCTGACACAGAAATTGTGTTATCATTGAAACTAGACAGAGGCAGTTTATTACAGGTGAAATAACTCAGTTGTCCATAAAGCTTGAGAAAAGGTTTTGAATCTCCACTCCACCAAAATACATTAAATGTTTGGTCCTGTAAATATGACTTATATTTTCTTTTTTTCCTAGAAAGACAAGCGCATATCATAGTCAAACTGCAGTGATTACAGTTCAGACAAGGTCTGCATAACTGTCAGCAAGAACAACTCAATTCTGACAAGGTCTGCATTACTGTCAGCAAGAACAACTCAATTCTGACAAGGTCTGCATTACTGTCAGCAAGAACAAATCAATTCTGACAAGGTCTGTATTACTGTCAGCAAGAACAAATCAATTCTGACAAGGTCTGCATTACTGTCAGCAAGAACAACTCAATTCTGACAAGGTCTGCATTGCTGTCAGCAAGAACAAATCAATTCTGACAAGGTCTGCATCACTGTCAGCAAGAACTCAATTATGACAAGGATTCACTAAGAGAATCCAGAAGGTGAGTTTGAACAACTGTAACATCCAGTGTCTAATATGTGCAAAGATGAACACATGTGACACTTGCATGATCTTCAAACACCCTATTGACCACAACAAAGAGTGCATTTAAATAAGATTATATTCCAATGTCCCATGGATTTTAGAGACAGAATCTTGATATATATTTTTTAAATTTAATATATGCACAGCTGTGATATGTGAGTGTATGCAAATATGTGTGTGAAGGACCCTATCATGTCATGATATGTATTGTTAAATTGAAATTCTGTCTTTCTGTTTTATACAAGTTCTTTAAAGATTTTCTATTTTCCAGCAATGGTGACCGTATCTCATAAAGGATCAGCCTTATTTAAAGGAAAAACTGTTATTATTATAGGATTTAACGCCATTTTTCAGCACAAGATAGGCTATACATAGCGGCCAGTATAAATGGTGGAGGATGAACTCAGGAAAACCCCAGAAAGAGCCACTGACCCACAAGAAGCTAGAGGCAAAGTTTCTCTCATGTACCAACAGTGGCCAAGCCCAAGACTCGAACCCATGCAGACAGAGATGAGATGGCAGTGATCTGTAACAGTGAACGCTTTAGACCACGTGGCCACTCGGGTCCCCACAAACTGGCATAGATTCATGCCAGGATTATTTCTTTCATAATTGGTCAAATTCCATTTAACCCTTATTTAGAAAGAAAGAAAGGCAGACAGACAGACAGACAGAAAGACAGATAGACAGATAGATAGATAGACAAACAGACAGACAGATAGATAGATAGATAGATAAACAGACAGACAGATAGATGGATAGTAAGGCTGTCAACAGGTACCTGGGTATTGGGTACATTTACATTGCCATGCAGAGGTGTGACACTTTCAGTAAATATTTGACCTTAATCCCATAGATTATTTTCCAATGTGACAACTCTTTGATTGTGCCACCATTGTGGTTCAGTGTCAGGTAACAGGGTGGTTATCTGATCTTGCCACACAACTGACATATGTACAGTTGCAACATTTAATAGATTTCACAAACTGTATGATCAAAGTGTTACTTACAAAGCTGAAGCTCAGTCTCTAAATAAGCACCTGCAAATGACAATGAGGCCGTGGACAGGGAAACAGACAATATTTCAGATATCTATATAGACCTTTATGATTTACTAGACAATGATGGAGGATTTCATCAGAACTGTATCAGGCACACAAAAAATACATGCGTTTCCGCACTGGTTTTAATATTAGAGTAGGTAGGTACATTTTTATATAATGATTAGCATATATAATGTACTAAGCACTACAAGTACTGGGCAAAATTGGCTTAAAGATTTTCCATCCTGATCAGTAATTCAGGATAGAGGCCTACCTGACTACTCAAGTCTTCTGTGCTTTATTGTGGTAAACAGCATATTACATAGCTAATACTTGTCACTGGGCTTTATTGTGGTAAACAGCACATTACATAGCTAATACTTGTCACTGGGCTTTATTGTGGTAAACAGCACATTACATAGCTAATACTTGTCACTGGGCTTTATTGTGGTAAACAGCACATTACATAGCTAATACTTGTCACTGGGCTTTATTGTGGTAAACAGCACATTACATAGCTAATACTTGTCACTGGGCATTAGTGTGGTAAACAGCATATTACATAGCTAATACTGGTCAATGGGCTTTATTGTGGTAAGCAGCATATTACATAGCTAATAATTGTCAATGGGCTTTATTGTGGTAAACAGCATATTACATAGCTAATACTGGTCAATGGGCTTTATTGTGGTAAATAGCATATTACATAGCTAATACTTGTCACTGGGCTTTATTGTGGTAAACAGCACATTACATAGCTAATACTTGTCAATGGGCTTTATTGTGGTAAACAGCACATTACATAGCTAATACTTGTCACTGGGCTTTATTGTGGTAAACGGCATATTACATAGCTAATACTGGTCATTGATTTTAGATTATATTTTAAGATCATTGTTACTTGGAACAAAACATGTTTTGCAGTTGTTGAGTTCAAAGTCTAACTGATCGAGTAATGTGTCAGTATTAAATGTAGATATGATGGAACACTGCTATGGTTTCCAAGACCTGTTCACTGAGCAGAGGATTTTACCATAAGGGACTGATCTCTCCTGGGCAAAAAGAATTTCCAGGAATTCAAGATAAGATGAGTTCTTCCTTAAACTTAACAGCTGAGAGCCAAATCCATTTAAGATTCATACATCAGTTAACAAGATGTCAATTAAACTGCTATGATAAAGTATTAGATGTCAGCTTTGGAACCATTATAATTAAGGACAAAAGGGACACCATTACAAGTCTTTTGGTGAAAACCCCATGCCATAAAGATCATCCCTTCAGCTGAGTAGTGACAAATTATTTTTACAAAGTTATAATGGCAACAATACTGGGTGATGACTGGAACCTGGAATCATTTTCATTTTGGTCCAGCTAGGTGTCTATTACTGAAAACCCCATGTTGATATAGCATTTTTGAAGTCTAGTAGAGATAATATTTTTATGACATGACTTTCCATTCAGGAGTAGCTATAAGAGTTTGAAGATGGTTGCTGTGGTGGCCATACTGAATAGCAGATCAGCTCCATTTTAAGACCAACTGGTCATAGCTAGAAAACTTCTGGTGAAAGCTGAGGTCAAAATGACCTTCTGTTCAAGTAGAAGTGTGATAAAATGTGGGCAATACTGGATGTCAGATTGTTTTTATTTAGAATGTGACATAGCTATGCTGATATCACCATCCATTCAGGACGGTTAGTGTTAACAAGACTTTCAGGATGGCTGCCATGGTGACATTATTGGATGTCAGGTTGGCATCAATTTCATTTAGAACCAACTAGACATAACAAAGACTCTTTTAATGAAAACCATATGATGACATGACCATCCCATTCAGCAATGACAAGAATTTTCAAGATGGCCATTGTGGCAGCAATATTGGACATCAGATTGGTACCATTATCATTTAGGACCTTCAAGACATCATATGAGGTCTTTTACTGAAACCCAACAAGGATAGGACCATAAATTTAGGAGGAATAGCAATAACAGGATTTTCAAGATGGCCAAGGTGGCCATCATATTGGATTGCAAATCAGCACCACTTTTATGTTGGAACAACTATACATCATGAGATGTCTTTGTCTTTCTGTGAAAATCCTGTCAATATGACCATCTACTCAAGAGAAATAGGGATAACAAGATTTGTAAGATATCTGTTGTGGGAGCCATATTGAACATCAGATCAGCACCATTTTCGACCAACTAGACATCATATTTAGTCTTTTAGTGAAAACCCCATTGAGACATGACCATCCACTCCGAAGAAGTAGCAATATTTTCAAGATTTCCAAGAATTTTCATACTGGAACAATTAAACCATGGGATGAATGGTGTTAATTGTGCACAAAGACTAGGTTGGAAGTTCAGTCAGGTTCTGAATCGAATTTCCAAAAATTTAACTGAATGTTGTCGATATCTGTACACCAGCCTGTGTGTCCACCATTGCCACCGTGATTTGGTACTGAAAATTCTATTTAGAAATATAATATAACCTTTCACTAAATATCAATATATTATTTATTATGAAGGGCAACACAGACCTCAAGATCTGTCATATTAATTCCTTAATGTATACATTTCTTGATAGAATCATTATAGTTACAAAATCTGTACTGAAGCATATCAACAAAATTCATATAAGAGTCAGTCTCAATAAAACCTGTCCTAAATTCATAATGAAATAATTTAGCCTCGAGTTACTGATCACAAGGGACATAACATAAGCAACACAAAGAATTCTAAACTGACTGACTGAAAATAGTGACACTGCAGATGAGAGCTGTTAGTGCTAATATATTGGATTTCTTTATTAAGCTTGAACTATACTGTTATGATAGGATACTACAGATAAAGTTACAACATACAGCTTATGATAGGATCCTACAAATCAAGTTACAACATACAGCTTATGATAGGATCCTACAGATAAAGTTACAACATACAGCTTATGGTAGGATCCTACAAATCAAGTTACAACATACAGCTTATGGTAGGATCCTACAAATCAAGTTACAACATACAGCTTATGGTAGGATCCTACAAATCAAGTTACAACATACAGCTTATGATAGGATCCTACAAATCAAGTTACAACATACAGCTTATGATAGGATCCTACAAATCAAGCTACAATGTACAGCTTATGATAGGATCCTACACTACAAATCAAGTTACAAAATACAGCTTATGATAAGATCCTACAAATCAAGTTACAACATACAGCTTATGATAGGATCCTAAAAATCAAGTTACAACATACAGCTTATGGTAGGATCCTACAAATCAAGTTACAACATACAGCTTATGGTAGGATCCTACAAATCAAGTTACAACACACTGCTTATGGTAGGATCCTACAAATCAAGTTACAACACACACCTTATGGTAGGATCCTACAGATAAAGTTACAACATACAGCATATGCTAAGATACTACAAATCAAGTTACAACATACAGCTTATGGTAGGATCCTACAAATCAAGTTACAACATACAGCTTATGATAAGATCCTACAAATCAATTTACAACATACAGCTTATGGTAGGATCCTACAAATCAAGTTACAACATACAACTTATGATAAGATCCTACAAATCAGGTTACAACATACAGCTTATGATAAGATCCTACAGATAAAGTTACAACATACAGCTTATGGATGCCAGCATTGCCAATAACAAAAGTAAAAAACAAAGATGTAACACATGAATAAAAAGATAAATAAAACAAATAAATAAATTAAAGAAATAAAGTATATATAATAACAAATGTCAGTACAGCACTTGAGCCATGAGACTTTCAGACGTGATAAGTTGAAAACTGCTGCTACATATATTCAAACTGATTTATTTCATTATTTTCAATGCATCAAACGTATGATGCATTCCACCATTTATCATTTAATAATAATAATAATAATAATAATAATAATAATAATCATTTTATTTAGATCAGGTAACTCAATTAGTTTTTGACAGTTACTGTTTAAACAAGAGGCCCACCAAATTAGGTCTGATAGGTAGTTAATTGTAAGCATGTGAATGCATATTCCCACAAATTTGGAACAGTAGTGTGGAAAGAAACACTCTTTAGTAGCTACTTTGCCTAATTATTCACCATTTATCTTCTTTCCTAAATTATATATATATTAATACAAATAATACTATCATACAGGTTAGAGAATTTTTAATTCTTGCTCTACGGAGATTCGAACCCAGGTCTCTAACCTGTATGATTTTATTATTTGTATTAAAATATTAATTTTGCCTACTATTGTCAAGCATTCTTCTATAATTCTCTATAATTAGTTCTATAATATACCTTGATTTCTTTCACATGAATCCATAATGACTGTGTAGATACATGAGAATTACCTGGTCGTCATGTGAGTGTCTGCTACACACAAGTGCATATATCACTGATTGAGTAACATCAGGTTTTGGTGATGTGTGCTTAGTTGTGAGTGAATATGGGCTCGTGTGTGCAGGCAAGGCAACGGGTGCTGTTTACCCGCAGACCTGGGTTCGAATCTCTGTAGAGTACGAAATAAAAATTCACTAACCTGTATTATAGTATAATTTGTATTAAAATATTAATTCTGCCTACTATTATCAAGCATTTTTCTATAGGAATCCAGGAATTATTTTCTCTCTCTCTCTCTCTCTCTCTCTCTCTCTCTCTCTCTCTCTCTATATATATATATATATACACACATACATACATACATACATATTCAAACCTGTCTAAGGCAGCCACCCACGAGAAAAGGCCAAAGTCGCTTTGTGGACAAGTGACCCCTTAAGGCAGGTTCAGCTCTCAAACTTGGTTCATGAAATATAAACCGAATAGCATTAGCATTATTATTATTTGCTTTATCATTATTATTATTATTATTATTATTATTATTATTATTATTATTTCCCATGTATTATTATTATTATTATTAGTTGTAGTAGTATGCTACCAAGATACAGGTACTGTGTGACCAGCAAAGAAAACTGACTGCCTTTGAAGCACCGATCATTATGCATAAATACTAAGCAAATGAAACAAAATTAGTCTTAATCAGTGTTCTACAATTATTTCATGTTGCTGCCACAATAAGAAACAGGCATTTATTTAGTCCTCCAAAATGGTCAGTGACTTCAAAGAAAACCAACTACAATCTTCAATAAAAACAAAAAAACTTTCATCAAGGGAAGTCAGCACCAGACTTAAATAAAATCAATGGAATCTAATGGATAATTGTATTTCCTAAAGTGACAGGAACATGCTTATTGTGCTTTGAAAGATTTCCTTATGCAAGACAAGGTTTATGCTTATGATTGCTACCAATGGCAAACTAAATTTCCAGCCTTTTCAAGCCATATATATCTGGCCATCAAGTTAAATCAATATGGGGTTTCGTGCAAAGATGTTTGTTAAATTTTTTAATTTTGTTCACGTTTTAATTTCCTTATAACAGCCTCATCCCAAATGTAAAAGGTAATATATAAGTTTATTTATATTAGTTTGTTCTCTATTTTTGCACATGCTTTTATTACCGCCACCCCACCCCTGCCATTTTTTGTAAATGCATCCTTTTCTTCAGCCAACTGACTTGGTTGGTTATAACATGATTTGGTCTATAGTAGGGTCAGGTTCTTGTATTTAATTTAGCTATTTAGCAAACATCAAGAAAATTACAAACTGCGTATATGCACTCATTCCTCTCTCTCTGTCTCTCTCACACACACACACACACACACACTTATCTCATTATCAGCATAAACAACTACATAAAATTATTATTTGACGGCTTACCCGTAATTGTGAAACATACCTGACTTTTTGTCTCAGCAGTTGGTGTAACTAAGCATGAAAGCAGGTGTTCACACGATTGATTAATCTGCTTTTCAAACTCAACAAGATAAAAAGATAAACATCTTTTGTATGTGACCTTTGATGATTACTGAATAAACAGAAGCTTCCTGGGGCAACTAGCAACTAAACCGTTAATCCCAATTTCCTCTGACTCTTCTCACCCTATTTCTGATATTCAGACATTTCTGTTGGGTGTAGGTAAGAGTAAGTTACCTGCTGAAAAGTTGGAATTTGCTGCCATAAGCCCGATTAAAATAGCAAAGAGTGCATGCCAATGTAGTGGTCACATGATATAACAAAACCATCACTAACACATGTTCTGTTCTTGATGAATCTGATTTTCTCCAAGGTGCTGGACAGCAACAAGTTCCTTGTCATTGTTCTTGAAATAAATAAGTTGAGAATTATGTATGTAACTCTCACTGAATATTTTAAAAACCTTGAACAACAATATTAGAACCCGGCTGTACATTTTCTGAAGTTATACTTGGAATTTTTACCTAAAACCTTGGACATCCGAGGTTTTTCCATGGTTTTCCCTGGAAAACCTGGGAAACCTCGGACAATGATGCTATTATGTCAAGGTTATATAAGCAAACCTCGGACATTATCACATACATTAAAGAAAACCCTAGGAAATGCCTTGGACATGAGAACTTAGTAATTTTTTTAGCTTGGACATCACTCGAAAATGTAGACTTAGAAAATTTACATGTTCATGAAGAGTAGTAATAACAAAATCTAAAATTCTCATATAGTTCAACTAAGATCAACATGAATAAATTTTAGTTTCGTGTTTCCACACAATGGAAAGCTTGATGTTTCGGCGTTGCCTATGTTGATAGTCAGCGAATTTCTTTTGTGACAGAAGTACAGAGGCCAGTCAATCATTAAAACACTGGAACTGGCTTGTGATAAGAGGGAATTTTGACCAGTAACTATACAAGTACATTGATGTGTAGTTGCCTTTTATTCCTTAATATTAGCACGATTACCGTAGTTTTGTAAAAAGGGGTTCAAAGGCATACCTATGAATTCTTTTCAAAAGCCAAGTAGGGAGACTGAATAAAAAAAAATATGGAGACTGGAACCTAAAATTGGGAGGTTTTCGTGGCATTTTAAAAGCCTTGTTTTCACTAAATATTGATCGATCTTCCTGGTCCAATATGCATGAAATTCACAAAAAGACTCGCCGTTCCTCCCTGTGACATGTCCTATTTTCCCCCAGGACGTGCCCTTTTTTTCATATTCTGGTCAGCTGTGGTCAAACTGTACAATAGCTAAAGATCAGTCTTAAATAAACAAGCAAGAAAGCCAGCATGACTAATTAAAACTTAATCCTTATCCATGCAACTATTTTGTGAAAACAATTGGCCTTCAGCCATAATTCAAAGAAACCATGTTCTACACTATTGTGTGTTATGCAAGCACCAGCAATTGATTGGCAAATAAAGGATTCCCAATTTTGTTGAACTAAAGGTACAGTACATGTGGCAACTATTTTCTTCTCTTTGTATCTCCAACCATATTCCGTTATTGTCAACTTGTAAAGCATTTAGTATTGTTTATTATAAAACGCATTCTGAATTAGTGTTTTGAGGACATTTTGGCTGTGTGGTATGTCATTTCATTCCTTTTTTTAATTTAACGATGGTAATTATCATTGATATATAAGATATAAAAATACCAGGCATTCACTCGTGTAAGTTTCTTTCATGGGAATGGCACTATAGCAGATGGAGTTACAGAATTCATAGTGATTATTGTTGGGATTGAAAATAATTGTGAATGATTTTATTGTTGTGGTTTACTTTCTTGTTTTGGATTATTTTTTTTATTTTTGTAGCGGTAAAAAAATCATTAATTTATGTGAATAATGTTTAAACTTAAACTCTATTCAGTGAAGAAGCGAATTCTTTATAGTAAAGTAATTATTTTGTGACAACAATAATTCACAGGTGATACAATAGAAAATGTAGGACTTTTCTTGCTTAGAAGAAATGAAAATCAAAGACATAATGTAATAATCAGTAGTTCTCTGCAAAAATCAGAAGATATTAAGAAATCAGGAGATATGCATGGTGGGACCCAAAAAATCTGGAGTTTTTTCCTCCCAGCGTGAAAGTTGACAGGTATGGTGTAAGGTCACTTACAGCAAACTACAATTCAGCTTTTACTGTATTAGCATCGAACCTTATTGTTTGTTTGTTGTGTTGTCATACTGGGATTACATTTTAATGAGTTAGGTATTTACATTTTTAAAGCAAAGTAAAAACGTAATTACCAGTGCACTGATATAAAATGTCCAGTGCAATAATGCATAAACAAACAGTAATCGAGTCAAAAGGGAAAGGTAGTGTTACAGCAACTCGCGATTGCTAAATTCTTGTCATCATTCAATCAAATTATACACAAATCTAAATTAGGCAGAAACAATAACAAAACAGAAAATTAAAAATTACTTTTCAAACAAGTTTATACCACTTCATTTTAATAATCATGCATGCCAACCTTGAGATAAGTATACCTGTAATTTTTTACAAATATAACATTGCCTAAATAAATGCATTTAGAACTTACCTCGTGCATCTTGAGATGTCTCGGAGTTGTAGGTCGGCTTATACACGGGTCATGCATTTTTTAGTGTTTATACCTGTTCAGTTTCAGGGTCGGCTTATAAGCAATCTGGCTTTTACATGAGTATATATGGTAATTTATATGCAGTTCCCTCATTATCAAAGTGGTAGGAGACTTTGATACAGAAGTATATACATTCCAAGTGTTAAATCTAAATTGGATCTGAAATATGGTGTACATAGTTGTATCTGATACAAGATAACCTTATGATTAACCTCACTCGTTATAAAACTGAGATCTTAATGATATATCCATATGTTCCAAGTTTAATCAAACTCAGATTTAAAAAATATGGTGTCAATAGTGGTAACAATCGCAGCTGATCAGATGGTCACCTCATTATTATGCACAGATCTTGCTAATAGTTCAACTTAGTTAAATAGCCTATCTACAATATAATGCTATATTCAAGGCTAATAATCAAACTGGATCCAAAACATTGCCTCCATTATAGTAACAAGCAAATGTTGATGGGAATTATGGACATGACGTCATACCATAAGCTCACTAGGTCTTATGGCCAGGTAAACTAGAGAACCAGACACAGAGACCAATACAAAGAAATAAGGTTTCAACAATTACTACCCTGCAATCACTGGCATCTGCAGACCAGCCAATCCTGATGAGTCTGACTCAGTGAGGCAGTTGATTTTTTTCCATAAGATTGACCAGTTTTCAGTAAGGTGTAGCAAAATATCAATAACTGCTATTGTAAAGCTGGAAAACGTAATTAAAAGTTTGACGCCTCAAAATAAACATTATGTTCAACTGAAAGATTGTAAAGTACTCATAGACTTTATTTACTACTAGTACAGTTGCACAAATTCTAGTTCCAAACCCTATATAGCTCAATGGCTTGTTGCTACCTTTCAACTTGACATAATTCTTGGAACTTCTTTTCACATGATGATGGCAATCATATCTCCCTCCAACAGTCATACTCAAATTGGCATATGATGTCCAATAAACATAACTGTGTCCTTTCCAGCTTTTATTCACAAGAATTGATTATTATCACTTTTCTGGAAGCTTATTTTCCCTTTCGTCTTAAACATGCATCACTTTCTGGACACCATTTTTAAAAATTCAACGGTTTGATCATGCAGACGCTTTGCATGAACAAATATGTGCAGTTTAAAGCATCTGGGGTGCTGTTTCAAAGTTAGTCTGGTTCCTGACTAATTTCACTGATTCTAAGATGAAACCCGGATCCAAATAAAACATGGATGAACCAATTATCCAGATTTGTGGCAATGACCATTTTTCTTAGTTTTTGCTAGTATGCCGTAAGATTGTATTTTAAGGGTATTTTTGTAAGACTTAACAGCAAAACTGTAAGAGTTGGCAGGTCTGCATCTGTGGTTTCATGTTCTGGCTTTTATTATTATAAAATATTTAATGAGCCTTCTCTGTTCCCATGCAAACTTTTAATTTGGGAACTGAGATGCAAAGCAATACAAATTGCTCAATTCTGAATCAATTTTATTTTTAGTTACTACAATTTAGCATACACTCACAACACATGCTTATCGAGGAGACTGAACAAGGTGATAAAGGTGATATATCACAAGAAGCAAAGAATCACAAATTCAACAGCACAAACCAATTTAAAAACAAATCAGCATACCTCGTACAGCCCATTGTCAACCCTCCACAGACTGTTAGCAGCAAAAAATGATGAAGCAAGACTGTAATATTTCCTGATGGCTACAATGAGATTTAGAGCACTTCTGAGTAATGTAGATACATGAAAATCCTAAACCCTTATTGCACTTTGTACATTTATGACCAGACATCATCATCTGAGCATGTAAAGAGTCCACATTTGTGAGAATATCAGCAATGCCAGGCTGTCCACATATATTGATTTATTGACACTGGGTCATAAACCTAACTTAAGAGACAATATATTACATCCTTGCAGTGATAATGCAGTACAGTAGCTGTAATGTAAAATGTAGCCAGGTGGAATAGTGGCAAAATGTCTTAACCTGAACCAAAATGAACAGAAAAAATGTTATTTCAAATCAAATTACACAGACCAATTATAAATTATAAAAATTTCAGAATTAAGTTAACATTTTTGCTTTGCACCATTTCAGTAATTCAAAATGATTCCACATATCCAGGATGGTTTCTACCCCCTGTGAAATGAAGTTCTTCCAATTTTAAACAGTTTATGAACTTACTGAACTAATGAACAGTTTATAAACTTACTGAACTATTGAACAGTTTATAAACTTACTGAACTATTGAACAGTTTATGAACTTACTGAACTATTCTTGTACTGACCATGAAATATTCTTGACACTTTGTGTGGCTTTTCATGTACACACAATTTTTGAACAAGTCATGAATAGCTTAATGAACAAATGAAGTAATATTCAAGAACAATAATACATCATAAAAGTTCAAGAAATGTTTAAACAAATTAAAGAACATATTAAGAAGAGTTAATGAATAAAAATGAATTTAAATAGTTCATATAAAAAAACCATGACTAGATCTTCAAGAATTTTGAAACATGCCAATAAGTTACAGAACTAAAAAAAGCAGTTAAAATCATGAAAAAATTGCATAAAAGTTTATAAAAATAGTTGCAAAAAAATCAGGTGGTAAGCAAACACAAGTTCCAACTGATATAACTAAATAAGACTATATAAAATTGCAAAACTCATCTAATTTTCAATGCAACATGGCCATACTATGATTGCAGAAATATATCCATTGATGCAACAGGGCAAATTAAAACTTCAAGTCTCTTTGACAGTCTGAAGGTTTGTTGTTACAGTATTACAATGAAAGGAATTGTTGTTACAGTATTACAATGAAAGGAATTGTTGTTACAGTATTACAATGAAAGGAACTGTTGTTACAGTATTACAATGAAAGGAATTGTTATTACAGTATTACAATGAAAGGAATTGTTGTTACAGTATTACAATGAAAGGAATTGTTGTTACAGTATTACAATGAAAGGAGTTGTTGTTACAGTATTACAATGAAAGGAGTTGTTCAATAAAATGTGTCACTATAATTTGGAAGCCCCATCATGATCAGTAAAGAAGATTTGGCACTAGTAAAATTTAAAAGGAAACTTTAACATGTAGCCATCCTAGGAATTCAAGTACTGTATTTACTGTTTTAAACGATTTCTTCTTACACAGGCCTGACTATAGACCCTTTCAAAATTACTCTAAGCCTGTGAATTTAGTTGGCTAACAACAAGATTTCATGTAAAAATGAAAACATCAAAATCTTAAGTTTTTTAGGTTATTTTATACAAAACAGTAAGTAACTGCAGCATGATTCCCCAGTGCTAGACATCGCTATATACTGCTATATTCAAGGACTTGCCAGTCCTGCTTCAACCATCTGCTGAGTGGGAAAATGTGTTGATCAAATGATCATTTTTAGCTGTGCTGATATTTACAATGAGAAAATTCAGTGGCTGAAAGACCCCCAGATGTACATGTTGTCATTGTAAAAGTACATCTGAAGAACATGACCCAATAGCTTGGTGGCAAGTTCAAAGACTTGACTAGCTGCAGAGTGGTGGGAAAATGTACTGATATTTACAGTGACTGAATTCAGAGGCAGAAAGACCTTGTGATGTACTTTTGTGTAAGAGTACATCAAATTAACAACTTTACCTTTCATTTTTGTTTTAATTTCCAAGTGTAGAAGAATAAGCAGTACATGTGACCTCGAAATCAAGACATGTTTAGAGTTAGATATAATGCTGTTTGCAAATTTGGACAAGTACTTTGGGGCAAATTGGCGAATCTTGTAATGAGATTCAACAGAGTGCAAGAAGTTGCTAGAACTGATATTTCACATGGAACACTATGTGTGATGCTCAGCTTCGTGCATGAAGTAAGACGTTTCCTTGGCCTGTCATAATTCACTCTCATTTTAATGGACAAGCAAGAGTTGTCACTGGTGTAAAGAAAGTTAGAAAATTAAACTCAATCACAACCACCGGTTCTACTCATCTGGAAATTTAGCCACTTCAGGTATACCCAATGTGCTTCTCGTAGGAGACTGCATCTTTTGCTGGTGGTACTCCTGTTTTTTCCAAAATAGGAGTCTTGGACTCCTAGTTTTAAAATCCTAGCAAGACCTCTACTATTATCATCGGTCGGTCATAAACGCAGACCAAAATCTGATTTCATTTGTTTTGGATCTATTTTAATTATTTTTGCCTTGCCAGGATGCCATTTTCTATCAAATGCTGACAGTGTATTGGAACAACATAAGGCATAAAATTGAGCGAATGGAAATTGTTGCTTCATTGCGTGACATAGGTGTGCATAAAGTAATAGTTTCTCATGAGAATCACTTTAAAATCACATGTTTATTTTCCACCTCTTTCTTGGGTATGGTGATTATATGGTTCTAACATCCTATTGATACAAATGATGTGACAGTTACAGATCATATAAGGTCAGCTCCAGGTTCCACACTAAGTTTTAACCCTATGTGTTATGATAACATTAGCATAAGAAACTGATGTGCGTGTGTTTTCCGTTTGGGAGAGTTATAATCTAGCAATTTAAGTGAGTTAGACCAGACCTTAGTTTTGTTTTAATTAACAAAAGATAATATTGGAGTGCATCAATTTACCTACTGGTGACGATTTTTCGACCGATCCTTTGTTTTTTATTAATGAGTAAAACGTAACATTCGGGTGCATCAATTTGTGTACCAGCAACTATTTTTGTGCATCAAATCGGAAAAGTCTGCGTATTTGATGCATGACACATGGGTAGATAAAACACTGCTATTAATATATTATGGCTACGGTTAATGGTAAATAAATTCGGTGCAAAAACCTATCTGGTGAAGAGTTAAAGGCAAAAACTTAACCCACACCAGTGAAATCAAGGTCAAGGTAACCTATTTTGTGATAAGGATTTAGTATCTAACAAAGTTGTACATAATCGTCTATTTTAACGACATCAGCAGAGCTTGATAAACAAACTTACAACACAGACTTTTTGCTTGCAGTAACTTATTTTTGTGAGAAGGGTGTGGTACTCATCAAACTGGATCCCTTCAACAGGTTTCGTGAATTTAGGTAAAAGTGTGCATGTAATGGGATCCAATAATCTATTTGGTCTTCAGTTGAACACAAAAAACATAACCTAAACTAATCAAAACTGAAACTTGTGCCTAAGTGACATACTGTGGTAAGGGTGTGATACTAACAGAGATGTATACATCACCTTGTTTGACGATTCCACCATGAACAAAATATGAGAAATAAACCTATGCATACTTAATTATTTCATGTGCTTGACTTTTGTCTGTGACTGAATGTAATGTAGTTATGACCTACCTGACTTTTTATTATTTTTAAATGTTGTTTACTGATATCTGAGTTTAAGGTCTAGCCTTATTTACAAACTTAGAAAGTTCAGAAGTATGACCTTTTTGCAAGTTAATGGCGTTTTCCTGAAAATACCATTAAATCATAGCTGGGTAAACCAAAATTATGCATTCCTGTTTTAAAATATCAGTTGTTGAGAGCTCAATGGCTTCTTGTTAGAACTCTCAACTTGATATAGTCTTTGTATTTTTTTCTAATTTCACATGGTGATAGCAATCATCTTTCCTACCACTCTGATGGCCTAGTGATTAGAGCATCTGCCTCAGAAGCTGGAGGTTGTGGGTTTGATCCTTGGCTCAGTCATACTAAAGACTTAAAAAAATGATACTAACAGGTGCCTCACTTGGTGCTCAGTATTGAGAGGTTATTGTTAGGACTGGTCAGCCTGGTGTCAGGATAATGTAACTGGGTGGGACATCATGCTATATGTCTGCAGCATGATGCCCCAGTGCTAGACATCACTATAAACTGCCACACTGCAGACATCATAGTGATATGACTGAAAAATTGTTAAAGCTACGTCACACACGCACACCCCCACACACACACACCTATCATAAGACATACAGTGTATTCACATCACACCAACACAAAATGTCCAATAAATATAACTGCTGCCTTTCCTGCTTTTTTCACCATGAAACTGAATATTCTTACTTATACTTCTGTGCTTCTTGTTTAAGCTGTATATGAGGTAAATTGTCCCTTTTGCCTTCAATGTGTTTCTGTTGTCTGAAGACACTGCTAGAAAACACTGTATGTCACAGGTTGATTATGCTGGCATTTTACATGAAAAACAGATTAATGTGGTTGATGTAATTGTCTAAAATTTAGCCTGGATCCCTACCAATTCAACTTAATCTAATCTGAAAATCCAGATCCAGTCTAAACTGACTGTAAGGCAATAAATTAGGATTAAACCTCAATGAGCATATTTTCATATATCTGAGTAAGACTTACAGTCAAATCGTAATGGCTGGCAGATTTGGTGTACTGATGAATGTCGATATATTAATGTATTTCCTATAAATGATACAAAGATCCACTTTCCAACAATCTAACACAAACAAATGCATCACCTATTTGTATTTTTAATTCTGTATCATCACAGTTCAATAAAACGGAACTAGTTTATAACATCACTTATGTTATAAACTTGTATACTGGCATATATGGTGAATACTTTATGAAAAACTGAAAGCTTTAAATGAACCCAACTCTACCTTATTTACATCAAGGTAACATTGGTTACACAATCAAAACAAATGGATTATTAAAATAACATGAATACTTTCAAAGTCATACAGAAACAAAAGGTCAAAAGTCTTTTGAGGAACTCCTAAAACAATACATAACTACCCAAAAGTTCTTATGTAGATAGCAAAAACCAGCAGAGTTTCACACCAGCTGATCCGGTCTGAATAATGAAATCAGAATTGATCAATTGCAACATCATTGTCAACCATTTGTATAAACATAATTTTCCAAAATGAAGGAGAATTCAAAATATTAACAATCTGCAAATTCAATTTAAGCATATTCTTGAGAATGTGTTTCAACATGTTGTGTATTTAGAAAAAGAAAAGAAGATCTGCAAATGTTATGCATCACCTCTTTACCAACTTCTTGCTTTACAGCACCATGAACAGCAAATTATATGAATGTTCCCTATTTTACAATCCTCTATGTAGATAACTGAAATTTGTGTAGAAACCATTTTTCTTCTTCAGTCAGTATGACCTTGACCTTTTGGCCTTGAAATAATTATTTTTCATTTAATGAGCAAGTCATCCACAAAGTTTGTGTCAGATCTGTGATGTTGAACCAGTGGTATTGTGTCAGATCTGTGATGCTGAACTAGTGGTATTGTGTCAGATCTGTGATGTTGAACTAGTGGTATTGTGTCAGATCAGTGATGTTGAACTAGTGGTATTGTGTAAACAATTTGTCTTCTTTCAGTGAATCTGTCTTTATTCATTCAGAGTGACCTTTACACTTGACTGAGTAAGCAATCAGCAGGGTTTCATCATTACTACAAGTGCAAGTCATCCATAAGTTTGTTAACTGTTGATGGTGAAAAACAAGTTATTGTATGGATACCCTCTTTCTTCTTTCAGTGACTTGGATCATTGACCTTCTGACCCTGAAATCAATAGGGTTATTCCTTACCCTAGTGCAAAGTTTGGTAACTATGGATGGTGGAGAACTCAAGTCATTGTACATAAACCATCTTCCTTCCTTCAATCATGGTTACCTTGACCTTTGATCTTTTGAGTCCAAAGTCAAAATGTTTCTTCCTGACCCCAAGTGTAAGTCATCCATACTGATAAATGTAGATGTTGGGTAACTAAAGTTATTGTGCAGAATAAACATTGGTACATGTAATTAAACAGATGGAATAACAGGCTTCATAACATAATATGCTCTGCCAAATAACAGGCGTATAGTTCCAATAATTAACTAAAATAAATGTCTAATTTCTAAAGGTATATAATTCAAGCAAAATTACTGTCATTCCAGCAAACCTTTTTGAAAATGAAGTGGAAAATAGAGATATAGTACAAAGAAGAAAAAGCATGCAATTCATATAAATTACTGAGACAAAAAACTTTACTTGACATACCATCAAAAACATGAACAATATTGTGCTGTTAACTCACATGTTAGCTGTCTCTTCAGTCCCGGTTGGGGGGTCTAGTGGTCTAAGGCGCTTGTCTTTACAGAGCTTACAAGCTGACTGGATCAACCAAAATGGTTATGTGACAAAGCTTGCCGTTAGCTTCCCATGGGTCGGTGGTTTATTCCCAGGGTTTTAACTTGTTCCACCAAATATACTGGACATCATACATGTCCTACCACATGCTGAATAATTGTATCAAACCATATTAAAAAAAAACAAAAGTCCAGCTTGACTCTGTGTCATAAGGTTTATGCACCCATTTTGGTCATCATACCATGAATTTTGGCTGCGTGATTTCAAATGGGCAAAGCAGATACTAAAAACTGTAATTAACAGCAGCAGATTGGAGTACCTAGATTACATTATTATCAAATGTCAGTAGAACAAACCATTGAATTGTTTTTATTTTCCAATACAACACAAAAAACTGAGAAAGTCCAATTTTTTATACATGTATTCAACTTTGAAAAATAAAGTTGTAAAGCTGAAGCTAATCATCTGTACCAATATTGACAAATTTGGTTTGAATAGTTAATACTAGGGTGTGAAAATATCTGAATATCATTTGCAGCTTCTCTGTCAATCCAATAGATCATATAGATGTCATTAGTTCCTGTCTGGACTAGCTTTCTGTCAATAAAATAGATCATATAGATGTCATTAGCTCCTGTCTGGACTAGCTTTCCATCAATAAAATAGATCATATAGATGTCATTAGCTCCTGTCTGGACTAGCTTTCTGTCAATCCAATAGATCATACAGATGTCATTAGCTCCTGTCTGGACTACCTTGGTTATTTATGAAACAAGGATTGACAGAGAAACTGTCAAAGAATCAAAGTATTTTTTCACTTTTCTGTCAATCCTATGGTCAATCAAATCATAGAAACAGTTGACATGATCTGAATAAATTGCAGTTTCTTTTTGTCAAGCCATATCCTGTTAACAAAATGAATGATTTTTCCGTAAATTACTTTGTCAAAATACATCATAGGGATATTTCTGTCTTGCAGAAATAGGCATGAATTAATATGTGCATGTGCTCTCATGTACAGGCATAGTTATAAAATATCTAAACAATGTTTTGGATTTCATCAGTGGTAATTAGAATGGAGTAATGTGGGTATTGCTATCAGTGGAAATTAGAATGGAGTAATGTGGGTATTGCTCTCAGTGGAAATTAGAATGGAGTAATGTGGGTATTGCTATCAGTTTTAATTAATTACAGTATAAAGTTTTGCTCCGCTTATATTCCAAATACATGGCAAAATGACCAAACTAAGTACATAAACTTTAAACACCGAGCTCCAGAATTTACTTTATAATGGCTGTTCATGCAGTGTGTAATACTTGTACAAAAAAGTACAGGTCTTTTCAAGTTTTTTCCAAGACGAAAGTGACTTTTCAAGATCCACTCATGATCTGCCTGAATGCAATCAGCAACATAGCAGCATAAAAACATGCACAATCTACTAACTCAAAACATGTATCATTACCAACAAGTATAAAAGATGTAATGAAACAAATATAACTGCATATGCAAGTATATAAATATACATCAGGCACCTCCCAGATGTATACAAATATACATCAGGCACCTCCCACATGTATACAAATATACATCAGGCACCTCCCACATGTATACAAATATACATCAAGCACCTCCCAGATGTATACAAATATACGTCAGGCACCTCCCACATGTATACAAATATACGTCAGGCACCTCCCACATGTATACAAATATACATCAGGCACCTTCCAGATGTATACAAATATACATCAAGCACCTCCCAGATGTATACAAAATATACGTCAGGCACCTCCCAGATGTATACAAATATACGTCAGGCACCTCCCAGATGTATACAAATATACATCAGGCACCTCCCAGATGTATACAAATATACATCAAGCACCTCCCAGATGTATACAAATATATGTCAGGCACCTCCCACATGTACACAAATATACCTCAGGCACCTCCCAGATGTATACAAATATAAATCAGGCACCTCCCAGATGTATACAAATATATGTCAGGCACCTCCCAGATGTATATAAATATACATCAGGCACCTCCCAGATGTATACAAATATACGTCAGGCACCTCCCACATGTATACAAATATACGTCAGGCACCTCCCACATGTATACAAATATACGTCAGGCACCTTCCAGATGTATACAAATATACGTCAGGCACCTCCCAGATGTATACAAATATATGTTAGGCACCTCCCAGATGTATACAAATATACGTCAGGCACCTCCCAAATGCATACAAATATACGTCAGGCACCTCCCAGATGTATACAAATATACGTCAGGCACCTCCCAGATGTATACAAATATACGTCAGGCACCTCCCAGATGTATACAAATATACGTCAGGCACCTCCCAGATGTATACAAATATACATCAGGCACCTCCCAGATGTATACAAATATACATCTGGCACCTCCCAGTAGCCTAAGGGGCTTACCTGGAGAGATCAAAGGCATCTCACCTCTGAGGCTAAGAAACTAAAATCTGGTAGAAAACACAGATGACCAAATAAATGTCAAATTCAACGAAGTAGAAATATTTCTATAATGGCATGAAAATCTAGTTAAGTCAGCTGCATGTGGTAAAACTATTTCATCCACCTGAATCTATTTTTTGGTAAACAGTGCAAACCATGTTTTGTCAGTGAGTCCAAAAACTTTAAAAATGCATATACAAGAATACAAATGTTCCTGTAATAGCCTGAAAATCTAATAATGTAAAGATATGAGTTCCAAACTTCATTTGTCTACCCAAAGGTTTCAATAAGAAATAAAGTAGCAGAAGTTCAAACAGTAGAGGAAAGAAAAAAATCTTCCCCTGACGCTCCAAGAGACAACAGAAATCATGTTGGTCTATCGAGTTAAGTTAGGCTGACGTTTCATAATGAAGAAATCTTAAATTTGTTTATATATATATATACACACACACACATAGTGTGACCCTGTTATAACACGGTAGTTGGGGGCCTTATAACCCAAACATGTTACAGACTGAACCGTGTCATAAGCAAATAGGCAACCAGGTCAGTTAGCTGAAGAAAATGATGCATGTACCCCAACAAACTTATGGGTGGGGTGGGGTGGTAGGTAATAAATCTGGGCAGTAAAATATGTGCTTCATTGGCACAGTTAATATCTTAATTCGATGCATATTAAATGGGAAATACACCTGTAGTTAATACAGATAAGGCATATATAATATTTTACTTTATTTAGAGAACTATGGATTGGTTGTTGTTGTTGTTGTGGGGTTTAACGCCATTTTTCAGCACACGATAGGCTATGTATGGCGGGCACTATTAATGGTGGAGGAAGAACCCAGGAAAACCCCGGGAAGAACCACCAACCCACGAGAAGCTAATGGCAAGCTTTCTCACATACCCACATTGGTTGAATCCTAGACTCGAACCCACACAGACAGAGGTGAGATGGCAGTGATCCATAACGGAGAGCGCTTTAGATCACTCGGCCACTTGGGGTCCCCCATGGATTGGTACATATATGTGTAAACTGTTTATATATACATGTCTTATGTACAGCATGAATAGAGTATCAACACCATGTATTCACCAGCGAATCTCATCACAGACATTGAATCCACAATGTACAAGTAATTCCATTGAAAAAATTCACACAGATTTTAAAATATTCAATAATTTTGTCACAAGTCATATAGGTCTGAATTCAGTGGACAAACAGAGCACAATCACATAACGAATGATGAAGCACATTTACTTTTCAGTACGTCCCAAGTCAATAAAAGTTAGTTTGCATTTTAAGCCTCCATTGGTTGCATTCGTAAGCACAAACTTTTTCCCTGCAAAAGGAAACTTTCATGGCACAATAAATGTGTTCCACTCACATTGGAAAATGCAAAAATCCATCAGTTTCCATTGCTTTTATTTAAGTTTGGTACTGACTTCTTTGAAGAAAAGTTCTTTGTTTTTTTTGAAGATTGTAGTCAGCTTTCCTTGATGAAAGATGCCTGCGCTACTGAAGTCACCACTAAAGGCCAGAACCAAACAAATGCCTGTTTCTTATTGTGGTGGCAACATCAAATAATTGTATTGCATTATTGAGACTGATCTTTTTCCATATGCTTAGTATGTTTTCATAACAGTCGGTGCTTCAAAGGTAATATTTTCTGTGAAATTTCAAAAAACTATTTTATCTGGGCATATTTTTAAAAAAGGAATTGGCCATTGTTTAGTAGATCGTAGTTACAGTTCCTCCCTGCCTATTGAATAAACTAACAGGTAAGATTATTTTCTTTTTTTTACATTTGTGGTTGCAGAGTGATGCTGCCTTCCACTCAATTTAACAAAGGGTCAATGGACAATAGAGAAGCAGGTGTTCTGGTCTGATGACAGATTAGTACAAAACATGTGGGTGTTCTGAAGGATTTAATTCTGAGTGGAAAGAAGAGGAATTTAACATACCATCCACACACAAATGTCAGTCTATGTAAATATGGTAATTACTAGTGAGCGGCCGAAAATCTGACGAAAGATTGATTACGATATGATGCCTTGTCCAGTTGATCTCTACTACCAGAAATGTCAACAACAAAAGAAAGCAGATATCTCACAACATACAGTACTCATGCTCGATGTCAACATAAGCGGATTATGATATAACAATGCACTGTTAAGATGGTTTGTCAATACGGACAAAAAAATTGTTAATGTAACAGCAAATAAATTTCAGTGCATTTTGTATCAGGTTGGCAAATTCCTTTCATGGGGCCTCTGAATTTCTCCACTCCAAACCAATGGTTGTATATACAAGTTTAAATGGCCAACAATGGCAGCAATAAAAAAAATCACCAGATGCTATATTTTGCTGCCAATTAGGAAAATAAAATAGCAGTTTGCGACATTGGCGAAGTCCTAAGTGATCCTAGAATAAATATTGTACACTTTATTTATTGTACTTTTAAGAAGAAAACACCTTCTTTTTCATGTACGAGAAAAATACACATAGAATTTCAGAAGCCACTCAACGATTGTCTTGTATTATTCATGCGCGATCTCTTCCCCAAAATGAAAATAAAGGTTTTACCTTTTTTTTGCTTACTTTTCTGAAAGAAGTTTTTGTCGTGTGCGAGAAAAATGCATGTATATAAAATTTCTGGAGTCATGCCACAATATAAAAAAGCAGGTTCATGAGAAAACTGGCCTTATGGGAAAAAATCTCAAATATTTATTTTCTTACATTCTGTGATAGAGTACTGTTTTAATTTTTGGCTCCATAAGTGTATAAATTTTCCATCCATGGGCTAGAGAGGAAATGCATATCATAGTGCAACATCATAACATCAAGGCACTGCTGCACAAACTGTAACAGAATTGGTTATTAACATAAACAGAGCCATCGGCAGATTCCCATTAAAGACTTACATCATGGCATACAATGATGTTTAGTTATTAAATACTGAAATATTAATTAACATGGTTCATTATTTATGATGGAGCTTATATTATTGACACAAATATATTTTAACTGTGTCATGGATTGAATACTGAAGTTGTGAAATTCTTCCATGAAACAAATTAGTTTTCAAATTAATGTAATCAAATGATGGCAATAAAATATGACTTTGCCAAAAAGTAAACTCACTAACATTATGCAACAGAATAACAGGAAGTTTCTCTCACTTTTGGGGTTTTTGGACAGTGATGTCCTGATAGCAGGCCTGACAAATCCTATCACATTCTTAAAGAATTACTCATGGTGATGTCTACCCTTCCTTGCACTCTATATCAGATCTCAATACTTTTCAATCTAGAACTACTGATAAAAGCAGGTTTCATGCACATGCACACACACTAATATAACATTTCATTTCTTCAACTGTTGAAAAAAAATGAAATCATAAACTTAAGAAACTGGCATGAAAGTATAAGCAAAATACTTTAAACTATTATTCTATCCAATATATTGTTAATACTCGCCCAAGAATAATTAAACACTTTTATGATTTTCTCTATCAGCATCCTTATACTGTATGTAAGGCATTATGATACACTGTATTAATGTACAAAGATTAATAAAATTTGATAAACAGACTACCGTATGCTTCACACTGGCTTCACGAACTGGACAAGATATCCATTCCAGTCATTCCATGGTCAATACTGCTTATCTCTCTCATCCTTTAGCATCCCCTTTATGACTTAGAGGTGGTCATAATGGCGTTATTAGTTCTGATATGTAATACAAATTTCACCGCAACCTTTTCTGACGAAAGTGCCCACTAACCTTCTAATAAAATTGTTATATTTATTTCTCAATGACTATGACCTCAGATTCATTAATAATGACTTCCTTAAAAATGATGTTAAATCAACCAACCAACCATGCCCTCACTTTCTATCAGAAGTTAAACCAAAACTGTAGACCATATTGATATATCAGGTCTTTATGAATCAGTGGATCTGTGTCGGCACTGTGGGCAGTATAAAGCACAATATACACCAGAAAGTGTGGTAACAAGTTGCACAAGTGGGCCTGAAAACACTCTCCTGGCTTACATAACCAAACTGTTGATCATTTCACTAAGCAGATTTCTAAACTAGAACCCTATCTGCCAGCTTTTATATTATGTAGATACACGTATAGCCAATTTTACTGCAGTCTGAAGAGAAGTTCTAAATGCATTAGAAAATAACATGCATAGGTGTAACCAACAAGTTTTAATGGTATAAGCCTACTATGTTCTAATGATGAGAAACATAATCCCTAGAGGATTAACAAACTAAGACAATCAGATACAAGATCACAACACTTGTTACAGAACCCATCTAAAACAATGATGACATAAATTATTTATTAATCTGGTGCAAAATCCAATCTAAATTCATTTTACAGAATGTGGTAACAAACTCACCAAATCTGAAACAAACTTATCACAATAAATGTGTGTATGTCTATCTTGTTCATAATCAAACCTATCTAACATCCTAATAACAGAAGAATATTTAGCAACTTTGATCAAACTTTTATTATAACCAATTGTTGGACTGTGAACAAGTTCAGTTAATCTGACCTTGATCTGCTATCACGCAATGCATGGCAGATCAAAATCTATCAGGGATTTTGTTTGTTCTACTAATTACTCTTAACAAAATGCATAGAACCAGATCTGCCAGCACATTATGTTGCAGCAGATCTGGGTCTATGCAGTTTCTAGCTTGACTCAACACTCAGCCTTTAGGCAGACTATGTAGGGTTTTCTGTTTTACTGAAGCAAAATCAATAAAGTTAACCACAGCATCTATCAACTTATGGAATTATACTAAAGCAATGACCTGACACTTATTACCAAGATTAAATACCCTTTGGTCTATTTCCACTGTATCAACTTGGGATGCAGCATGTATAGCAAGTATAGTGAAAACTCCCCAGATCAAAATTATCACTTTTCGAGGGAATTTTTTCCTCCAGTTCAATTAGGATGAGATCCGATCTGTCAAATATGGTTGTAAGTTCCCGTTTATACAAAAGACATGTATATGGAAAATACATGGATTTGCTGGAGGACATGGAAAGAGCCTGAGTCTCATCCAGGTTAAAATTCACTTCCACATCAAGTGAATGTTTGTATCATTATTGTTTTTACATCAATAATCACTAGACCTATAAATTTTATAACAAATACCAAGAAGGATATTTTAAAAGCACACATAAATGTACTCTAGCAGCACTTGAAAATCCAATAAGTACACTGCAGAGGAAAATCCAATAAGTACACTACAGAGGAAATTGCAAAGATCCATCCTATGCTGCCAAGTAGTCAAAACAAGTCCCATCATCTAAGAATACTTGTTTATTCCAAACTGCATTGACATTTATGCCACATAATACTTAGCTTTTCACTTGTTGTTGTTGTTGTTGTTGTTGTTGTTGTAGGGTTTAATGCCATTTTTCAGCACAAGATAGGCTATACATGGCGGCCAGTATCAATGGTGGAGGAAGAACCTGGAAAAAAACCCAGAAAGAACCACCAACCCACGAGAAGCTACTGGCAAGCTTTCTCACATACCCACATTGACCAAGCCCAAAACGTGAACCCATGCAGAGTGAGATGAGATGGCAGTGATCCATAACGGTGAGCACTTTAGACCACTCAGAGCCCCAGCTTTCATTTGTATTCAAAAGCTTGTACTGCTTACGATTCATTGACTGACCTAACGTTATCCTCTATGGCCACCATATAAAGTCACTTAAAAGTTGAATCAAACTGAAAACAACATAGACCCTGAATCTGCCATCACATAATGTATTGGCAGATCAGGATCCATTTTGTTTGTTCTGCTGATTATTCATAAGAAACTGCATAAAGCCCAGATCTACCAGCACATCATGTGATCCAAAATTTTGTCCATGTAGTTTGCAGCTGGATTTGACTTATTGTTACAACTCTACAGTCTTACAATAAGTAACAACAGAAAAGAGCGAAAACCAACTAGTTAAGTAAAATTCAACAAATAATTTATTTCCCAAGAATACAAAGTGAAAATTGAAAAAGAACTTGTAGTATTGTCAATCAAATACCTAATAGTCCCTCAAAGTTAACACAAATCCAAATGTGTAGAGTAATCTGAATGAATTCCAGTGGTGTTTTGAATGAATTCCAATCTTGAATGTGCTGATGTATCAATAGCCTGGAACAGTGTTGATGTGCTAAACCTTGATGTATCACAATGATATAATCCAAAATGTATCTAGATGAATTTAAAAACACAATATCCCAAAAAATGGTGATTTAGTGCAAAGGTATTAATGAGCACTTTATCATTCCAATATACATGTATAATTTAAATAAAAAATCCTCTCAAATTAAAACTGAACACAACTAAAATACTGAGTCCACTTTAGATGTTAAGATGGAAATAAATATTTCTGTTGCAAACATCCTTAATATAAAAACCTAAGACACAATAAGAGGATCAGGATGAAGTCAAAAGTCCATTGCAGGAATATTCTAAGATGTCAACTAGATCAAGTCTTTCAATTTAAATTTTAATAAATAACATGGCAAACATCAGGTAGACAAGGAAGTCCTGAGGGCAAAACCCAATGCTCTAGACCAACTGAACATGTCTACCTACAAGTATTAATAATCTTAAAATATAATCTACAATCGTAAACAAAACTTATCTATGTAATATGTTGTTTATATAAAAAGACGTCAGCCAGACAGGCCCAAACTCCTGGCCTCAATTATGGACAAAAACCAACACACAATACAAATTAAATACAAGATAACATATAATCATGGACAAAAACCAACACACAATAGAAATTAAATTTACACAACGTCATAAGTGAGTATATCTTGTACAAGTTGTTTGAGTACACATTTTTATTTTCAGCTCAATGTTCTCACACCTCAACATGCAAGTAAACTGACTGTCACAATTACTAATTGGATTTATACCTTGATAATCCCACAACACACTTTAAATAAAATTTGAAAAATACTAACAAAAGATGTGTATACTTATATATATATATATATATATATATATATATATATATATATATATATATATATATATATATATATATATTCCCTACTTTTGGAAAATTTACTTGACTGGTCTCCAACCTGGGTCAATTATATGAGAAATGCTGTATTACATACAACTTTCTGACTTTGCAAATAAAAATGTCTCTGAAAAAAGAGTGAAATACATTGAGAAAAATAATGCTACTGCATGGCACTGAGAAATCCTTATGTCCTGGAGATTGATGTAATCCAATGACAGCATGAATTTTCCTGTAACAGTGTCTTGCTCAGTTACAAGATGTCTTAGCTAATACCAACCTTTGTGCCTGAAGATCACCCACAGGAATCAAAGATTTGTCTCATATCATGAGCACTGAAAAGAGATTATATCAATATTAGTGCAAATATTTTTTACAAGTTATTCATAACAAACATTTTACAAATTTAACGATGTCAACTTCTCAAACATTGACGTAATTTTGTAGAAAAGATGGATCGCATCAAAATAGAAGGATTTTCAGCCAAACATAGGTCAATATACCAGGTATCACAAAAGCTATATACCGGTACAACCAAACCCAGATTACTAATGTAAAATTTCTGGCAAGAATATTTGCGAAAACTTTTATTTGCAAAAAAATATATTGAAGGCTCATACGAGATAATGATGAAAACATTCTAAATGCAATAAATGATATTAAAATGTTACCAGAAAGTAAACAAATATTTTTTTGAGAAATGCTAAAACTTCCGTACAAAGTTTTAAACAATTGGTGTCATTATATCTAAAGGAACTATTTCATGCTATTACAAAACATGGCAACACTCGACAACATCAAATAAATTTCAGGTAACCATTTTTCTATTTCAAAACCAAATAACTCTTTTAAGAAAAGTCTTCAAGACTTGAATCCACTAATTTTGGAACAAAATCCAAAGAAAATAAGAGAAAATACAAACATAAATGTGTGTAATAACAATCTAATGAATGGACAAAAAGCAGAACCTGTTTAATTTCAAACAAATATACAACTTAAAGTACTAACTCTAAAAATTTAGACTTTGTTGTCTCTTTTTGTAAATGCACAATGTATGCTGATGTAGCATGCAGTTCTTAAAAATATTTCTGTTTGTTACATGTACGTTCATATATAAATTTAGCTTTATAATAAGGCAGGGGAATCTTTTTATTCAGTATGAACTGTCAGTTGTTTTTATTTATCTTTTATTGTTTTGTCTGGTTTCTATCCTTCTTTCTGAATGAACAGAGTTGCCTGAGCCAGTCTATATTGTGTGTGCAACTATGTACTGTTCATAATATGCAAGTAATAGAGGACCACAAGGAGGATTAGTTTCATGCAACTAACAGCATCACCTTCTTGAAAAAAAGTCACAATTATTCTTTTTATTATTCCAGACCTTTTCCATAGTTTTTCCAGACCAAAGAATAAACACTTCCAGACCTCCTTAAACGAACTCCAGATCCATATACTAAAACTTCTACAAATGCATAAGAGCAGTCACATGATAACAGTTTCTGACTAAGACAATAAGTAACAATGAAATTTTAAGACCTTTTCAAGACATTTTAGTCATTTTTTAATTCTTCCAGATATTTCCAAGACAATGAAAAGCAACTTTCAAATTTTAAACTTTTTTCAGAATTTTAGAATCCACATCGGAATCCAATATTATTATTATTATTGTAGTGAACTATCCATCATTCACCTTTGAGAATGGATACATACATGGTCTCCCTGGAAATGCAGTGCATATATGTGACCAATACTGCTTTGAGAATAAAAACTACGCTAGATGCTTACTACTGCATGTGCAAGAAGCAACTAATGCAAGCAGAAGCTACAGTAACACAGTGGTTTACATGCCTTATTTGCTATCAAAATGGTGTAGGTCAGTGCTGTCCAAATTTTGGACACAATGGGCCACTGAAAAATGTTTTTCTTGAAGACGATCGAGGGCCGCAGCAGAAAACTTGAAAGTAACAACTATATAGCTGCTCAAGCTCTGGTGGGCCATTTAAAATCAGGCCACGGGCCACGGGTTGGACAGCACTGGTGTAGGTATTAATCTTACCAGGTGATCTACTCAGGTCAGATACCCAGCTACTCTGGTGTGACCTTGGGAATAAAACAATGTACATGTACTCCAATAACGTTGATTCTAAATTACCTACTAGTTGTTGCTTTGCTATAAAACACCAAACCAGAAGGGAGAGAGGGAGACAGAGAGACAAAGATTCAGTGAGAGTAAAAAAAGTTTAGTCTAGTTATTAAAAAGAAAAACAGTTTTGCACTGTTTGTCAATTTATTACAATTATCTTAATGGATACATTGAACTTGAAGAAAGAAAAAAAGACTATTCAGTCCCTAGTAATAGATTTTAAGTATACTCCAGCCCTTCTTATAACATAGATATGGGTTTTGTCTGTAAAATACTGCACTCTACAAAGTTGTGCAGTATTTTTCAGAAAAACTGGTTCATATTTTCCCAAAATTTTCTTCACTTTCCAAAAATCTCAGGAAGAACTCAATCAATAACTCATGATAAGTTTAATAAAAACTCAATTATGTATTTTTTCTGCATTAAAGTGGCAGCTACAAATTCTCCATTTTTCTGACTTTGATAAATATTTGCAAAATTAAAAAGCTTTTCTTGGTCAAGATTAAAACTTCTCCTGAGTTTATGCTCAATATCCCAGTAGAGTGAAAACTTTAAATTTTTTGCACTTATAATTTGTTCTTGGCTAATGAAAAATAAGTTATTATTTGGTTTCACATACATTTTATATTCTATTCTAATGACACAGCAGTAATAAAATGACCTCACAATGCAGGTCAATTTCATGTCTCTCATACTTATGGTTTTTCAAAATGGAATAATGTGGATACTTTTTCATTGTTATCATATTTTACCCCCTAACTTCTTTTTAACAACAGTCATCTCAACTTAAACCAAATATTTAAACTGTTGATGATGATACATGTGATTCTACAAGTGATAGGACAAAGTACCATTTTAAAAGCCATCTACAGCTATTTGAAAATTAAAAGATTATTTTTAAATACGGAAATAAAATACTATTTTCGCATGTTTTATCGTTTACAGGGATCTGAGTCATAACCAGTTTAATGTGGACTGAAAATGCTCCTCTAGTGCCATGATTTGTGCTGAGTGATGGCAAATCCAATTAAAAACTGCCACATAAATACCAACATACGTATACAACAAAATGGAAATTAATTACATTATGGTTGTAATCTGGAGAGTTTCAGTCCAAAGGTGAGATATTTATCAAGTTATAATAATAAGTAATAAAGGTATGCCTTAATGGCATGTGAGTCTGTTGAAAACTCAGCCAACCTTTGATAGAGGTGAGATAAAAAGGAATGTCTGACCAAAATATTATTTTGTACCAAACACTTGCATTTATAAGCATGAGGATTTTTGTTCGTCTTTTTTAACTGTCACTGTGTTTTTTCAGTATGTCTTATGTGGAATAAATAATGGAAGCTCATATTTTTGGGGAGTCAATTCATGGCCAAATGCTTAAATGTGTCCTTTCTCCCATTATGCTAATAAACCACTGGCTAAAAATTATTGCAAGAAATTTGATAATTCTTGGAATTCAGAGTTTAAGGCAGTGCAGCCAGGTATAAAAGGTCCCAAGTCTGCATTTGTGTATTTCGTGCAAAGAGCAATTTAAGATAGTATGGTACATGTATATAGGGAAAATATGATGTCACCAGATATACAGTATGCAGGCACCAGCACCAAACTGCATCATCAAATTAAAACAAAAAAGTAAAACTCTATTAACAGAAGGCCAAGCTGACTAAACAGTTCCGGTTCAGCTGACCACTAATTTCTGGACGACGTCTTATTTGTTGCACATTTGATAAAAAATTACATTTTGCATTAAGGTGGTTTATTATTAGTAACAATATGTTTCTAATTTTTAAAAAATCTGTTTCACATTAAATATCCAAATCACACACAAGTGACACACACACACAGAGTTTGATCAGATTACTGGTGTCTTAGATATATAAATCACAAACAATCAACTTGAGCTATATCCATAATCTGACAGCCATGGCAATTCCAATATTTTGTAATTATCTAGAATGTTCCCAATTCCCCGCCCCATCCAGATCATAACCCAGAGAGGACAATAACCCAAACTATGTTACTAAAGGTGTGCATTGTCCTGCTACAATTGCATGCATCAAGTTTGTTTTTGTTTTGTTTATTAAAAAAATGGGTGTCAGAAATGTAACTGTGATTGCAAATTGTAATTACTTCACCTCTGAAACCTTCATATGGACCCTAGGCAAGCAGCCCAAATATCATACATTCATATGGACCCTAGGCAAGCAGCCCAAATATCATACCTTCATATGGACCCTAGGCAAGCAGCCCAAATATCATACCTTCATATAGACCCTAGGCAAGCAGCCCAAATATCGTACAGTTTACTTGACATCACTGATAGCATGGACAATAGGAATGTGCATACAAATGTATTCCTTAGAATGATTTATAAAGTTTGTATTTCAACATTCAACAGGCTTTTGAAAATCTTATCCATACAAAAATGGCTAAGCGAAGATGTAAAGGTATCGCATGTTGTGACAACATATACGTATATCGCTTAATGAAGAACTCTAACAATAATTCCAAAACAAGAACTTGTTACTGGTGCATGTGTATTGATCTCTTAGTATTCAAACAGCAATTGCTTGTGCATCACTCAACATCTGCAATTAATGTATATCACCCAGAGATGTGCATTATGGGTAATACCTTGCCAATACAGAGAATACACATTGATTCCAAATATGAAGGATATTAACCTGTATTTCACTAGCCAGAATTGCCTCTGAATGTATAAACTTAGATTTTGATGACCCATAATGACAGGAAATTAAATGTCCTCTAATACTGAAAAGATTAATAATCAATATACTTGTGTGAAAGTTAACTGATGCAAAGCAAGTTCCCTGCATATGGGCAGAGCTTCAACTACTTCAAATACCTGGATGATAATATGAGTAAACAGTGCTAAAAGGGATTATTAAAGAGTGATACAGGTGATTTTTTTTGTTGGTTTAATTGGCACATCTAGCGTACTACTGTTTATATCTTGCTGTGGAAATATAAGCCAAGTGGACTTGGGTCCCAATTATTACTCTGAGTCTATAACCATGAATGCAGTCCTAGTTTATTTTTAGAGCTTTTTTTTCCTCTCTCATTTTGGCACTGATTCAAGAGTTAGATGTAGCCATTCTTGGTACTATTTAAAGGAAAAATGTTTAGAATACGACCATTTCTTAAAGTGAAATTTGTGACCAACTGCACATTGTTTAGTTTACAATCCAGTGTGGTTTTCCTATGACAATGACTTCAATGTAAGTTGAAGATAACTTTAGAATAACACATTAGGATTTGGACACAATGCAAAGTTCAGTACTGACATATGGACTATGCAGGAAATATAATTGTGATCAAGAGTCCAAACATCTTTCTCGTGGACACAACTAAGAAAGATGAACCTTAGTTTTCAACAGACATGATCAGTCTGATTAAAATAAATATAATACAAAGATCAGAGTGATATGGATAAAAGTTCATGTTCTGGTGAAATTTTAATTCTCTGTCCAATTAGCAATCTATCAGATAAAGTTCAATTAGCTATTCTGTTATAATGATGGAATAAATTTCTTCATATAACCAAGTGACTGACTGAAATCAAATTGCCAGCTATGTCAGCATCCCCTGGTTAGCTCTGGTCTTTTCCAAATCACTGCTGGTGATAGGCTGGCGTTGCCATTATTTCATTTCATTCTCTCTCTCTCTCTTCATCAAGCAACTTGGGTGTAGACTGTGCTAGTTTCCACTGTGCAGTACAGGTATGGAGCTATTTCCTTTATGCCAGTTCCAGAGCCCTTTCTCACTTATCATCAGAGAATTCCCCATGTCTCTTTTTTGGTTCTGGGTCTCTCAAGTTCTTCAAGACCCATGTTCCTTGGACTATTTATTTAATGGGAAAAATTACTTATTCATTTTCCACGGAACTAAATTCTGGCTTCCCACTGAACAGACTCTTATTTAACTTAACCAATCAGGATTATTTTCTCAAACTGCCAACAATTTTTAACACTCCCATCAAGTCAGAATCATTTTCTCAAGACTGCCTTTATTAATAACCATTCTGGAAAATATAATTCTACAGTACCGGTTTCAAATGGCCCAAAAATTTCCCAATTTTTTTGCTCTGGCTTGTCTCAACTGTGTAATTTTCTGCTATCAAGCCTATTAGGTAAACATTGGCCTTTTCCATCTGTCTGATCACTATCAAATGGATTCTAATTAAAATTCACTTCATGTCCCAAATGGAGCATAACCCATCCCTCATAGTCAGCAATTTATTGCAAGCCTAGCCCATATGTCATTCTTAATGGTTTCGTGTCAAGCTGCCCAGGACAGAATTACTGTGAAATTATCCACAAAATTTTGCATCATTACATAGAGTTTGCATCAAGTTCAGAGTGATATTATATGTACATGACTAAAACAGTCCCAATAAAATCCTGAAGTTTAAATTCTCTACCCATAACAAAGAACTGACGGAAGGAGTGATCAGGTCATGCAAATAACTTTCGTAACTATCAGGTGTAAAAATGTTCTAGCTTCTGCAGAACAGCTTGACCAATAATGATTAAAGCATCTCGTGGGTCGGTGGTTCTTCTCCCAACATTAATACTGGCCGACACGCATAGCCTATCATGTGTTGAAAAATGGTGTTAAACCCGACAACAACAACATGTCTGGGATGGCACACATGGTTTCCAATGCACCCACTGGCAGGTAGAAAACAGTTTTGGCTCATACAGAAAAGGAGTAACAAAGTTGACCTTTATAACGTTTTCTACCCAAATTCTATGCAAGCTTGTGTTATTATTGGAAGAACATAACCAAAGGAATATTCAATAAGCCTATCAAAAATCATCAGAAATGTTGCTATTTAGAGATTATGAAAACTGGTTTTCTTCGAAGTTGCCATGGAAGCCAGGGCAACCATTCAGGTTGGAAAGCCACCTCATAAACAACTTTAGTACAGCTTGTACCATAAAATATTTCTACTATATTTAATTATCACTTTGCACTAAATGTACTAGTGAATGATTTCAATTGATTGTTTAAATATCCATGGCATTATTTATGGCTGAAACTCGAAAAGAAACCAACTCTAATTTACATAAATTTTACTCAAAGCAGGCAACAAATGACTCTGATCAATGATTCTGGAAGTTGTTGTTGTTGTTATAGGGTTTAACGCCATTTTTCAGCACAAGATAG
Source organism: Sinohyriopsis cumingii (assembly GCA_028554795.2). Classification (NCBI taxonomy): domain Eukaryota; kingdom Metazoa; phylum Mollusca; class Bivalvia; order Unionida; family Unionidae; genus Sinohyriopsis; species Sinohyriopsis cumingii. The sequence goes on along the minus strand of JAPYKE020000094.1, from coordinate 2,429,638 downwards.
GCTATACATGGCGACCAATGTTAATGGTGGAGGAAGACCCCGGGAAACCTCTGGAAAGAACCACCGACTTACGAGAAGCTACCGGCAAGCTTTCTCACATATCGATTCTGGAAGTTAATACTGCACAAGATTAATCCCAGTAAATAATAATGCATCTGTTTTCACATGTCAATATCACAATCAAATAACATAGTTAAAAATGTAAAACCCAGAGTTGATAATGTGTCTGATTAATTCATGTTACTGTTGATTCAACCTCTCTGATAGTATCTGGCCATCTGTAACCCAACTGTTCAACAGTTACTGGGTAGCAACCATTGCCCACCCTTCTGCCTGCTGATAACTGGGGGGGGCTAGTTATAAACAGTTTCTTTTGTTAATCAAACACACTACACTATAAATGTCATGAATCCAGACTGGGAAGGAACTCATTACAAAAATAATTATTACACATCTAACTCATCCATGTGAGATTACTGAGTTCTAATCATTTCTTTTCATGATCACAGTACAGTTCAGCTGGTCTTGCATTTGGAAAGGAAAAAAAAAATGCAAACACTGACCTTGTCACATGCAAATAGGGTCTTACTACTGAGAGAAATCATGCATAAGACTGCCTTTATGTCAGTTCTTCCTCATTTTCCCTGGACCATTAAATAGTAATTGTTAAATAAATGGTTCTTAAATATGCAGATTATACTACAAATAGGTATCCTCTACTATAACCCAATGACTATGTATCATGAAATTCTAATTTCACACTTGCATTATAAAGCTGTTTAATTACCAAGTAACATTTCTCATGTTTTTTGCCAGTGCACAAGGCCCAATAAACCTTTGACTTGTTCGTCAGCACTCACTTGTTTTCAAGATTATGTTTTTGATTTAGACGTAAATTTAATAAATGTACTGTCTCAGTGCCAAGTAGAGTTCTACAACTTTCTGCACTTGTTTCAACCTAATCCCACTGCTTAAAAAGGCAACAACCTTTTTGTTTTCCCACATGGCAACCCTTTGATCCAGCAGCAAGTCTGAAACTTGCTCAGTGCCAAGTAACAGGGTGGTTATTTGATCTCTCAGTGATGTTGCTGCACAACTGAAATGAGCTCAGTTGCAATCTTTAATAGAAATTCACAGATTAAAGAAGCCAAGGAAACGAGTCAGACGATATTTACAATGAACAGACTATGACTTACAATGCCCAGATGATGGAGGATTTCAGAATTTTATCAGACAACATGGATGAATTTTTGCACTTCATAACAGATGACATCAGATATTTATATTTATGGGATACTGTGAATCAGCAAAAAGTGGACTTAACTTTCACTGTTTATTTGTAAAATATATGAATTAACAGATTACACCGTGTCACAGTACTGCGAATCAGAGCTGCATTATTTTTAAACTGGTATCTGACCTATAACTGAATTCATGCATTTAAAAAGTCAAGCATCATGGATTTTAATGGATTCAATTTGGAAATATTTTAAGTTGTCAGTTTCTTTGTTATTATATTCCACTCAATACAAGTCAGCTTGCCTGGTGCAAGCTGACTGGAATATTGAACCTGCCCTTGTAACATCTCAGTTGTTTATTTCCTCTGAATCTCTGTTGGCACCTTAACACCATGAGTTGGTAATTATAGTTATCCAAAAATATATGTATATGACCTAGAATGCAAATATAATTAGAAGAGCTAAAGTAGACCTGTAAATGTGTCTGGACAGATAAAAGAATACACGGAGAAATATTTTTGAAATAGCTAGAATTTTAAGAGAGAGAGAGAGAGAGAGAGAAATAAATCAAGACTGTTTGCAATGATTTCATTTCAATCAGAACTCAAGGGTTTGTTTGTAATGATTTAGTTATAATGAAAACCCAAGGATTTAACACTTATTTTATCCATTTACTCAAATAAATAGTATGTAATCACCTTCAAATCGGTGACATGCATCAAAATATTTGAAAATCCAACTACAGAGAATGATTTGAGAACACTATTTTTGTCAATTTAATTGTTTGCCAAGATGTATGTATTGAGTCTTCTTTAATTACCATGTAAACAACTGATTATAAAAACCACCTGTCAGTGCTACATTCCTAAAATCAACTAAGCTTTAAATGAAATCTTCCTAGCAGTTAATTGTCGGAGACGATGGCTTTTATCTGAAAATCTCCAAAGTTGTACAACAAGGTTCACTACCAAGACCTCTGATGCTTAATATCTTATAATAACAAAACAAATGACACTGTATAATTATGTTCATGACAACACCACACCAGAGATCAAAATATGCAAGATGCTAATTGACTGATTTGCAATCACTGCAATGCATGCAAAATCCTCAGAAATGTTAACCCACTGGTCCCAGCAATCAATGCAATGCATGCAAATCCTCAGAAATTCTAACCCATTGTTCCCAATAATCAATGCAATGCATGCAAATCCTCAGAAATTCTAACCCATTAGTCCCAGCAATTAATGCAATGCATGCAAAATCCTCAGAAATTTTAACCCATTGGTCCCAGCAATCAATGCAAATTTTGCCCAATTTCGCCAAAAATAATGAAATACACTGTGAGGCTGAGTCGACATCAATTCTCAATTACATTTTAGCAACCAAATCTCTACATCTGTCAAAAAGCAGCAAGACAATTCCACATCTTGCAACATCTGAACCACTATTTGTCCACCAATGCTAAGCTATAATAATAATAATAATAATAATAACAATGATAATAATAATAATGCTTTATTTATAGAGGATGACTCATTACTAAAGGACTATTCTTCCTTGAGGCCCTCCTAAGGAGAGTATAACAATGCACATTATATGAAGATAGCAATAATTAGTGTTTATTTTAACATGTTCAGTATTAAAATACTAAATTCCATTATATATTAGAAACACATACATGCTCATGATATCTCTTCTTAAATACTCAATATTTTCAGCAGATTTTACATGTAGTGGAAGCTTGTTCCCAGAACTGTACTAGAGTAGTGGAAGCTCTTTTTAAATTGCTCTGTTCTTGGTTTTGGTGCTAGAAGGTTTCCATGTGATATTGATCTCAACTGGTATTGTGTTGAAAAAGGAATGAAAATGTCTTGAAGATACTCTGGTGCAATTCCATGTAGACATTTATATAAAAGAACTGCCTTGTGAAAATCTATCCTGTCACATATTGTAAACCACGGAGTTCTGTAAATAATGCTTTTGAGGGATGATCAATAGATGCGTCTAAAATGATGTGTGCTGATCGTTTCTGAAGTTTATAAATCCTGTCAAGCTCAGATTTAGCACAGTTTACCCATACATTTGAACAATAATCCATTGTTGGAAGAATATATGACTTGTAGTATAGATTTCAATTTTCCATAGGCAAAAATTTCTTGATTCTGCTGAGTAGGGCAATTTTGGATGACAGTGTTTTACAAAGCTTATCAATATGATCATTCCATAATAAATTATTATCTATGGACACACCTACATGCTTTTCATGCTTGACATTTTCCAATGGATGATTATTTATTGCAAGAGATAGTTCTGGGTTCCCTGACTTGTGTAGCGTTTGAAATGTCCCCAAAATCATACATTTTGTTTTACCTTCATTAATTACCATCCTATTTTGTTGTGCCCAGTTTTGGACTCTAATAAGGCTTGAGTTTAATCTCATTTGGATAACTTCAGTATCAGAACTAGATGTATACAAGGTTTCATCGTCTGCAAACAAATCTGTACTTGTGGATTCATTATTTAATGGTGGATCATTGATATAGATAAGGAAGAGGAGAGGGCCTAAAACTGAGCCTTCAGGGACTCCTGAATGAATAGTGCGAGTTTGAGAGCTAATATTGCCAATGCTTACTTGTTGAGACCTTTGGTTCAGGTATGATCTAAACCAGTTTAAAGAAGGATTGTTGAATGTGTAACAGTTCAACTTTTGCAGTAGAATTTCATGATCAACAAGATCAAAGGCTTTCTTGAAGTCAAGGAAAACAATCCCAGTCATATGTCCATTATCCATTTCCTTCAGCCAAAGATCAATTAATTTGGTAAGTTCTGTCTGGCACGAGTGGTACTTTATAAATCCTGACTGCGCTTTATGAAAAAGATAGTATGTTTCAAAAATTTATAGACCTGAATGGCTACATGCTTTTCAAATAGTTTTGACAATACAGGTAGAATTGATATTGGTCTGTAATTTCCTGGATCTTCCTTTTCTCCTTTCTTAAAGATTGGTGTAACCTTTGCACATTTCAGTGTTTCTGGAAAATTACCACTCATTATACTTAAGTTTATGATATGCGTTAGTGACCTTGTTATTACTGGTGCAGCAATTTTAAGAATTCTTGGACCAATACCATCCAATCCAGAGGATTTATTAATATTCATCTTAATTAACATATCAAAAACATCAGCTTCACTAACATTAGCTACTGAAAAATAATTATTATCAGGAATTTTAGTTCATATAAATAACAGAAGAGCATCAAGTTCAATTTGGATGTTAGTCTGGTTCTGAATACTGTTACTGAAGAGAAGATAATTATGAAGAAATTGTTTAACATTTCCACAACGTCTTGTATAGATGTTGCTATATCATCATTTTGCTTAAGTCTAGGGGGAAGACAACTGTTCCTAGGTGGGTTCAGCACTTTTAGATGCTTCCACAATGTCTTGGTACTCTTACTTTCATCAATAGCCTGTTTACAGTAATTCTCTTTTGCCTTATCTATCAGGTGCTTAGTTTTAATTCCACTTTCTATAGCTTTTCATGTCTTTTTGTGTGGAAATTATCTCTTAGGTGCCTAGCCTCATTGATCTCAGGGATAATCCACTTGGGTGTAATTTGGTGTTTAACCCTTTTTGTTTTAATTGGGACATGCTTGTCAAAGGCTGCATAGAACATCCAATACCATTTGTCTAAGGCAGTGTTGACGTCAGCTATATTGCAGACTGACTGGAAGGGTTTGCAAACTAAATCATTTAAGAACATTTCCTCATCAAACTGTTTAAAGTCCCTGTATTGTATTTGAAAGTGCTGACCATGCTTAGATGATTTTGGAACATGTCTAGTTATACAGACTGGGTAGTGGTCCCTCAGTGCATAAACTGGCACATTAATTTCACTTATGTTTTCAGGTTTATTAGTATAGACATGATCTATGATAGTAGCAGTTTATCTGTTACTCTAGTTGGGGTGTTAATTAATTAATTACTGCTTGATTGACAAACGTTTTACAGGGTCCAACTTTAACTGCTGCCCCCATTTTTGGCAATTCTGCAGCAAACAAATTTCTGATAAAGTAGGAAAAATTCAGTATAGGGCACTAAAGTTGGTGTTTAATGATTCAAGTAACTCAAATGACTCACTGTTATGGACAGCAAACCTTCCTACCATTACACATCAGTAGATTAAGATATATGGCAACTGAAGTAGATTCTTCACAAGGAAACACCCAATTACTTGAGTAATCTGGTCACCTTCAAAAACTGACACAACAATCTTCATAAACCAAAATCTGGCAACAGTATCAGTGAGTACATAGTATGGTAAGCTCTCTTTCAAATAGAATTCCCCCAGAATTTTGAAGTGGATCGCCCAAAATATTGTTGTTGTTCTTGTAGGGTTTAACACCATTTTTCAGCACAAGATAAACTATACATGGCAGCCAGTATAAATAGTGGAGGAAAAATCTGGGAAAACCCTGGAAAGAACCACTGACCCAAGAGAAGCTACAAGATTCAAACCCATACTGACAGAGTTGAGATGGCAATGATCCGTAATGGTGAGCGTTTTAGACCACTCAATTACTAGGGGTCCCATCCAAGGAATCAAGAAGAAGGCTGATTAAGGTATGTTCTAGGTCGCACTGTAAATGTTCTTTATCACTACGTATTTTGCAGTCAGGTGGCACTTCAGCTAAGGTTACCTTCTTCAATGAAGAATCTGAATTAAATCCTGCACCCATATTGCCTATTTTAATTACTTGCATTCACACACACCTGTTCTTTTAAACTGGTTCTTTTGCAACCATATTATATTGGTTTCATAATACTTATCCAATGTCTGCCTTAAGCTGCATGCTATATACTGATGTCTTATATTTTAATCTGCTGTTATTACTGCATTGTGCATGCTTTTAACAATAAATTGGTTATAAAGTGTACAAATTTCTGTCACATATTATATATGCTCATTTGGACACAAAAAGAAGCCCACTATACATTTATCTGTATGTTACTTAGTGATGTTACTTGGCATTGTAATGTTTAGATGTGAACATTTTATTGTATATATGCACCATCTGTGTCTCTATCTGCAGAATTATGAAATACTTTATCAACAGCTGTATTGTCTTTTATTCGCTATTATCAATGGCACTGTACTGTTGATATGCTTTTTGTTTCATTGTCAATATGTACCATCAGTGTATCTGTTGAATTATGAAATACTTTTGTTAGGTTATGTGCTAAAATAGTGTCATACAAAGGTAATACTGTATGCATTTTTACACAGACCACATATAAATAAATATATAAAATATCTTGTATCTTGTAACATAAACAGTCTTACATTTCATTTGATTTAAATACTCAACTGGGCCTTTATCTCACAAAAGACTGGGGGTTTTTTTTAAATTCCAAATTGCTCAATAACAGGAACTGTCACTTTTATACCCACCCATTTGTTAGTATCCTACCTGTTGATTTTCAAAACAAAATGCATCAAGGGTATAAGAAATGCTCAAAACTTAGTCATTTCATTCATTGATTTATTATTTCTAACCTGAATGAAACCAAGGGGTAACTAACACTGTCAAATTATTGGCGTTTCAATGCAAATGGAAGCTCCAGATGTAAACAACCAGACAGACTGCTCTTTGTCCATTTCTGGGTTCTATAGTAAAAGTCACACATTTCATGTACGCGTTCATCACCGATTATTTGGTCATCATCATCATCAGTTCTGTAGTCTGGTGGACCACACAAGACCAAAACAACCAGCTTCCTCCATTCCTCTCAACTTTCTGTCTTTCTCAGTGAGTCGCTCAATGTTAATGTCCACATTCAAGTGTGGACGGGCATTATCTGGTAACCGGTGTCATTATTTAGAATTTGATTCTACATACCATTAAATGTCAATTATTCAGTATCATCATACATCCATATTCTATTGAAAGGTCATTATTTACATGCCCTAGCAATACCTATGGCAAAATCAATTTTAAAGTAAATGGACATTTTTGGATGAGTGAACCAAAACGTGTGATCCAGTACAATCTGGATTTAATGTTGTGTGCTGTGATGTCAAAAAGAAAGCTACTCATGTTGACAAACAAATTTATATTACCCTAGAATGTGACTTGATATGCTCTGTTCTTAACCCAGTTTAATGTGAGACCACCACTGTAAAAGTCAATAGTGATAGATAATTTTCATCTGGAAGCTTCCTAATGACAATTAAGGTGCAGAGCATTCAATAATCAGGACTGAATAGACTTTGCTTAAACAAAATTAATATTAGATTTTAAAACAATTTATATTTAAATTAAGATGAGTAAATGCGCATACATGAATATATTATGGAATAGTCTTTTTCAGTAAAAAACTGAATTGTCTTTATCAAATAATTGCAACATCTAGTTATAATGTTTCTAAAACAAACTGAACAAATACATATGATGAACTCTTGTATGCATGTATTCAGAAAAGAGATGCAAATTCAAAATGTATGGAATTATTAAGATTTGTAGAGATGGTGAATTGCATCACATCTGTTGCTTGAAAACACAGACTGTGACCAAGCAAATATGGCAACCTAGTCCTACAATGTAAGACGCCTCCCCTGATATTTGTATTTTAGGTTGCCATCTTAATGCCTATATAACTGCACTGTGTTCTGAGGTAGACTAACATCAGAATGAGAACTCAAATATTCTGGAATATCATACCTACTTTGCAGCCCATATCAACACTTTTCTACAGATTAAAGTCATGTTGCTTTAGATGGACTTTATTTACTCCAATATCTTTTTTCTAATAAATTCAAACTCTCACACAAGCAAACGGGTGTATTTGCAAGCTCTGTTAACCTATATTTCAGTCGGCTGGAATGCAGTGGAAAGCAGGGAATGTCAAAATCAGATGATGTTGAAATATGTTTCTTTAATGAAATGAATAAAAATATACTATTACATGTATTAAAGGAAGTGCTTTGTTTCGTTCAACACACTTATTATCCTTTTAACAGATTTCGGTATTCCTGACAAATATAAATGGTGGCATTTTACATTGTAGGACTATAAAAAAAATGTAAACTGTGTTGTTATGGTCAATGAACTCCAGTCTGATTCGAAACGCCAGCAAGCTGACAATGTTTGAGACCCCTGGTCCAACAATGTAACACGTCAACCCTGATATTTATGTTTTTAGAAGTCGAACCCAAAACATAAATATCAGAGTCATTATCTAAATTTGTAGGTCTATGAGACCCCCTGGCAACAAGTTTCGTGAATTTTTCTTATATCCTTGATGCCTTCTGTTTTTAAAATCGGTAATGGGTACAAACAAACGGGATGACAGGAGAATTTTTAATAATAGTTCTACCTTTATTAATAAAATCTTGTCTGATGCGAATTCCTCATGATCGACAATGTGGAGTTTAAATCAGTAAGTTAGCTTTTGACGAGAAACATGATAACTATGTTCTAACTTACAAAATCGTTAGACTTTAATTTTTTTATCTACTAAAAGTGTATCCTGTATTATATTTAAGCGCTGCATCTATGTAAATCTTACCTTTCTTCTAGCCTACGCTTATTTCCCAGTCTCTGGTAGAACGTCTGTCAAATACAGGGCATGCTCGATTGGGAATCAGATTAGTCAAGCTTCTGAGACTTAATCAAAGAGAAGACTGTTCCGTGCGTGGAGGTCGTGTCAAGAGAATCAAGATGGCGTCAAGCAGCTGGCTCATTTATTGGTACAGTATGTCTGGTAATATTTTTAGCAGAATGAAAAATTTATAAATGCATGCCTGTGCTCACCTTAATAGGAAGTTGTTGATGTTGGTGGGTGTAATCTTGTTAAGAGAGATGAAAATTGGATATTGTGCATTGTGTCAAGCCAAATATGGAGAAATGTCAGCATCTATTGGTCTGTTTCTTTGGAAATTCGGAATGCCTATAATCCCATTCGAATAAACATAGCAAACCCTCGTCAAATTGAATGCAAGGAAAAGTCGGAACATAAAATAGTTTTTTATTAAGAAATCACTGACAAATCGAGCGTCCCGGTAGAGTAATGAATCTATTGCATCTGAGGATCTAGTGCGAAGGTATCAGAATAAGGGCCATTGCTAAAATCCATACAAATTTTATATCAGAGAGATGACTTGCAAGTCGAATTCGTTAAGTTCCATAGAGGATATTAAGTTATTTAGTAGATAGACATAAGCCACTAGTGACAATGCAAAATGTTTCCACTTCCACTCGTCTGTGTTATATTTATTATATACATGTATGTTTTTTTTTTAAAGCAAAAACGGTGATTTGCATTGATTTTCTCTATTATGTGCTAATGCGGTTAACAGCTGCAGTACTACATCAATAAAAGAAGTTCCTCGGTTTTACATAATTTTGGCACAGCAATGTTTTACAAATTTAACTTGGACCCCATGTCATGCTTCAAATTGTGTATCTTGTGGAAAAAAATTACGGTATTCGGACATATATATATATATATATATATATATATATATATATATATATATATATATATATATATATATATTATTTTCCTTAACACATTTCATGACCGAAAAGTGTTTGAGAGATTTCAGAGCTGATCATCTTTAAATAACAGATTTTAATGTATGTGAGTTGAAATGTAAGTATTTTTTTATTTTCATTTTTGTATACATTCTAACGTGAATTTTGTGTGGCCTAACATGCTTGCAGTGTAGTTAGTTAGTAAACCCTGTAGTCATTTTCGATTGGCACTTCATTTCAGTTTGCAATGAACACTAATCAACCGTCGATTTAATCCATCTTTTTCAAAATTAAAATTGCTGCTTTAACGAGTTTTATCAAATGTGCCCCGTTCGTCGTGTTATAGGTATATATTACCGTTCGGATGACACATTGCAACAAGTCATGCAAATTCAGCCGCTGACAGTTTCCATGATTCATATGGAATAATAATAATAATAATAATAAAGTAATACTTGAAGTCACCTTTTTGCTGACTGGGGTTCGTTTTTAGACATTTCTTTATCGCACATCGCTGACTGCATAAATGCAGAGGGTTTACGGTTAACAAATTGTATGATCTTTTCATCATGTTCGTGTGTGAGAGAGAAAGAGCAGAAGGAAAAAATGTAAACAGGCATAAAACTGAAAATACGGGTTTGAATAACATACGTAAGGGCGGATATATTTCCTAAATGGGAAAAAGTAGTTCAAAAACTGATATCGAAACTCTGGCGATATCAAGATTCTCTCACTGATCTGTTTCAATATCTCACTATAAAATATATATAATAAAGTTTACAGTCTCTGTGAATATAACGTCATGCGTGAGACATTATTATTGGAAAATTTTATTATCTGTTATATTGTTACCTATGTAAAATAAATACTTTCTCGATTGTAGCTTGCCCGTTTCTTGCTTGTTACCTCACAATTCGCAATCGTCCGCTTCTGTGATGTTATAACCTGTACTGGTATTTTTTGTGTTCTTTGACTGGTACACATTAGCATTCTTTTCTTTGACATGTACAATTTACAACGTAAAGCATACAAAGATCTACTAAATAACTTGAAACGAGTAATTGGTACAGTTGAAACGTTCATGCTTTTTTAGTTTCATGTTGCATTTATGAAAGCAAACATTGTGTTTAAAAAAACAAATTATTTAAATCATTTTGGTCACTTTGAAGGAAAATATATTCCATATAAGATGAAGGTGATTAAATGTAAACTATTTTCAGAGAAAAAATTGCTTAAGACATTTTTAGATCTGCAAACATATTTTTTTCCAAACAAAGAAAACCTATTAATTATGACGGCGACACATTACGAAAATGTTGTGGGGGTGCTTACCAGTTATTATGTATTTTTGAGAAAGTGACGTAGGTAGGGTGAAGTTGTTTGCATTTTAAACATGCACAATGGAGAGAATGTTGGCATACCTATATGCTCCATTAATGTAATGTGGATGATATTTCTTTGGATAGTGTATTTTTGGAAATTGTACATTATAAAAGCACACTGCTAACTAAAATGAATGCTCCCTTGTGCTAAAAAGTGTGTCTGAATTAGTCTAAAGTACACTATCCATAGCAGCTATTAAAATAGGGAAAATGAATTTTGCCAGACTAGACAATGCCAGCTTCTGAAAGCGCATTGAATGAATTACCAAATATATAAAATGTAAAATAAAAACAAGTTATTCGCTCTTTTTTTATACAATTTGCCTCTGAAGTTCAGGAAGTGAAAATGACCAAGTGGAGCTAACACCTTTTTGAAAGGTGCACATCTGGAGTAAGGCCAAGCTGTATACTCTATGACCCATATTACACCCATCAATCATGCACCAAAATAAAGGGAATTATAGGTGCTTTGAATTATACCTAAGATAGACAAGGTCTTTTTTAAATGACCAGTATAACCAGTGAGGAAAGCTGGGGAAATTCTTTTTCTTTAAAATTCTAACCCTTATGCAAAATGCGAAACTGTAGAGCGCCACTTTAATGGTATCCATAAATAGAAAGTTTCGAACAATTTTTAAGTTAATGCGAATTTCTTACGTTGCAGCTTTAAAAGGTGTACTCTTTGTCTCCTGCAAGAAAATGTATAGTTCTTTCTTTCTTGAAGACTTGCAACACAAGCCTTTTTCAGTCTTTTAAATTAATTTGTTTCTTCTTCAGTTTCTGATAAGTTCTTTCATGAAGAAATTGAAGGATAATCAATATTATCCTTTCAATCGACTACTTAGCATAACGTCCGCTACTAATGAGAGTAACCACATCAAATAATTAGCATAGTTATTCAACAAAATTAAAGTTTTTCGTTTCAAGTTTTGCCATATATTAGAAGAGAGTAAATTCGACGATTAAAATTTCGAACGATCCAGACAAAAGGTAGTGAAGTTAGAACGGTTTGAATTTGTACATATTTATTTAGTTTAAAATATTTCAGAATGTATTTCAGTGTGATTTTACTACGGCACATCAGGTGAACTGCTCTTTATAGGGTTAGACTCACTCAAGGGTTGTCATACCGAGAGAATCAAACATCTGAGTGAGCGTGGCTTGATAGTTCATATTCTACTCTGCTTCCAAAGACTTCAAGACAACGGTCGTTGTCAACGGAAAGTTTCTTAAACGCGTAAATTCCACAGTAATTGTCCTTCTAATTTTTTAATGACTACACACAATGAAACCTATATGGGTTTTCTTATTCCATATGTGTTTGATCCACGATTAAGCCTTTTCGAGCTGAACATTAAAACGTCACACCATGCTATGGCAATAAAAAAAAATACACCGAATAGAAATAAGTAATCCAATCTCAAGTAACTAAACACGATATTTATGTTTAATTTAACTTGAGTGCTTAACTTCTGTCAATGGTTGTACGTTCTAAACAACATGAATGCAAAACTATTTTTTCCATGACTGCGTTGCAATCAAAATGTTTACATATCAAGAGTTCAAGGTCAGTCTTGTTTACAGTAAGACTTTTTCAGTTGGAAGTCCTCATATTGTATTACATTATTCGTTCAGTAAATATGTGTGTCAGTAGGGTTTGATAAATAAATATTTAATTTCTGTTCTATATTATCTGTTGGAAGGATCATAGTTTGAAGTTGTATTGTTGACATCATATATAATTCCAGAAGAATTATTTATTTATTCATTATATTCATTGGAATTACTAACGTGATATATGACTCTTGAAATGTTATCAACTAATTCAAAGAAATTCTGGATTCATTATTGTGTTACAGCAGTACGCTCAATGCTGTTGGAATTCATTCAGAACATTCCATATGTTTTTGACATGTGATAGGACACTGAGATTTAATTTACATTACCGTAAGTGTCTTATAAAGTTACACTTTTTATTTTTGAGACATAATTTACTTTGTGATTTTACTTAACACGGGTTTTACTTTTTTTGTTAAATAATTTTAACCGATGCGCCGTAACAACACGTATACCTAAGATTGGATTCCCTATATTAGGAAATTAGAGAGGGTCCATTGTAGGTAACCAGTCCATGCTGTACTGAAATATCTACAGTACTGTACATTTTGACTTCCGTTACGAGTCTATTCTATTAACATAAGTAACAGAAGTGAGTGAAAAGCAGCAAGCTTTGAAAAGATCAACAAATAAATTATTTCCCTAGAAAACAAAGTGAAACTGTTAAAAAGAAATTACGGTATTGCGATTTAAATCCCAAATTAACCCAAGAATTACAGACAAAGGTCCTAATAATCAAAGTTCTGAATAAACTTTAGTGAAAAAAGAAACAAATTAAATCAAAAGCTAAAGGTGTTGATGTGTTTGTGGTATCCTGTATTGTGGTGTTGTACCAACAGCCTTTTGTTGAAGCACAATAATATAATCCCAGGTTTTAATTCACTATAAAAATCATAGGGAATGTTCTGTAATATTATGTTTATGAGACCTCTCTATTTCTAGAGAAAAACCGCTTGAATGAAAGAATTTGAAGAAATAAATTCCAGCTCAAATTAATTACTGAACACAACAATAATACAACTTGATTATTTGATTATTGATTATTATTATTGATTCTGCTAGATCTTAAAGCTCGAATAACAGACTTTCAGAACAAAAAACATCAGTCATATGACAAAGTCAGACGCAAAAGAAAACACCCGGATGAGAATCAAAAGTTTGTTGTTATAGAAGAAATATACTTTTTATTTTCTTTTTAACCATAAGGCACGTGATGCAATACTTCATTACCCACAGCATATAATTAAATATTTTTAAACAAAACTAGCAAACAATGAAAATTAAATGCATATAACATAATAGGAATTGGCCAGTTGTTCAGGTTGAGAAATATTTTCCCCAAACCGACTGCCGTTAATCATAAAACTGGTAGGAACGGTTGGCTCTCTTGGCGCTCAACATTAAGAGGTTAGTGTTAGAACTAGTCGGCCTGGTGTCAGGATAAGGTGACTGGGTGGGACATCATGCAACATGTCTGCGGCATGGTCCCCCGGTGCTAGAGATCACAGTAAGCTGCTGCACTGCAGACATCGTAGCGACGAGACTGAGAAATTGTTAAAGCTACGTAAAAAATCCAAAACACATACTCACACCTAACTTAGGTTCATTGTGCATATGTGAATAATACTTTATTATTTGGTAAGCAGCCTATTATATAGTTAATATTTGTCTATGATTCTTGTTGATATATTAGGATTATTATTATTTGTCGGTAAACAGTTTACTTGGATCTGAATTCAGGACATTAGTATTCCCTTGGGAAAAATATGGACTAACTGCCGTTTCTTGTGTAGCTTGCTAAAATTTAAGTAAACATACCTGTCCTCGATTACGAAAATAATGGAAATTTTTCAGTAAGATGACAGAGTACTTTCAGAAAATGATTTGTACGACATATGTCATGTGGAGAGGAATATATAGTTGTTTACTTCAGAATTATTCATTCCATATATTAACATAAGTTTCAGCAGAATCAATTTAAGTTGTATTGCATTTAATGTTTGAGATTATTTATTTATTGAAAATATTCATTGAAATTAAAAAATGCTGATTGATTTAGGACTAAATCACTATGTTTGGTTAACTGTGAATTCATTCAAGATCATTTTGGATTAAATCATAGTGATCTATCAAGGCTCTTGGCAGATTGGTACATTCAAGACTACTGGCACACCAGTACTTTCAGTATTGAAATTCACTCGGAACACCACTGGAATTCATTCTGGAAAGTCTTTACTTTTGGACTTTCGATAGAGCTTTTAGGACTTTTGATGGAGCTTCTAGGACTATTTGGGATTTAATTCCTAATACTGTGAATTCGTTTTAACTTTTTATTTGTATTCTAGTTGAAATTAACAAACCTTGTTGGATTTATATATTTTCTGTTACATAGTTTAAGACCTTAGAGTTGTAACAGATCGGTAACCTAAACTCTGAGTAATGTTAACAACTACAACATGCACTCGTTTGTTTATAAATCAAACACCCCGTTTTGAAATTCCAATAATACTGAAGGGGCAACCATTAAACAATTGAAGGAGTTCGTATCTGAAAGCCTTTTCTTTTCGTTTATAAAATCGCATCCAAAATATATTTTTAGAATGAATATAGCTATCTACTTGTGAAGTTTGATACATTCATACATTCATACAATTGATACATTGTGAAGTTTGATACATTCATACAATTGATACATTGTGAAGTTTGATACATTAATACATTTGAAACATTGTGAAGTTTGATACATTGTTTAACAAAAGTATTGCCATTGCTATTCAGTATATTAGTCATGGCCAAACCAATATAAAATTACTCCTCAAATACGATCTTTGTTTATTTTATAATCCCTACTGACTGTGAAGATCACGTGGCCGTCTTCTTATTCTTGCATAAGTGCCATCCACAAAGCACTGGATCTAAAATGCCTCATGGTTATCCCAAAAATTACAATGAAGCTAATTGAGGGAAGAGAAATGTATGGGATACCATTTTACTGTAATTGTTAGTATTTTTTAATTTCACCCACCCCCCAACTTGCTATTATTATTAATTAAAAAATCTTTTGATATATATATATATATATATATATATATATATATATATATATATATATATATATATATATATATATATATATATATGCATGTGTGTAAATGTTTTGGAATCAAACAAAGACGATGCAAAACATTTATATAATAGCTGGTAAATTGGGGCTTAAAGATGAGGGAAATAAATGTCAGATTTCATTCGCCTTGAGAGCTTGGTTGTGTAAAATAGGCTTTATCCACCCTCATGATGTTGTAATAGGCGACTAATATATATATATATATATATATATATATATATATATATATATATATTGTGTATGTGGTTACTACAACGATGACAATAACAACCTTTAAAAAAGCACTCCGAAAAAATATCGTAAATATTAGCCATTTATTAATCATAACTGGTGATGACTCGAATGTTGTTCAGGACGCTGAACTTCAAATTTTCATTACTTTATATGAAAGAAATTTTCCGTCCGTAACAGCCGCCAAGGACATAAAAAATTAGATTTACTAATAGATCAGTTACATATACCATAGTTTAATATCCTAATTATAATATATTCATAAATGCGACCCACCATCACCTACACTTACAGCTCTTATTAAACTTATCCGTCTATTAGCATCTGATTTTATAGTTAACAGGATAAAACAAAAATGATCTCACCTTTACGAATAACGATAGTCGAAAAGGTTCTTTGGAAGGAAGATACTAGAATTCTATATGACGAAATACTATACACTCAGGAAATGATAACAACATGTCTTCAAAAGATTTTGAGTCCGATTAATGGGACTCTTTTGAAAACAAAAAGTATTCTGTTATCCTTCAAAATTCAGTATCAATGGTTTGGAATATTTTGTAATGAGTCCAAAATCAATATCATCAATAATGGTTATCTATCCCCTTATCTAATTTTGCGACAGGCTTTCGTCAAGGAGACCATTTTCCCCCTACTTACTTATAATATGTACTGCACTTCGTACAAAGGATCTTCAATAGAAATGGAAAAGTGTATGCATGTTTTCATGTAATGAAATGGAATTTAAAATTAGGTGAACATTGAGATTTTAGATTTTCTATTATCGGATGGTCCGTCACAGCCTCTGGGTTCATAATAAAGACTCATACAGTTTTATTTATCGTCTCAGGCGTACATTATAATACCTAAACTTCATAGTCCATATTGATAGGAAATAAAGAAATTTAAAATGAAAATCACGTGACTAGATCTTATATGTCTTGGTCAACGTCGACCTATAGATTATTAGGAATATATTCCTTTTACTTTTGGAATATATATATATATATATATATATATATATATATATATATATATATATATATATATAGAGAGAGAGAGAGAGAGAGAGAGAGAGAGAGAGAGAGAGAGAGAGAGAGAGAGAGATTAGAAGTCTCCATGTCGAGCTAGCTCACAATAAAAGCATTGCCATTAAACGTTTAACATTTGCTCTAAGTCAAATGATTATTGTGATATAGATCGCCTTATGATAGTTACTTCGTGTACGAAAACACCCCATCAAAGGATTTAGGAAATATATGAAACTAGAGTACCATTTTATAGGCTCGCTGCATTTTTAATAGTCCATTGTGTCGGCACTAGTAGGGTCTGGTGGATTTCATAAATTATTGATGAGCGGTTCCATCCTACTAAACTTATCATTAGTTTGACCTTGGAACAATAGAACTTGAGACTCCATAATCAAAGTTGGCTTTGTACTACCGTAAGTGCAAGACATCAGTAAGATCCGGCGAAGGAATTTAAAACAATTTTTTCCTGAAAATGCAGTTTTCTTTTAGCCAAATGGTAGTAACCTTTGACCTTCAGACACTTAAATTAGAAGGCTAAAATACATTTGGTGCAAGCTCTCTACAGACCTTGATAAAAATAGAGATCTGGAACTAAAGTCATTTCGCAAAACCCATTATTCTACTCACAAACTCAGTAACATTGACTTTTATCATTTTTTATCTCAAAATCATCTGGCTTCTTCCTTATCCAACTTGCCAATCATCCATTAACTTGGGCGAAGATTCATGGCTGATAACTAAAACTGTGGACAGAACCATTGTTCTCCTTTCTAGTAAAATTGATTTTGACCTTTGACTCTTGATCACGAGATAGATGGTCTCCTTATTTACTCATATGAAAGCTATCTAAAAACATTGGTCTGTGTATGTGATGTAAAACTAATGTTATTATGTGGAAACTATTTTGTTCTTCAGTCGCAGTAACTCTAACCCTTGATGTTATAAGCACAAAATCTCCAATATCATAAGTAGAAGCCATTCAGTGAGTTGTATACAGGCATACGATGTACAACTAATGCTGTTGTGCAGATATCGTTTTCTTCTTTCCGTCACAGTGACCTATACATTGATCACTTGATCAACAAAATCGATACAGTTACTTTGATCACTTGATCAACAAAATCGATATAGTTACTTTGATCACTTGATCAACAAAATCGATATAGTTCTTTCTTATGCCAATAACATGTCATCCACAAAATATGATGCTGGCCTATGATGTACACCAGAGGATAATTTGCGCAAAAAACATTTTCCAGGCACAATGTCCTTGATCATTGACTATACAATTCCAAAATCCCGAATATTCGTCCTTATCCCAAATGCAAGCGTTCACAAAGTTTCATAACTATAGATGTGGATAACTGGAGTTATTGAGAAGAAGATAATTGCAATGGCATACAAATTGTTCCTGGGATATAGTCACAATTAGATTAACAAACCTTACTGCTATATATAGGATTATATAATTTCTATGTTATTTTTGTACTTAACTTTGTTGTTGAATTCATCTCCGTTAATATTCATAATTATTATTTAAGTAGAAAACCATGTGTTTTATGCTGCTCAAAGATCACATACTTGCGATGAAGTTTTGAAAACATCGTACTGACTGATTTCCTCTTTCATCCCTACACTGGTGACCGACAATATTCGACGTGGAATAGCTATCGATTTTGCATCAAGCTCGAAACCCTCAGACCCATATAACATCCACAACGCACAATGGAGCGGTACATATTTTCGATTTTATCTTACTTTCTGGGGCTTCGCGCATGACAACACTAAACGAACTTTGTACGTAATTAGGTGACCGAAATTAACTCCCATAGTTGCTCCTCTTTCGACGCTTTTGTTTATGGACGACATTTATTGGGCACATCTGATTAGGGTTATCATATTTGAACTGTCAAGAAAGATGACCATCCGCGGAGTGGCGTATCTGTATCAGTATTTACCAACACGCATATATATATATACGAGTCTATGCTCTTAAGTTTGTCTAGTCTCTTTTGTTTTGTCGATTTGACGATAAGCCTCTGGTAGTAATAGATGACTTTTGAAGATGACTTTCTTAACCAGATCATAATTAGCACTTTGTTTTACTGGTAGTGAAGTGTAGATGTCACGAGCTTTGAAAAATGTACTCTTTGTAATAATAGATTCCAATGCTTCTTTGGCCATTTCAAATTTTCATTAATGTTTTCAAAATCAGGAAAATATGTATTTACTTATTTCTCTTTAAAAGGGGACACTAATATTTTTAGTAACATCAAGAATTTGTGTTTAAAGTGGGGTAAGCTTTTCATTTGCCAGCTCTAATTCTTTTATTCTGAATTAAAAATCCCTGTCGTCCTTTACTCTTTCTCTCTGCACTTGTTTTTCCCTCTCCTCATTTTCTTTTTGCATTTGCAATAAACTATCTTCTCTTCCTCTCTCTCCCTTTCTTCTTTCTGCAATTGCTGTTCTGTTTCCTCTTTCTGTAACTGCAGTCGTCTCTCAATCCTATTTCTCGAATTGTGTTTGTTTCTCTTCTTTCTCTTTATGTCGATGAAATTTTAAAAACTTGTTGGCTTCACTATAGATTTTCAGCATGTGAAATAATAGTAGTGAATGGGGGCACCCTACGTACAATGGGAATTAGCATTACAGAACCCCTTGGGACAATCTACGTACAATGGAAATTTAACATGGCGAAAAATCGTGGGTCAATCTACGTACAAGGGGAATTTAACATGGGAATAAATCGTGGGACAATCTACGTACAAGGGGAATTTAACATGGGGAATAGAGTTTGGGCTTGTTTAGGGACAAAGGGAATGGAACATGGGATTTTTTTTTGTTTTAAAAAAATTTTTTAAAAAAAGGGGTAGGCAATTCAAAGGCTATCTCTTTTCGAGATATATGGCTGGCCCTGAAAAGGGCCTTTGGTTTATGTTAATATGCCCTTAACATAAAGGGCATTTGCGACATCTTCTTTTCCTCAAACTTCGTCTTACAGCAGGGCCATACATCAGAGTCCTCTTGAGGCAACCTTGTCTCTCTATATAGACTCTTCTTATCCACAGGCTGCTGTTGGTCCTGTAGACAACGGTCCACTTGGATCGGACATACATGAGCATGTCCGTCCTGAACATCATTGTTGACACAAGGGTTGAAGATTCAACGTCGGTCCACATGTTGAGGCTCCGAGAATAGGTGAATCAATGCAGTGAACTGCGCTTATTTATAGGGACAGAAAGGATTGAAACGGATTGAGTTCATTCACCAATCCGAACACGCGTTACAGAATTCAGTCATCCCGCATCCAATCCGAAGAGAGCAGTCTGTGACGTCACGTAGTCAATATAGATTCGCTAGCGCTTGTGTGCAGTCAATCTATGCGACAGTGATTCAACATGACGGAAACTCAGAAAACGATCCAGTGGGGTGCACCAGCAGGGGAGACTGCCCAAGGGAACCCGGACTTACTTTCAGAAGAGGTGAATTGGGATTTTGTGGATTTTCTCTCCTCGCAAGAATTTGTTCCGGAACCTTCGTTACCTTCTTCATTACCGCAAGTGGAGAATTTTAGACAGAGACAGAAAGAAGAATTGGAGAAATTTATACAACGACAAAAGGAAGCGGAACAGGCTTTTCTCCTACAGCAACAGCAACAAGAAGAAGAGGTAAGAAAAAAACAACAGCAAGAAGAAGTAGCAGCAAAGAAACAAGAGGGTGAAAATCAAACGGTCACGGTACTGTTGGACATTTTAGTGGAGTTAAGAAGTCTGAAACAAATGTATCAGACTTCTTTATCACGACCGAAGAGAATACGACCTTCCCGAGCCAAACACGTCAACCCTGTGACTAAGCCTACCGTACCACCCTTAGTGATTTCAACCCAATCATCATCAACATTACGCAGTCCAGAAGTAGGCCTTGGCCGTGGCAAAGGCTTAAGGCAGTTAAAATTGATTGCTTAAACTCACCCTCTACACCATGAAGAAAAAAGGCCCTTTTCAGGACCCCTCGCAAAGCTCTGACGAAACGTTCCATCTGGTTAGTCTCTTCCATCGTTGTGCTCGGCTTGAGAGTGAAATGAATAGTGAAAGGACAAGACACACACCCTTTTATATACGCTGGTCTGCTATGACTATAAAGTAGTTTATGGTGTTTGAACTTGAGTCATTTGACTTTTTGCTTTCAAGATGAAACGATCCCATTCATTCGAGAAGAAAGAAGAAGAAAGTAAGAGGCAGAAACGTGATCTATCGCCTCGTACCAGGGCTGAAATCTTGGCACAAATTCATGCCAGTGATTTTGAAGAGGACATGAGTGAACCAGAATCCGAACCCTCTAAACCAAGTTCACCACCCTTTGTCAACCCTGAAAAGTACTATTCCATTCGAGAGACGGAAAAGCGCGCCTCTAGAAAATTTAGAACCACGGCTTACAAATACACGGTGAAGTTTAAAGATTTCAAGACTGAAGTGCCGTTAGAGAAAGCAGAAGTGTTCATCAATGAGGTGTGGGATTCTTTGCTCACTGCACTCAAGCGACAATGTCAACCCAAAGAAGACGATCGCTTGAGACTTTCCATACAACACGACGGTTTGAAATCCCCCGTTTGGATCGAGTTTAGCACCCCTGCAGAATTGACTGCTTCCAAAGTCATGGACAAGATTCAACACGTACAACAATCTAATGATCAGTTTGACATCACCGATGGTAAAGCCACACTGGACATGACCCACGTCTCTCCTCCTCAAGGGACAGGACGCAAAAAGATGTTATTGGTGGACGACCTTCGCAACACCAAAACGAGTCTCGTCCGAATTAACAACCCTCATGACCAGATGTGTTTAGCCCGTTCCATCGTGGTGGGACGAACCTATGCCAACAAGAACGACACGGTAGAATGGAAAAGAACCTGGAACACTATTCAACGTTCCGACCGAGCCAAACAACGAAACGAAGCAGAACTCCTGTTACAACAAGTCGGACTGCCCAAAGACACACCCTGTGGCATTCCCGAGATGCAAAAATTGCAAGATGTCCTAGCTCCAGGATACACCTTGAAAGTGCACCCTCAAGAAATGCGCGGGCCTCTATTGTTTCGAGGCCAAGATTTTAAGGACGGCAAATACATTCACCTTTATCATCACGATGACCATTTCGATACCATTACCAGTATCACTGGATTCCTGGGATATGCTTATTATTGTGAGAAATGTGACTATGGTTATAATAATCGAGAGCAACACAAACATTGTGGATGGAAATGCTCATGATGTTTGGCCTCTCCACCCTGTCTGAGCGAAGAACCAGTGCCTTGTTCCACTTGTCTGCGCACGTTTGTCAGCCCTACCTGTTACCAACAACATTTGAAGACGCAAGGTTCACAGAAGAAATGCGCTTGTCAACTGCTGAGATTGTGCCCCGCGTGTGGACAAGGCATACGTACCAATAGTGTCAAGGCACACGTATGTTCAGGAAAGAAAAAATGTCACATTTGTCACCACATCGTGGACTTGGAACACGAATGTTACGTGCAAAAATACCAACCCCCACCAGAGAAAGAGGACGGTCACAAGAAGAAAGGCAATTTGATCTTTTTCGATTTCGAATGCATGCAAGAGACCGGCATTCACATTCCTAATTTTTGCGTGGCTCATCGAGCGTGCGAGAAGTGCATTCAAGAACCTATCTTCAGTCATTGCCCTCACTGCAGCAAGATTCCTGGAGGGCGTGAAAAAATCTTTCGGGGACCGAACACGTTAGCCGATTTTGCCCAATGGGTCTTAGACCCCGTCGACAAGACGTGGAGCCAAGAGGACATCGAACGTTACGGAGATTGTCATCGTCATGCCACGGTGATGGCTCACAATTTCTCCGGATACGATGGACAGTTTCTTCTCAGATACTATACGGAACATGGCACCGAACGTCCTAAAGTGACTTTGAACGGAGCCAAAATCATTTTCATGCAAGTGGGACAAGTGCAGTTTAAAGATTCGATGAGTTACTTGGCCATGCCTTTGAGTCGAATGCCTAAAACGTTTGGAATGACAGAAATGGCTAAAGGGTACTTTCCACACTTTTTCAATACGGAAGCCAATCAACATGCCGTTCTACCCCATTTGCCCGAGGCTCACTATTACGACCCCGACAACATGCGTACCGAACAACGAGAAGCTTTCTACGCTTGGTACCAGATTCACGCCTCGGACCCTTTCGACTTTCAGGAAGAAATGCTAAAGTATTGTCGTTCCGACGTGGACATTTTACGGCGTTGCTGTGGAAAATTTCGAGAACTGTTCATGGAACACGGAGGGGTCGATCCTTTGAAAGAAGCTTGCACCATTGCCAAAGCGTGTTCCTTAGTGTATCGACAACGATTCATGCCTGAAAAGACCGTGGCTGTCATCAGTCCTCAAACGACCCACTTTGTCAAACGTCAATACTCGGTCAAAGCCCTACGTTGGTTACATTACTTGTGCGACAAGGAAGACAAGTGGATTCAGCATGCCCGCAACGGAGGGGGCGAAAAGACCATCGGAACGTATTCGGTCGATGGCTGGGACTTAGAAAACCCCAAGATCGTGTACGAGTTTAACGGTTGCTTATTTCACGGATGTCCCGTCTGTTACCCTGATCGTAGCACTAAAAATCAGTTTTTACAACGAACCATGGAAGACTTGTACCAGGACACTTGTCAGCGACGCCTAAAGTTAGAACAGGAAGGATACCAAGTGGTGGAAATGTGGGAACACGAGTACGATCACCGTATGAAAACCGATCCCGAGTTTAAACGCCTCGTGGAAAGTTACCAGTTCATGGACCCGCTGAACACGAGGGATAGTTTGTACGGAGGAAGGACCAATGCCACCTGTTTGCTGTACCAAGCCGACGAAGAGAAAGGAGAAGAAATCAAATACTTGGACGTGTGTTCGCTATATCCCTACGTGTGCAAATATTGTCGCTTTCCTGTAGGGCACCCGCAATTGCTGACGGAACACATCGACCTGAAAAACATTCGACAATACGAAGGCTTGATCAAGTGTAAAGTTTTGCCTCCCACGAACCTATACCATCCCGTCTTACCTCACCATTGTCAAGGCAAACTGATGTTTCCCTTGTGCCGTACTTGTGCCGAAACGTGCAACCAAGACCAGCCTTGTCAGCACAGCCAGGAAGAACGGGCCTTGACGGGAACCTGGGTCAGCGTAGAATTGTTCAAAGCTCTGGACATGGGATACCAACTGTTAGAAGTGTACGAAATTTGCCACTTTCCCAAGACACAACAATACCGCAAGGGTGATCCCAGTCAGAAAGGCATTTTCGCAGACTACGTGGATGCCTTTTTGAAACTGAAGCAAGAAGCCAGCGGCTATCCTTCCTGGTGTCACACTCCCGAAGACCAAATACAATTCAAAGAGAAATACTACGAACAAGAAGGCATCCCTTTAGACCACATCGAGAAAAACGAAGGCAGGCGATCGTTTGCCAAAGTGATGTTAAATTGCTTGTGGGGTAAAATGGCACAACGACCGTGTTTACCCAAGACGGAATATTTGACAGAACCTTCCCGCTACTTCCAGATGATTCACGACAAAACCAAATACATGAAACACGTGGACGTCGTTCGAGAGAATTTGATCTTGGTCAATTACGAAGAAGATCTGGACTTTGTACAAGACGACCCTTTTGGAAATGTCATCATTGCGGCTTACGTGACAGCCCATGCTCGCTTAAAATTGTACGAAGCTTTAGAACTGTTAGAAGAACGCGTCCTGTACTTTGACACGGACAGTTGCATTTACATCCATCACCCGATTCAACATCACCCTAACATCGAAGGAGACCGTTTAGGAGCCTGGACAGACGAGCATCCCGACGACAAGATTCTAAGTTTTGTCAGTGGCGGTCCCAAAAATTACGGCTACGAATACCGGGACAAACAAGGAGAAGTGCACACGACGTGCAAAGTGAAAGGACTGACTCTGAATTATTGTACCAGTCGAGTGGTCAACTTTGGGGTATTGAAAGAAGCCTTGCAATCGGGAGAGGATGGAAACTTTAAAGTGACCACCTATCAACCGAAAAAGATTGTACGTTTACCCACTCACCACATCGTCAGTCGACCCTTGGAAAAAGTCTATCAAATTGTATACCAGAAGCGAGTTCGACTTCCCAATCATTTCACCTTACCTTACGGTCACGTCGGTATTGGTCTGTATATAAAAAAGGAACCCTAGGCAAGATCGATAGTTCATTGTGACTACCAAGACCGAGCGAACAAGATGAATACTTTGAAAAAGACATCGTTCCAGTTTGGGGATTGTAAAAAAGTTGTATCTTCCTCTAGTGTGACTAATATTGGATGGATAAGACCCAGGCATTGCGACGGAAAATGTCCGGAAGGAAACTGCGATTGTCCATGTGGTTACCATTGTAATTGCGTAACGGAGTTTGCAGACGAGTGCGATTGTGAGCCTTGCGATGGGACCGATGCTGTACGTTGTGACCTGAGCGATGCCGTAAAGCATCATGGGAACTTTGTTCTCACTGCCCCTGTCATGGAAAGTGATGCTGTGCGTGTCAAACCTGAGGGATGCGAAAGCGATGCCGCTCGTCCTCTTAGACATTTTACCGGGTTTAAAGGGGAATGTCGACCTTCACGTTTACCTCCCTACGGATGTCATCCAGCCCTGAGCAAACTCCTGTTCCTGTCACCCAACCCCCATCGAAACGAACCTGTGAAAGACAAATATTCTTTCCCTGTGCGTTTGTCGGAATACTGCGACTTTGAAAATCGTCTTCAATCGTTCAAAGGAAAATGGCCAAAGTATCTGGGAGGACCGACCCCTGAAGAATTAGC
This sequence comes from Sinohyriopsis cumingii, assembly GCA_028554795.2. Lineage (NCBI taxonomy): Eukaryota > Metazoa > Mollusca > Bivalvia > Unionida > Unionidae > Sinohyriopsis > Sinohyriopsis cumingii. The sequence continues at coordinate 2,403,612 of JAPYKE020000094.1, read as the reverse complement.
CAGAGCCGGATTTTTCTACTTGGGCGAAGGAGATAAAGTCAAGTGCTTCAGTTGCGGTGTGTCACTTCACCACTGGGAACCGCAAGATTCGGCCTACATTGAACATGCTCGATGGTCACCGAATTGTCATTACTTACCTTTAGTGGGACCGAGACATTGAAGTAACTTCTTACCATAATAATCTGTCCATGGATACTTTACAAGAGAACATTCGTGCTTTGCCTGTGGAGTTGAGAGAAAGGATTTACCGAGAGCTGGTCAAAATACAAGTGAAACGTAAAGAACAATTGCATCCGTTACGTCACCAGATCTTTAACCACTGGTACCTTCAGGCTATACAAGGACTGATTGAGTTGAAAGTGTTCCATTGGACAGACATTGATCAACGATCTCCTGGTTATAAAAAGGAATGGTTTGGTATGGACGATTCTATCTACTACATTGTAAACGTACTGCATCGAATTCCAGAGGAAGAGTTAACGAATTACCAACATCTTGAACACAATGTCAACTTGGTGAAAGAGGAAACTTCTGAACGAATTGTAATGTGTAGATTAGTGACTCAACGATTTAAATTCGATACTGAAGTAAAACCATGTTTGTGCAAACAGTACATTTCTTGTGTCAGACCAAAGAGGATTTAGTATAACCTATTCATGGATACTTTACAAGAGAACATTCGTGCTTTGCCTGTGGAGTTGAGAGAAAGGATTTACCGAGAGCTGGTCAAAATACAAGTGAAACGTAAAGAACAATTGCATCCGTTACGTCACCAGATCTTTAACCACTGGTACCTGAATGGTATAAGAGAACTGATTCGTCAGAAATTCTTTCAATGGTCAGACCTTGTTCAAAACTTTGAGGTCGCTAATGATCGACATGTTCATAATTATGGTTACTTCGAGATTCACCTACAGCAATACATTGAGGAAGACAAGGTAAAGGATTACCAACATTTGTTACGTGAAATCTACTTAGCGGAAGAGGAAACTTCTAAACGAACTCTGACGTTTCGGTTACAGTATGCAAGTTTTAGATTCCCTACTGGAGAACGAAGATCTCTGGCTAGAAAGTACGTGTATTGCATCCAAAAAAAAGAGAATATAAAAACAGGCTGCCATGCCACGGTTTATGTCACATGTCATCCAACAGATTCCGTGGAAGGAACTCAATGACCATATTCAAACCGTGGATCATTACCATCAATTATTACAAGAACTGTATCCATTCAATTTGGGACGACAAGTGGTGTGTGTCTTAGTGACTTGTTTTCTGGGATTTCGTTTACCAGCCGATTCTTTGTGGACTCTTTACGATCAGTACTTACCACCTCCATGGCCTTAAATGGTCACGAAAAACTCCTTTTGCTCAAAGCCTTGCGTTTTCATCTGGATACTTCTCGACCTCAACAGGAAAAAAAGATTCGTCAACTTTTAGCTACCCAAGACGTGTATGACGATGTGTGTGTAGCTTGTGACTTACACCCCCATTGGACAGATGTTCGTGATTGGAAAAAGGGGGGTTTTGAGGCTTGGGCCCAAGAAGTGGTCCAGTATGCACGAGAGTTGTTCAAGGAAAAAAGTTACTTTTCAACCTGTGTTAGTGACGGTGCCAGAAGAACCCGTCACCGAGAACAACCACTCGCTTCAGGACAGGACCGTCATGGACAGGCCTGAAAGGTCATTCCGGGAGGACGCTTGTGTGACAATACCTCATGTAGAGACTGTAAGAACATTACACACTGTCCCTAGGACATCTTCGTTACCCAAAACATGTTGTACAGACACTTGTTTATATTCCACTTTGATTGTTTTGATGTGTTTTTTATTCCTGTACATCACTATTTGGGTTGTATGTATTTTTGTCTTTCGTGTTCATATTTGAAACATTCAATAAACGTGTTCTGAAAAAAGTATATAAACTCTTGTCTTGTTTGTTTTTCGTGTCACAAGTGACATTTCTCACACCATGGCTACCTCTGCTGTCTCTGCTCCCTCTTCCTCTACTGTCAAAGTCATCGACGAACACTTAGATCGTGCCAGTTGGGAGGCTTTGTATCTTCGCCATCCCTTTAACATGTTCATTGCTGGACCTAGCGGTTCAGGCAAAACCGAATTCGTCAAACGTTTGATCGAACATAAACATCATTTGATCGATCGACCCCCTCAACGGATCGTGTGGTGTTACAAAGAGTGGCAATCGGCGTACAGCCTCTTGCGAGAAAGTCAAGGCGATTCCATCGTGTTTGTGGAAGGCATTCCTAAAGAAGACGATGGCATCGTCTCTGACTCCCGTCTAACCCATTTGGTCATTTTCGACGACATGTTAGGAGAAGACGAAGAAGAAATTAAATTGTGGTTTACGCGCAAAGGGCATCACCGTAATGCCAGTGTCGTTTACATCACCCAAAATTTGTTTCAACAAAGTAAAGCCCATCGCACCATCAGTCTCAATGCGCATTACGTGGTCTTGTTTAAAAGCCCTCGAGATAAATCGTAAGTGTAAGTCTTAGCCAAACAGTTAGGAACGCCTTGGCTGACTCAGGCGTACGACGATGCCACTCAAACGCCACACGCCTATTTACTCGTCGATTTGAAACCTACGACTCCCGAGGATTTGCGATTTCGTACCCACTTGTTTCACCACTGGTGCCAAGACGGAGGGCCTGTCCTGTACACGTCTCCGTCCTCGACTTCATTTCACTCCCCATGAAAAAATCTATAAAAACCTCAGACCCTTTTCGTCTGTCTCACACAGTGTGAACATGACGTCCCTTCAGTCGCATCTTCCCGTCAAATTGATTCGTGCCTTATATGGCATCAGTCGAGAAAAAGATCCACAAACACGAGCCCGTGTCTTAGAAGCTAGTCTCAAAGAAGTCTTACGATGGTTCACGGTGACGGCACGTCAATTACTCCAAGGAATCATTCAGATTCCTCATCAAACCCAACGCTTTTTCGATCGAAACAAAGTCGCTTTGGTCCAACTGGCCGATCCCCGCATCGACACTCAAACCAAAAGACAAATCATTTTGAAACCTGGAGGGAGCGGTACTCTAGGAGGGGTCATCATTCGCTCACTCTTAAGATGGGATCCTAATGCCCCCAAAGTTATCCCCAAGACAAAAGTCCAACGAAGCCCCAAGAAGAAAAAGAAAAAGACCAAGTCCCCAAGAAGAATAACTTCTCCAGTGGCAGGACCCTCCTCTTACCAGACACCACCACCCCGGAAAAAGAAAAGAAGCCCCCAGAAAAAGAAACAGAGAAAAAGTCCTCAGAAAAAGAAAAGTCCACAGAAGAAAACTAGTCGCAAGAGAGGCACTTCGGCCAGGACGCAACCTTACACTCGCAAACCACGACCTGCCACGGCAGTGACTGCGTCTCCGGCATCCTCACGTTCATCCACTTCTCCGTTGATGACACCCAGAACTGAAGAGTACTTGGAGACGTTGATCACACCAAGAACATCTCCGTTGATGACCCCCAAAAGAACTTCCCCAGTGGCAGGACCCTCCAATTTAGCGGTAGTGGCTGCTGCTCACAAAGTACCTTCTCCCAAAATCAAAGTCCAAGAAAGATCGGGCATGTTACAAAGTTTACTGGATTTGTCCAAGCAAGAACTGGCTCGATTTAGTCCGTTACGTACCCCTGCACGACGTGTCATGCCTGTCCTCAAACTGATAAAACATAAAGACAATCAGTGGCGACGCGTTCCAGTATAAAAAGACCTGTGACCAAGTCGGGGGTATCAGTGAACTTGTAAAAAGATGTCACCTCCAAGAAGCCACAAAAGAAAGAGACAAAGGCAGACGCGTCATCCGACAAAGCGCTTAGCCAAGCATCGACGTTACCCTAAAAAAAGACACAGTCGTTCCAAGAAAAAGAGGCGTCAACAAAGGGGAGGATTCCTTGGCGATTTTAGGAAAAACATTGTCACCTTTATGACAAAGCGATAGTCCCAGAAAAAAAGATAAAAGGGTGTGTGTTAAGTCATCGACGTTAGTGTCTGTTCGGTGAATGTCCCGGAACCCACAAGCAAAGATGTCACCCTCCAGAAAACCCCAAGGAAAGAAAAGAAAAGGACTACCACCACGTTTAGCCAAACATGGGGACATGTTATCTGTCCTGTCCAAAGCTTCTCCACCCCTACGAAAAAAACTCATTCAAACGGCCTCCAAAGAGGTCATCGATACCGTGTGCGAATGTTGTTTGAACGTTTTGAAAGGCACGATCCCTTTGTCCAAACACCAGAAACAATGCTTAGGCAAACATCGTCACGTTCTTCGGAAAATGGTTCAAAAGAAAATTCCCATTCGTCAAAAAAAGAAGATGTTGGTCCAACGTGGAGGCATTTTACCTCTCTTGTTAGGCCCCATACTGAAAGGAGTCTTGGGAACCATGTTGGGAGGACTGATGGGAGCAAGATAAAAAGGCCTTCGGAAGTCCCAAGATCTCAGAATCGACCGCTGACAACCCCATGGAAGGACGAAAACTAGCTTTAGTGCCTTACAAACGATGGATGGAATACCATCGGTGGCAAGAACAACGCACCCCGCATTTACCTCCCAATCCCAATTTGAGCGAGATGTCCCAGTTACAACACGAATTGCAGTCCTTGATGGATCGCCAAGATTTGTCCGAAACAGAAAAATCGCAAAAGTACGGTCAACTCTTGCAACGACTGCAACTCTTTCACCAGAAAGCTTTAGACGAAACAGCTCTACCCACTTTGAAAGATTTTAAGACCTTGATGAAAAGTCCAGCACCATCACCAGTACCAGTACCAGTACCAGTACCAGTACCACCAGTACCCGTGACCAAGACAGAAAAAGGAAAAGAAGAAGAAGAAGGGTTTCAAACTCCACCAGAAAAAGTACGCAAGTTAACAACACCACCTACCTCCAGAATTGGATGGATTAAAAAGATGATGGCCACCCCTTCTTCCTCACAAGAGAAAAAGAAAGTGAAGACAGAAGTGAAGACAGAAGTGAAACAAGAACCGATATCCCCCGCTCAGACATCCTCCTCCTCCTCCTCTTCAACACCTATTGCTGGCCGCACACGCAAAGCATTGCAATCCAAGAAAGTACCACAAGAGAAAAAGAGTAGCCTCTTCCAAGAGTGGGTGCCTTATTAAGACACCAATCAACACAAAAAAAATGGAAAAAGTCTTAGCTAGCATTTACTACGATCCCTCGCATCCTGCAGGTTACGCAGGAGTTCAAAAATTGTATCGTGCTGCCAAAACGCGACTGAAAAGTCTCCGTTTACCTCAAGTGCAACGATGGTTACAAGAACAAGCTACCTACACTTTACACAAACCCATTCGACGCAAGTTTGCCAGAAGTCGCACCCGAGTGGAAGGCATCGATCATCAATGGCAAGCCGATTTAGCCGATGTCTCTCATTTGGCCAGCTACAATCGTGGCTACAAATATTTGTTTTGTGTCATCGACGTCTTTTCCAAATTTGCCTGGGTCGTGCCCTTGACTTCCAAATCCAGCAGCGAGTTAGTGCGAGCCCTGCAACGGGTGTTGAAACAAAGCGGTCGTCACCCTCTTCGATGGCAAACGGACAAAGGCACCGAATTTCTGAACCAAGCTTTCCAAAAAGAATTAAAGAAACGTGACATTCATTTTTTTACCACCGAGAATCCCGAAACCAAAGCCAGCATCGTGGAACGTTTTCAACGCACTTTGAAAGAACGCATGTGGAAATATTTTACGCATCACCACACTCTGAAGTACATCGACATCTTACCGCACCTGGTGCAAGCGTACAACCAATCTTACCATCGAAGCATCGGACGTGCCCCGCAAGACGTGACTCCCGACAACGAAGTGCTGGTGTTTGAGCGTCTGTTCGGTACGTCCCCGACGAGAGCTGTCGTCCCCAAGAAAAGTGGAGAGTTGACCGTAGGAGATTGGGTGCGCATTGGCAAAACCAAACGCACTTTCGACAAAGGTTACTTACCTAACTGGACGACCGAACTGTTTCGCGTCACTGGACGAGTGCATGGTCGTCATCCTGCCGTCTATAAATTGGAAGACATGAACGGAGAAGTACTCAAAGGAACGTTTTATTTGCCCGAGTTACAACGTGTCACCAAAAAAGAAGACGACGTGTACGACATCGAAAGCATTCTCGAACGCAGAACCCGTAAAGTGGGCAAACGACGTGTCAAAGAAGTCAAAGTACGTTGGAAAGGATATCCACCCAGTTTCGATTCTTGGATCGACGCTTCGCAAGTCATCGACTATAAAAAGAAGAAGTGACAATCATGCCCTTTCACACAGCAGCAGACGCAGCTACGTCGACCACTCCTTCTTCCCCTAGTTCTTCTGTGCAAGATTTACAAAAACAACCCTTGTGGGTGTGGTGTGGAGAACGTGTGCCTAAAACGCAAATCGTCTTTTTCTGCCAAATCTTCGTGGTGTATTGTGTCATCGGGGCAGCCATCGCCAATTTGAGTTTGCAACAAGGAGACAAACAATTGTGGACCATTTTATTGAGCAGTTGCATCGGTTACCTGCTTCCCAATCCCTCCCTGAAATTCTCCTCGAACGGGAACGTTGTGTCCAGTGCCAGTGCCAGTCACCACTCCAACAACCACAACCAGAACCCCATTTTTGGCGGAGACACGCCTCTGACATCCACTAACCCCTCGGACAGCCACAGAACTCTAGAATTATGAGTCACCAAACCAATTTTACTTAACTTTACCCAGTGACAGTTCCATGGAGGTGTTTCCCAACAACACGTTGTGCTGTTACACAGCCAAATTACCTCAAGCCATCCCCTTAGATCACGAAGCCCATTGGGAAGTGGCTTTAGTGGAAATGATTCACCCAACCCAAGTCCACAATGTCATTGCCCAGCAAAATACTTTTAAGGTGGAAGTTCATGACAAACAATTGCAAGAGGAGTTGGATAAGACTAGTAGCACACATATCAGTAAAACCTATGATGACAAGACTAAAACGTACACCTACCACTTGTTCATTCACCCAGGCTATTATTTCAGTGGTCATCATTTGGTCAGCGCCATAGCCTCCAGGTTTAATGGCGTGTTTGGGAAAGCTTTTGAGATTGTCAAGAACAAAAGTGTCACCATGGAGTACCACAAAGTAGATCGTCGCTTCTTGATGAAATTTGAGCGAAGTAAAATCGTGTCCATTGAATTTTGTCCTGAATTGTTTGACATGTTGGGCGGTAACATGGAGATGAGGAAGAAATTAAAAGAAGAAAAAAACGAATTACCAATCATTTACGACAACGTGACTTTTGGCCAGTATTTTAATACCCCGGTAGAACTGAACCAAGGACTGAATTTGATCTTTGTGTACTCCGATGTAGTGGAATACAACGTGGTGGGACACACCTCCGTACCGTTACTGCGTGTCATTCCTTTCAAAGTGGATTCTGCCACAATCGCTGACGAGGAAGGTGGAAACACTTACCACGTCCACCGCGAATTTGTCCATCCTCACTATTTGCCGGTCAGTAAGTCGTATTTGGACACGGTCAACATTACTATAAAAGGAGATCTGGGACAAAATATTCCATTCACCAAAGGAAAAGTCACGGTGAAACTCCATTTTCGAAAACGGTTCTCTCACGACTCGTAAGTAAGTAAGTCATGTATCCAGTGTACCAAGGGGTGGCTCGACAGCGAGGACACGGTTTAGGAGACATGTTAAAATCGGCCTTTCGTTCGGTGGCCCCGGTGTTGAAACCGATGGTGACACGAGGATTGCACGCCTTGAAAGATGCGGCACTGACACAAGGCAAAGAATTTCTCCAAAATGTCATCATCGACAAACAAAACCCTAAAGAAACCTTCATGAGGGCAGGCAAAAATGTCTTGCTGCAAACGGGCAAAGACATTTTAGGCCGACGAGACACACCTATAAATGCCCTGCACGCTACCGAGTCAGGCATTCAGCAAGGACAAGGCAGAAAGAGACGACGAAGAAAACACCCTTTCACCAGACTTCAAGCGAGAAAGGCCAAGAAAAGAAGAACCGTTCGAGACTTAGACGTTTTCGATTATTGAGACACAGCAACAACAAAAAATGATGCACCGAGAGTCTTGCGCCTGTTCCAAGACGGAACTGGATCTGTTTGCCATGCCCCCCACCATGATGACCATGCAAGAATCCCAGTGGGTGGAATTTAACCCCGTCTCCTCATTGACCGATTCCGCTCCCATCGAGTTTGACATCAAGGGACAGCCCGAAGATTACATCGATTTGAATAGCAGTTACTTGTACTTGAAAGTCAAAGTTCTAGATAAGGATAATGGTGAAGTAGCAGACACTGAGAATATAGCTCCCGTCAACAATTTCATGCATTCCTTGTTTAGTGGAGTGGACTTGTACTTGAATAACAAACTGGTCAGCAGCAGCATGGATACTTACCCTTACCGTGCCTACCTGGAAAATCTCTTGACGTACGGAACAGATGCCAAGACAAGTCATCTCAATGCCTGTGTGCTGTGGGTAGATGACGAAGCCGGCAAGTTTGACACAACTGACAATGACGGCTTTGAGGCAAGACGAAGCAAAATCCTAAAAGAAAAGAGTTTAGAACTGATGGATCGTTTGCATTTGGACATGTGGTTGCAAGAGAAATATTTGCTGAACGGGGTGGATGTCCGCTTGAGACTGAATCGCAGCAGTACCGCTTTCCATTTGTTGGCTGATGAAACTGCTACTAAGACTGGCAATCCTAAAAGCAAAATCGAGGAGGCCAAACTCTACGTACGACGCGTGGAAGTGTTACCCAAAGTGGGTAACGACATCAGTCAAACGTTGAGCAGAACGACCGCCAAGTATCCCATACGACGTGTGGAAGTGAAAACGTTCACCATTCCCAAGGGACAGCATTCCATGATCCAAGATCATCTGTTCCAAGGACAGTTACCCAAACGTTTGATTGTTGGTATGGTCTCGAATTCAGCCTTCAACGGAGCCTTCGCTCAAAATCCTTTCAACTTTCAACACTTCGACGTGAAGAAAATCGAAGTCAGTCGTGATGGCAAGACCTTGTGTACCCGACCTTTCCAACCTGACTTTACCAACAAAAATTACTTGAGATCGTACTTGTCCCTGTACGAAGCCACCGGTCAGTTAGGAACCAACACCAGTCACGGCATTGAGTACGACGAATATGACGGAGGCTATGCTTTGTGGGCTTTCGATTTCACTCCAGACCAAGGCAGCGACGAGGGACATTTCCACCCTATAAAATCTGGCCAGATTCGTGTGGAACTTCAGTTTGCAAAAGAACTACCAGCAACAGTGAACGTCATCCTGTATGCAGAATTCGATAATACCATAGAAATCAACAGTTTGAGAGAAGTCATTCTAGATTACTAGAAACCATGGAAGACTGTTATCCCTCTTTACCTAGTGGAGAAACTTTGGACATGGAATGTAAGGAAACCGTGGAAAAAGAAGAAGTGATCATGATGAAATCGAGATGGCCAGAACAAGAAGCCCATTTAGTCTCCTGTTTTGCCAAACACTTGGTCGACAAAATGACGGAATTGATCAAGAAAAATTGTTATGGATGTCAAAACGATCATCCCAGTCAAATTCAACACGATAAATGCCTGATGTTAAGTCAAGAAGAAAAATTGGACGAGTATCTGGACGAAGCTTGGAGTCTCACCTCGAACAAAGACGTGTTGCACCAGTGGTATAAAGACTTGCGTGAACATTCTTGTCCACCATTAACCACTCAAGAGATCCATCGCATCGAAACTCTCCTGAATCAGAGTGAGGAAACAGAACGAATAACCGTTTATTCGTCAGACATTTTCAAGCAAAAAGTCAGGATCGAATTGACAACTTATTATTACCTGTGAAGAAGAAAAAAAGCACACACAAAACATGGATACCTGGGAACTTTATTACCTTTTGAACCACAGTTCGTATACGGCTTCTTGGAATCCTGTCGTCTGTGCTAAAGATGAACTCCCTCATCGCAAACCTAAAGACCATCAAGCTTACGTGATCAACACGGACGACAGTCATCTCCCAGGAACCCACTGGGTAGCCGTCTACTTTCCTCAAAAAGGATGTGTGGAATATTTCGATTCGTACGGATTGCCCCCTTTGGAAGACGATATCATCGACTTTATGAGAAGAAATGCTCAAACCACCCGATTCAATAACGTGAAATTACAAGGCACAGATTCCTTGGTGTGTGGACAGTACTGTGTGTATTTTCTGCATCATCGCAGCCTGGGCTATTCCTTAGAACATTTAGTGACTCATTTCGATCCTCGTTCTTCTGCTAGAAACGATGTGAAAGTAGATCGATGGTTCTGTGACCATTATGCTTATCTTTTGTCTCAAGCTAGGAAACGTAGTGTCCATCAATGGCCTAATGATTTCCAACAGTGGAAATCACAATTTCATTCACAACGTTGTCAGCCCTGTTTAAAGTAGATTGTCCATTGAGAAAAAAATGTTTGTGATTTGAAAAAAATTGTTTGATGTTATAGTGTTGGATTATTGTTAAAAATGTTGTTGTTTAGTGTTAAGTGATTTTTGAATAAAAAATGTTGTGTTTAGAAAAAAATGCCTTTGTCTTTTGTTTAGCTATAAGAATGTTGGATTGATGCTCTTTCATTTCTTACTATCCCTCTCATGAACGTTGCGGCTCGAAAACCGTGTGGGGGATGTTTTCCTTCACGTCCGCGCTTTAACTTTAAGAACCGGGTTGTTCCCAGTCTAGCCATCCATTGTCGACTCATCCTCCTAAGAAGATGTGCTCCAAACTAGCTAAGCTCAACGAAGCCTACGTGAATTTGCATAGGGTCAGACACAGTCTGATACCGAAACCAGAAGAAATAGAGAATGTAAGAATGTTAAAAATCACTGAAGACCTGATAGAAGAGCTCTTCAGAGAAGAAATGAACAGGGAAAAAGAAGAATGGACAGAGAAGTACAGACTTCAGAGACAGCAGCAACAGCAGCAACAACAGCAGCAACCTGAAGCTGACAGAGGCTTTGTCGATTGTCGTATCGACACCAAAGAATTCTTCTTCTCTTTCCGAAGAAGCAGACCTATCGCCAGAAAGTCTATCCTCAGAGGACATCGCATTCTTAGAAACTAAAAAAGAATGCCATAGCAAAACAAAAAAACAGCCCTTTTCAGGGCTACCCAATACTCTAGAAAAGAAATAACGATCGATTTGCCAATGTGTAGGTAGAGTAGTGTGAAAATAAACACTAACTCTTTCTTAAAAAATGTGAGGGTATGTGTTTGTGCGTTTGTGTGATTGTGTTTGTAAGTGATAAAGTAGGTTGGTGTGGATAGTAGATTAAAATGATGTTTGTTTTTTTGGGCTGTTTGAGGTGTAGATTTTGGGTTAGATTGGATTGCTTTGCGTATGTGGATAGTCTATTGAAGTGATGGGTAGCATAAAAAAGTGAGAGAGTGTTTCTTTTAGGTCCGCGCGTTGTTGTTGTTTTTTTTGGTCATGATCTAGGTAAGATGAATTTTATGTTTTTAGGGGGATGTTTTCCATCACGTCCGCGCTTTCAGTATAAATTGAAACTCGTTCGGCAGTCCAGCTACCCTTGTTGATTGATCAACACAGCCAGAAGAATGAATAGCAGAATAGTGAAACTGTTAGAACTCCAGATGCACCTGGAATATGCCAGGCGCATAGTAAACGAACTATCAGCGGAGGCTATCGTAGAAGAAGCAAGAATACAGAAGGAAGAAGAGGAGAGAAGACAGAGGGAAGAGGAGGAAAAGAAAAGAGAAGAGATGATGTCGTTTAATATTCCTGAAACAGAGGATTGGGGTGCTGAAGCGAATCATCCTCCCTCTGCGCTCCCCAGAAGAAAGGTGAAAGAAGACTGGGGAAGAAGATGCGTGTGCGGCGCCAGGCCAGGAAGGTGCAACCATTAGATAGGTGCATCTGGAGTTTAAAAAAACAGCCCTTTTCAGGGCTAACCAATACTCTAGAAAAGAAATAACGATCGATTTGCCAATGTGTGTAGGTAGAGTAGTGTGAAAATAAACACTAACTCTTTATTAAGATATTGTGAGGGTATGTGTTTGTGTGTTTGTGTGTTTGTGTTTGTAAGAGCTCAGGTATGTTTGTGTGAATAGTAGATTATGGGTTTCTTTATTGTTTCTTAGCAAATGTGGAGAGTATAGTTAGGGTTATATTATATGAAATGAGAAAGTAGGGGGGATGTTTTCCTTCACGTACGCGCGATGTTTGGTCATGATCTAGGTAAGATGAATTTTATGTTTTTAAGGGGGATGTTTTCCTTCACGTACGCGCTTTCAGTATAAAACTAACAGTGTTGGCCATTGGAACCCATTCTACGGAATAAGCAAACAAGAAGATGCTAGCAGCTTCAGCTTTATACAACGATCTTATGGGAAGTTGGTATTGGATGGTAGATGGATTGAGTGTAGTAGAAAGGGTTGAACAGGAATGGAGGTATGCAGTGACAAAAGACTTCGTCTCAAGACAAGTAACCAGCCTCCACTTATCAGTAAATATTGTAAAAGAAATGATAGAGGATGAGGAGAAGAGAATCAGAGGTTTAATTAACCCACCGTATGTCAAAGTGGGTAAGTTAAAAGAAGCGATAGATCATGTGACGAGTGCAAGGTGCTTTCTAGAAGACATTGTAGAATGGACAGATTGGTGTTTCGCGAAGTGGGGGTTAGAAAAACTTAAGAAAGCTGAAGAACTAATGAGGAATGTGCTGACCGAAGAGGTCAAGAAGATCAAAGAAAAGTGGTCAAAGGAAAGAAAAGAAGAAGAAAATAGAAAAAAAGGGATGAATTCGAAAAACTGAACACAAACTGGATGAAAATCCAAGAGAAGTTCAGGGCCATGGGCCACCCGGACTGGTTGCCGGAAACAGAAAAGAAAAAGAAGAAAGGAATGATGGACAAAATAAGAGGATGGTGGAAGAAGTTAAGAAGTTAAAAGAAGAAGAAGAAAAAACCCAAAGGCCCTTTTCAGGGCCCCCATATATCTCGAAAAGAGATAGCCTTTGAATTACCTACCCCTTTTTTTAAAAAAAATTTAAAAAAAAAAAAAAATCCCATGTTCCATTCCCTTTGTCCCTAAACAAGCCCAAACTCTATTCCCCATGTTAAATTCCCCTTGTACGTAGATTGTCCCACGATTTATTCCCATGTTAAATTCCCCTTGTACGTAGATTGACCCACGATTTTTCGCCATGTTAAATTTCCATTGTACGTAGATTGTCCCAAGGGGTTCTGTAATGCTAATTCCCATTGTACGTAGGGTGCCCCCATTCACTACTAATAATATATGTGACTTAGAAAATTGCAAAACAAGCTGAATTTATATTTCAAAAATTAAGTTTCTGAAATGTTTTATAGAAATTCGTATCCTGGACGAGCCCCCAATTTTCTATTACGAGTCTATGCTCTTAAAACAAGTAAAATAATAGAGTGAAAAGCGACACGCTTTGTAAAATTCAGCAAATATACTATTTCTCTAGAATCAAAGTGAAAATGTAACAAATGAGCTTACGGCATTAAATCTCAAATAACCATATAATCATAGACATAAGTCCTAATAATAACTTAAGTTCTGAATAAGTTTAGTGGAAATCAAAATTAAATCCAACGCTGATAGTGTTGATGTGCCATCAGTCCTTTGTTGGATCACAATAATACAATCCAAGAATTAAATCATTAACTGAAATTTCAGTATAAATAAATTAAAATCTATATTTCGAAGAATGTTATCAAAGCACTTTTGTATTTCCAGAATAATTCCTAATCAGATACTATACACAACCATAATTTGATTCTGCTAAAAAACAACAATGAATAATCTTTCCAGTGACAAAATTATATAGTCCTCTACTTGACTTCAATTCACGATTAGCATTTTCTATATATAAAAAACCTGTTACCTAATGGGGAAAAAAAACTTTCAGAAACTTCTTAATGTTTACAAAATAAAATGTTAGTTATAATTAAAAAGTCTGTTATTAAAATTATAATATATAACCTGGACCATGTCAGGTATGGCATGTAGATTGTAGGGAATTCCAATAATCTTGACCCAGACCCAATCAAATATGTTTACTTCTATTAATAATGATCCTGGTATTAAACCCGTACACACAGACAATATTTTAGCTATGTATTAATTGTTTACAGGATAAAAACATCAATAATTCAGGTCAACTAGAAAATAAACTTGATTTCGTTTTTTGACAAGATTAATTCCCATAAATAGCATATAATGAAATATTTTGTAAAATATAAAACCTAACTAAAAATACAATACGAATTAAAAACATAGACAAACACACACACACGTACATACATACATACATACATACATACATGCATGCATACATACATGCATGCATTCATGTATACATACATACATACATACACAGATATATAACAGTGAGTATATAAAAGTGAGCATATAACAGTGAGTATATAACAGTGAGTATATAAAAGTGAGTATATAACAGTGAGTATATAACAGTGAGTATATAAAAGTGAGTATATAACAGTGAGTATATAACAGTGAGTATATAAAAGTGAGTATATAACAGTGAGTATATAAAAGTGAGTATATAACAGTGAGCATATAACAGTGAGTATATAAAAGTGAGTATATAACAGTGAGTATATAAAATTGAGTATATAAAAGTGAGTACATATTATATCATATACAGTGACCTCGGTATTACATGCCTTCTTTTCCTTACTCCCACTCGTTTGGAAATGCAAAAGCAGAAAATACAAAAAAATAATTAAATAAAAAGTAAGTAAATACAATAAAAAAAAAGAGAAAGGAAAATGTATCATTGCTACAGGGTTCTATATAAACAACTTTACATTTTTTTTGACAAAGAACGAGCAGGGCAAAATTCCGGACATTTTTTAATATTTTAAACCCTCGGCTGGACAGAGTTTGATGAAGCCAAAAAGAGAACATGTCTGGGAAAAAGAGGATGTATGGTATCCCTTCATCAGACGCTCTCTGTTATGTGGCACATTTTTGTTAAAAATCATGAAAATCTGACGCTAAGTGGTGAAGTTGTATATATTTGAATTTGAAATAGCATGTTTAATGTAAAGAATAAGTGACCACACGTGGCCTGTAAGCCCACCTGACCAAACCAACCACGTGCGACTAGACTTCTTATTATAACGATCTGTGTGTCAGTGAATAAGCTTTTATTTATCTACGTTCGTATCCACAAAGTGTTGATTAGACTGATCAGCGGTGGTTTCTCTGATAGTCGATTAACAGACGGTCCGATAAGGTGATAACAATCGGAATACTTTCGACCTTTTCCGGCAAATTGTGGATAACAACTTCATCGCCTTCATTTGAGAACTATATTCTGAATACTTTTGTACACATGACATAATATAGCGACGGTAAGAGACAAAGTAAAAGTCAGAATATCTGTAGCCTTTGGTGCTGCAGCATATATCACTACGCTAAACATGAATCACCCGGCCCAAAAAGGTATGTGTATCATACATATGTATTCATACAAGAATTTCCGAGCTTATTTCTCGATTTGACGGATATAGCCGAGAGTTTTTCCGATCGCTTGGCAACGAAACATGCAAGGTTGGTGAACATACAGGTGTGGAACTGATATTTTGTTTACTTGGAGAGACCGACACCATAGACCTATTGGATTAATTTTGCAGAATGGTGAAGCAGTGTGTTTACGGTCTATGCAGAAGTGATTCAAGATATCCAACGAGACTTCAAAATGGTTTGTTCTTCGTTCCATTTGCAAAGAAATCGGTTGATGTGGCGAAGTGTCATCGCTGGGTGGAGGCTTGCGGCAGATCGTATGATCAGCTGAATGAAGACAAGATCAACAGATACACTTATATTTGTTCAAAGGTAAGTTGACAGAAATGTATGACAATGAACGTAGCTGAGAGTCAGTAGTTTAAAATCGGTTTCATATTGTTAGGTTTCGTTATCGGATCCTCAGCGACGATGCAGGGAAATAAATAATATAATTAGTATAGGTATAACACACCATCATAGGGTGTTAAAGTTACCTTCATCTTGTATAAGAGATTAAATATACATCTAAATAGTTGGATATTTTAAATATTTAGTATTACAACTAAAAATGCACTTGATATGTTTGCTTTCCTGACATTTACTTGTATATTATTACAGTAGATTTTTATGTCATTCAGCATTTTATTGGCGGTCAAGGACCTACATCGGAGCATCCGGACCCCATTCCATTTGATTCCTCCCAGTTGGATGCTACTCAATATTTAGCCAGAAGAAGACTGCGTGTACTGCCAGAAACTTGGGAGAACCTCTCTGCAGTGAAAAATAAAATTGTTGTGGAAAAGCTACCCAATTTGGTGAATACGCGAATTGAGAAACCATACAAATGTGAAGTTTGTACGCAAGTATATTCAAAGTTGGGAAACCTGGAGAGACACAAGCAAATACACACTGGGGGCCAAAATGACTCGACAGGTTACATTTGTGAAGTATGCAACAAGTCTTATGACATAAGGAAAAGATTTTTGTACCACATGAAAAAACACACAGGGGATACGAAACAATACCCATGTGATGTTTGTAATAAATTGTTGAACAACAGTACTTCACTGCAAAGACATTTGAAAATACATGCAGAAGAGAAACCATTTCAATGTGGATTGTGTCAGAAGAATTTCAGAGATAAGGCTGGTCTTTTGCATCATATGAGTACACACACAGGTGTAAAACCATTCAAATGTGAAATTTGTGGTAAACGGTTCACTCAAAATGTGAGCTTGAAAACACATACAAGAATACACACAGGATTGAAACCATACAAATGTGAGGTTTGTAGTGAAATGTTCTCTTCAAGTAGCCATTTTCATAAACATATGAGAAAGCATAATGGTAGTGGAGAGAAACCATTCAGATGTGAACAGTGTGATAAAATGTTTGGTTTTAAGAATGCTCTAAAGAGTCACCAGAGAATACACTCTGGAGAAAAACCATTCAAATGTGAATTTTGTAGTAAGATGTTTAGACAGATATCAACATTATTGAGGCACAAAAAAATCCACACAAGATATATACGTAAAGAAAATGATAATTTGTTCATGCAAGCTACTTCCATCACTTATCCTGTGCTTGTTTTCTTTCCGTTGACAACAGGAACACCAACTTAACTATGGTTTTGGTGTTTAGTGAAAATTATGTCATGCTTGTATCCAGACTTGCCAAGATTCCAAATGTGGCCACTTATCCAGAACACGGTTGGAAATGCTTATTTTTGAAACTGTTTAACATTTGCAGTAAGGCCATCACATTTACAGACATTGTAAATATTTTCATGGAAAAATGAAACGGTTCCATTTAAATATGATTATGCCCCTAGCATGCCAAAAATGCAGTAATTTGTGGCAGACTGAACTTGTTTTGATGTGAAATATTTATGGGAAATATGCAAGTCTTCCTAATTAAGACTGAAGAAGGTCCACAATAATGAAGTTTACTTTATATGACTAGATACCTAGAAAAAGGTCCACAATAATGAAGTTTACTTTATATGACTAGATACCTAGAAAAAGGTCCACAATAATGAAGTTTACTTTATATGACTAGATACCTAGAAAAAGGTCTACAATAATGAAGTTTACTTTATATGACTAGATACCTAGAAAAAGGTCTACAATAATGAAGTTTACTTTATATGACTAGATACCTAGAAAAAGGTCTACAATAATGAAGTTTACTTTATATGACTAGATACCTAGAAAAAGGTCCACAATAATGAAGTTTACTTTATATGACTAGATACCTAGAAAAAGGTCCACAATAATGAAGTTTACTTTATATGACTAGATACCTAGAAAAAGGTCTACAATAATGAAGTTTACTTTATATGACTAGATACCTAGAAAAAGGTCCACAATAATGAAGTTTACTTTATAAGACTAGATACCTAGAAAAAGGTCCACAATAATGAAGTTTACTTTATATGACTAGATACCTAGAAAAAGGTCCACAATAATGAAGTTTACTTTATATGACTAGATACCTAGAAAAAGGTCCACAATAATGAAGTTTACTTTATATGACTAGATACCTAGAAAAAGGTCTACAATAATGAAGTTTACTTTATATGACTAGATACCTAGAAAAAGGTCCACAATAATGAAGTTTACTTTATAAGACTAGATACCTAGAAAAAGGTCCACAATAATGAAGTTTACTTTATATGACTAGATACCTAGAAAAAGGTCTACAATAATGAAGTTTACTTTATATGACTAGATACCTAGAAAAAGGTCCACAATAATGATGTTTATTTTATATGACTAGATACCTAGAAAAAGGTCTACAATAATGAAGTTTACTTTATATGACTAGATACCTAGAAAAGGTCCACAATAATGATGTTTACTTTATATGACTAGATACCTAGAAAAAGGTCTACAATAATGAAGTTTACTTTATATGACTGGATACCTAGAAAAAGGTCTACAATAATGAAGTTTACTTTATATGACTGGATACCTAGAAAAAGGTCTACAATAATGAAGTTTACTTTATATGACTAGATACCTAGAAAAATGTCTACAATAATGAAGTTTACTTTATATGACTAGATACCTAGAAAAATGTCTACAATAATGAAGTTTATTTTATATGACTAGATACCTAGAAAAAGGTCTACAATAATGATGTTTACTTTATAAGACTAGATACCTAGAAAAAGGTCTACAATAATGAAGTTTACTTTATATGACTAGATACCTAGCAGTTAAACATGTGCTAAGTTTGACAGAATAATGACTCTTACGTGTAGTAATTTGAGCAGGATTGGAATACAAGCTGACTCACTGACCTGATCCTTTATTGACTCTATAAATATCATAAAGATTAAATAAAAACTAAGACTTAGCTTTCTATATAGAGTTGACTTGAAACTGTACTGATATGTACATTTCCATAACCCATTAAATTCAAGATTTTATCCTCATCATATTTTACTTTTTCAATTGGGATTTGATTGTCATCATACATCATTGCTGAAACAAAAGTTTTTCTAGACACAGACCCAGGGCTCTTGACTTAAATAAACTCACAGGCCCAGACTCCAATTTCCACATGCCTCAAATTTCCCCTTTTTTAATATTGTTACACAACCTTGCAATACCAGGTAGTTACAATTCAGATATAAATTGAGTAGGGTTCAGTAGGGGTTTTGAACATTATGCAAGTGTCATTAGTGTTCATCGCTACAATCACTAGGGACTGGATGGTCTGGTGTTCAAACTTCTCTGCTGGAGTCTCTGAGTGAATCCTGGTCAGAACTGAGTTGATGTATGTCGATGTGTTGTTTGCACTATTTGCAATGGAATAATGGCCTTCCCCCCATGTCTTTATTTTTTTGTATTTGGCTGGCATGCTTCGCAAAGTAAAACCAAGAGTTTTTAAATTTATTTTTTGGAGGCCTTGCTGATAGTTAATTGTTTCCTAAATTGGCTTCAGACACTTGAACACTATTGAGAAAAATGACATGATCATGCTCTGCATTCTGTATATGCAGTCAAATCTGACTCAAAAGAAATGTTGCCACTGTTCACAAACTTGTCAAGAATATAATACAAATGGCTTAAACATTCACATTCAAGGCAATGATATGCAATTAATTTTTTCTTTGTACACACATCTAACATCTATGATTTACTTATAATGGGTTGTTCCACTTCCTGAGCCTACCCATGCAAATTAGCACCATTGGCAGACCCACTGCAGCCTTCAAACACATCTCACTAGCTATTGTCAGTTAGTTAAGTAATATGTGAATTGGTGATTTATACATGAACTCTTTGCCTTTAATTGCCACAATTTAAAATGTCTAAGCGGTAGTTTTACATTAGCTACGATCATGACTGTTTACCATATATATACATGCTACATGTAACAAGCATATACTGAAAGTGGTATTTTGTTTTTAGTTTTGAAGATTGCTGAAAATTGTGTTTTCTCAAAATTTGACCTTGTCAGTGGGTTTGGGAGTACAAAATCATATTTTTAGCATGACACACGATGCATCAATTTGATTAAAATCAGATCTCAATTTCATGTAGGACAATGGTGATCTGATTTAGATCATGGCGTGCTATGGCAGGTATGTCGGCATCTTGAAAATACATTTACATATTAAATTAGTTTGATCAAAGTTGTCTTGGGCAAATTAATTTTTTTTTGACAAGCGCAACAGGCACCTCAGTTAGAATACAAGACGGATCTAAAATTAGAGGGGCCCTGGGTATTAGGCTATCAGACATTTGTATCAATAGCTTGGTTCTATCAGCTAGTCAGTTGTACCTATCATGTTTATCAATATCATGGTCTTAGCAGCAAGTCAGTTGTACCTATCATTTGTATCAGTAGCATGGTCCTGTCAGGTAGTTTAGTTAAATTTATGTTAACTTGTAACTTCTGAATGTGTCACTTTTTTCTTGGCATTTTCATCGATAGTTTAATCTTAGATCAACATTGTCTTTTTTAGTGTCAAGACTCAAGCTCTAAAATGATCAAAGACAGTTATACGAAAATGTTTGTTTATTTTTGCATCATGACCTAAGGTCATGTCACATAAAACACTTGTATTCAATTTTAAAGGTCTCTGTTATTTTTCACGGATAGGTTGTAGTGCAGAAGCAGGTTATGTGATGAAAATAAAACATTTTGATGGTGTGTTTTGTACTACTATCATGGTATGTTTTGTACCACTATCATGATGTGTTTTGTACCACTATCATGGTGTGTTTTGTACCACTATCATGGTGTGTTTTGTACCACTGTCCTATTAGCAAAGTTAAGGATACAGTCATCTCAAGGCCACTGCCTATGTAAATCTTATGCATCTTCATAGTGGAATTTGCATACATTTTCTAGCAATATTGGGTTAATAATGTATAAAGGGAAGGATCATGAAGACATGCTGCTTTTCTGAAAATAGCTATCCATACGTTCAGTGTAACACAAATTTTGGTTTCAAGGAACTCTTCACATCAACATATTTATAAAAATGGGCTTAAAATATGACGAGTGTATCAGCTGATGTGAGCTTTATTGAAAGTGAGACATGATGCATATAATATCATTTATTATTCATTTATTATCTGTTCTGCATGAACTTATGAAGTGACAGAAACTTTATAAGAGTTTTCCATTTTCTTGGTACCAGTATCTATGGAGAATCTTAATCTGTCTACAAACGGACCGACCATTTATTGGGCAGAGGGGATGGGGCAACATTCGATTTTCTTTCAAACCAGCAGAGGGGATGGGGCAACATTCGATTTTCTTTCAAACCAGCATTTTTTTCAATTACCTCAATAGTATTAATTATTTTCCACTAAATAATTGATATAAAAGTTTTGTCGACAAATCAGTGTGAGATGTATCTAGCTATTTGAGGGCTGGCAAAATGTAATTTTGAGGTACGATATTCCAGTCCCCATCTCATTCTGAAAATGAAATCAACAGTTCCTTGAGTTTAATGTAATGAGGAGAAATGCCATCAAACCAGTTTAACCTTACGTTGCTATTTTTTATTTTATTTTTGCCTTTTTTTTCAATGTTAGCCTAGTAAGCTATACATCATTCTTTTAAAGTATGTTTTATTAACCCCTATACAATTAACATAAATTCTTGTAAAGCTGTCAAGACTTGCAACCTGTTTGAAATATTCACTTTGATTCTTTCAGGATGACTTAATGGTCTTAAACTAAGCAATACAAAAAAGCGAAAACAACAAGTTTTGTAAACGTCAGCATGCAATTTATTTCCCTTGACTACAAAGTGAAAATTAAGTATTGCAAATTAAATCCCATATAGTCAGAATATTTCTACCAGTAATCCTAATGAATAATGTTCTAATTAAATTCCAGTGGTGTTCAAAATAAGATCCAGCACTGAAGGAATTGATGTGCCTGTAGTTTTAAATGTACTAATGTACGTGACGTGCGATGATTTTCGAACTGTCTTCCAATTAATCGCAATAATACAATCGATTATGTCCTTGTCTGAATTCACTATAATCCGAAATTAATGTGTTTGTCCAAAAATAGTTTTAAGAGCACTTTGTATATCGAGTAAATAATAATGTGAATACAAAATTCAACCCCAATCAGACTCTGAAAACAACAATACTAATGATTCTGCTAGAGATGTTAAAGCAAGAATGAATAATTGTTTTTCAAGTAAACACGATTATCTTCAGAAGTTATACATAAAAGAAGAACCAGGATGTTTGTCAAGAATTCATTTCTGGAAAATTTTAAATTGTAAACAGGTAAAATCTGTTAGTAAAATTATAATAAAGAATGTGGTACAAATCAGGTAGAGCAGCTTATTCCGTGTGGAACAGCAACATTTTATAGCCAGACCCAAGTAAATTTTACTTTGATTGATATTGATAATAATATTTAACCCACAATCATAGGGAAATAATTAACTATACATTATTTGTTTACCAAAATAAAAGAACTGTACATTATTTGTTTACCAAAATAAAAGTTACTGGTCAGTTAGACAATGAATTTGATTTGGACAAGGTCAAGTCCAAAATATAATTATAGATAGCATGCAGTCATGGAGAAAAAAGTAACAAACACTACAAATGAAAATGTACATAACCACTATCGTGTTAATAAGCTGGTGTCATACGATATCTACTTTATTCATCTATGTATATGGGTCATTCTATCTTCCACGTCAATGCTAAAACTTCTCGTCAGCTTCATTTATTAACATTTAACTTTCGCTTTGGGTAAACATGGGATTAATGTATATTCGCTATGTTGATGGTGAATGCATATTAATAGAGATACAGATTGAGGGCTTATCCTTTTATTATTTTATGAGAGAGAGAGAGAGAGAGAGAGAGAGAGAGAAAATAGTCTTTCAATCGGCAACACTTTGGGATCTCCCCATACCATTCCATTACACAAGAAATTACGTGCTTTATCCACCTCTCTAAAACTGCGTATAAAACTTATTTTTCGCAAGGAAGATGCATTACTATGTATTAAAACTCGTTCCTCCCATGGGAGACAGGAGTAGATGTCCTTTTATTATCACATAAAATAATGTGAAAGCATAAACACACTCTGTTTGCGCCTTAGATTACAGTTTTGATTTGTCACGTGACAATATTGTGTCGACAAGCTCTATTTTGCGTCATTGAAAGCCCTACGTACATCGACAGTCATCCTTCAATAAACATATTTTGTATCCTTTCTCAATCGAACACAAACTGAATTTCAACATTTTTCAACATTCTGAATCTAATAGAAAAAAATGAAAGCAAAGTTGAATTTTGATACTTTACGCAGTAGAGTTCATTTAAAACATTGGAAAACAAATGTTGCCAGACTTGACAATACCAGCTACTGAAAGGGCAAATAATAAATTACAAAATACATAAAATGTGAAAAAGTTGTCATTTACCTCAGAATTTCCGAAGTGGAAATGCCACGTAACGCTAAATTTTTTTTGATAAGTTCACATTCGAACTAAAATCAAACTGTATACTCTATAACTCAAATTACACCTATCAATCATACATCAAAATAAAGCGAATTATAAGTTCTTTTGGCGATACCTAAGATTCACAATGTATCTTTTAAAAAGCCAGTAAAGCGAGGAAAGTTAGAGAAATTATTTTTCCTTTAATAAAATCTAACCCGATGTAACATACGAAACTGTAGAGTGCCATCTGAATAATGCAGATGAAAGAGAGGCGTCAAATCGCACACTTGTGCAACTGTACTTTTAGTCCAAAAGATCATTAGTCACTGGCAGCGATAAACAGATAATAAATCTGGCATACTAGTCATCAAAGCAAGAAAGTGGAACTTGGCCGAGTTCTTCTTAGTTAATTTGCGGACAGGTAGAAGAGTTGCAGCAAAGTCGGTTGTATAGGTTTAATCCAGACTCGGTCACAGTGATATGACAGACACTAACAACTTAATTTAACGCCAATTTAAACATGTCCTTTTTCCCGTTAAAAACGTAAAACACCGAAGGCCCCAACAAGACCACTCGAGAAAAAGGCCTCGATAGCCAACTTATTGAACAGCAGCAGCAGTAGTCATCAGATAGAGACAAATTTGCCAGCATTTTCACAATCCTGCTGATGCTGCTGGATACGGTAGAATTAAAAAATTTTTTTGAAAGAGCAGTCAACTAAAGAAATGTACGTTTGTAAGATGTACAAAAATGGTTTCAAGAGCAATTGAAGTACACGTTCACGAAGCTATTCGACGAAACATTTATTGAAGTCAACTGAAGCAGCGGGAATGGATCATTATTGGTAAGGAGATATAGCTGATGTCTCTCATTAATTGACGTAACATCCAGGTAACATATTTAATTTGTGCTATTGACATGCTATCAAAATCAGCTTAGCTAATTAATTTGACTTCTAAAACAAGTTCGAAGTTCATGCGTGCTTTAACACTTGTCTTGCAACAAAGTGATTAAAACTCTCTACGATGGCAAGCAGACAAATGCACCAAATTTCTTAATTAAGCCATTCAAGAAGATTTAAAAAGAAAAAATGTTTTCCTTCGGAACTGAAAATTCCGAAACTAAGCGTGTCATGGATCAGTTTCAAAGAATTTTGAAAGAACGTATGTGCAAATTTTGTACACATCAATATAAACAGGCTATTTACCACGTTTAATCATAGCTTTCAATTAATCATAGCATCGGATATGCTTTAGAAGAAGTGAACTTCAAAACAATGTTATTGCGTTGGATCAATTGTTTGGAACATCAAAATCAAGAAAAAAGCGAGTCTTCTTAAGCGCAACAACCCTGGTTCGCGCTGGACAAATAAATCGAATTTGGAGTGAACCTCCTGTAATCGAAAGGTATGAACGAACAAGTGTTAAAAGAAACTTTTACTTGCCTGAGTTGCAACGAGTGATCACGTAAGAAGACAACGTGTACGATATCGATAGCATTGTCGATTGAAGAACCCATAATGTTGGAAAACATCGTATTTAAGACATCGGGTTGGTTGGAAAGGATATCCACCCAGTCTCGATTCTTGTCCTGGAGCTTCGAAAGTCATCGACAACAAAAGTAGAAGCCATAAACGTGCCCGTTAAACACAACTGCAGCTGTATTCTCACAGTTATCTTCCCCAGAACTACAAAATCAGTAGCAACAAAGCAACAACCATTTTGGATGTGGTGTGGAGATCATCTTCCTAAAATCATATTATCTCTTTCTGTCAAATCTATGTGGTTTATTGTGTCACTGGATGAGCGATTGAGACTTTGAGTTTGCACCAAGGACATAAACATAAACAATTGTTGATTATTTTACCCAGCAGCTGTATCTTCTTCATAATCCTTTGTTGAAATATACTGATAGGTACAGTAGTAGCAAGGCCAGTCATAATGCCTCTGATCGCAGCAGCCATCCTCTAGAACCCTCCTTGGAAAATAATGTTTTGAAATGAAGTGACTCATCAGTGACCACAACTATCGAACTATGAACAATCAAGTTTATTTAGCAATATAACGTAACAGTTCTCTGCACGTTTCCCAGTAAAAGATTATTTTGTTTCATGGTCCACGTATCTCAGTCGATACAATTATATTACGAGGTTCATTGGAAAGTGGGTGTGGTAGAAATCATTTATCCTACTCAAGTCTAGTATCTTGAAGAAGATTAAAACTACATTCCTCATAGAATTACTCAAGAAACAATTCCAGGAACAATTGAACAAAACGAGCATGGGTTTTACGAATTTCTTCAGCGAATCATCAAATGAATAGCTATGCTAAGAAAATTCATTCAGGATTTTCTTGTAATTCAAATCATCTCGTCGAAATGGTTTCAACCATGTTTAACGATTAGTTTGGTAGAGCACTGGTTAAACTTCGCAGAAGTGTGCTGATCGAGCACCATCCAATTTTCATCGACTGAAGTTAGATTTCGCTGACGGACCATCACTATCTATACAATTTTCTGCGAGTTTGTTTGATCCTCTGAGTGGAAACATATCTTGTTCATATTAAAGACATTACCATCAACTGAGTCGACATGTAGTTCTGTTACCCTATCAAATTGGATGGACCGAATTTGATGTTTGTATACTATGATGTCGTCGAGTACAACGTCGTGGTATAACAGATGATTCGTTACATAAAGCCATTCCTTTCAAAGCGGATTCTGCCATTGCTTCTTACGACGAACGAGGAAACATGGAACTGTGCCATTGCTTCTTACGACGAACGAGGAAACATGGAACTCTGCCATTGCTTCTTACGACGAACGAGGAAACATGGAACTCTGCCATTGCTTCTTACGACGAAGGAGGAAACGTGGAACACGTTGGCCAAGAGTTTATACATCTTTATTGTCCTGTCCGTAAATCGTCTTTTGAGAGTGTTAATAGCATCCTTTGTACTGAAGTGTAGCTCGACAACGAGTATATGGTTTAGGAGAGAAGTTAAAATCTGCTCTTTGTACCTAAGTACTCATCTTAATATCTATCGTCAGTCAAAGATTACATGCTTTACAATATGTGACTTTGACGCAAGGGAAAGACTTTCACAAAACATACTCATCTAACAACAAAGTCCCAAACAAGTGTTCATGAAAGCCGGATACAGTTTGTTGATTCAGACAGGAAGAGACCTCAAGGGTCTTCCATACACCCATATGAATTCACTTCACACTTCTTTAGAAGACAATGCTTTCCTCTTCTAGGCCACAACAAGGATAAGACAGAAAGAAAGAATAAAATAAAACTTACAAACACTCTGTGAAAAGAATAAGAAAAGACAAACAGCAGTCAGAGAGTTGGATCATTTTTTGATTGCCAAAACAAATGATGCACCGAGACTTTTGCAAATGTTTCAGGTCAGAACGCGCAATATTATTGCCATGCCACCGACAATAATGACTTTGCGAGAATCCAGACGAGTAGAATGTCATCTTGTATCATCTTTCATCTATTGAAGTTGAAATTAAAGAACAAACCTGGAAAATCATTTTTGACGTATGAAAAAGAAGTCAGGATCTTACATCTGGATGCATCAGTAGTTTGAAAGTTGGCCTTTTGGATGCCTTCAGCGATACAGCTGGAGTTGAAATTAACGACCGTGAAAAGAAAAACACACAAAGACGTAGTTTAGAAATGATGGACCGCTTACACTTGGACAAGTGTTTTGAAGAGAAGCATTAGTTGAAGGTGTAAATGTTCTCTGAGAGTGCAAATGAGTACAAAAGAATATCGAAGAAACAGACTGTATTAGTCATGTGGAAGTCTCACCTAAAGTGGAAAACGACAGTAGTCAAGCTCGCACCTGGAAGTCTCACCTAAAGTGGAAAACGACAGTAGTCAAGCTCCCATCTGGAAGTCTCACCTAAAGTGGAAAACGACAGTAGTCAAGCTCGCACCTGGAAGTCTCACCTAAAGTGGAAAACGACAGTAGTCAAGCTCCCACCTGGAAGTCTCACCTAAAGTGGAAAACGACAGTAGTCAAGCTAGCACCTGGAAGTCTCACCTAAAGTGGAAAACGACAGTAGTCAAGCCCGCACCTGGAAGTGTCACCTAAAGTGGAAAACGACAGTAGTCAAGCTCCCACCTGGAAGTCTCACCTAAAGTAGAAAACGACAGTAGTCAAGCTCGCACCTGGAAGTCTCACCTAAAGTGGAAAACGACAGTAGTCAAGCTCGCACCTGGAAGTCTCACCTAAAGTGGAAAACGACAGTAGTCAAGCTCGCACCTGG
Source organism: Sinohyriopsis cumingii (assembly GCA_028554795.2). NCBI lineage: Eukaryota > Metazoa > Mollusca > Bivalvia > Unionida > Unionidae > Sinohyriopsis > Sinohyriopsis cumingii. The sequence continues at coordinate 2,375,796 of JAPYKE020000094.1, read as the reverse complement.
AAGTCTCACCTAAAGTGGAAAACGACAGTAGTCAAGCTCGCACCTGGAAGTCTCACCTAAAGTAGAAAACGACAGTAGTCAAGCTAGCACCTGGAAGTCTCACCTAAAGTGGAAAACGACAGTAGTCAAGCTCGCACCTGGAAGTCTCACCTGAAGTGGAAACGACAGTAGTTAAGCTCGCACCTGGAAGTGTCACCTAAAGTGGAAAACGACAGTAGTCAAGCTCGCACCTGGAAGTGTCACCTAAAGTAGAAAACGACAGTAGTCAAGCTCGCAGCTGAACAACAGCCACGTATTCTATATGACTACTGGAAGTGACAACCTTCAACATTGCCTCTGCACATGGATCCATGATAGAATATTGCTTTTTCAAGGTCAACTGCCGAAATGTTTCTTATTTGGCATCATTGTAAATACAGTCATCATTGGAGATATGGATCAAACTTCTTTCGAGTTCCACCACTTCGTCGTGTCGAAGATAGGACTCACTTGAGATGTCGAGACGCGTCGAACCTAGCTTTGCCAGAAATGTTATCTGAGATTTGACTTGTTTCTGTCTGATGCCACATGACAATGACTTTTCCCATCATTTAAATCAGTGACATACAATAAATGGAGAAGGAGGTACAGATACAGTGATGACATTACGATGGTCAGAAAAATATCAACACTTAATCTACTGTTTTGCTCTCCACATGGCTGAACGAATCAAGCTTCTGAGCAGATAACATTGTTATGGAAATAGATTTAATGTGACAAATACTGATGATGAGTCAAGAAGAAAAGTTGCAAGTGTATCTAGAAGATTCCCTGATCCTCATCTTAAAAAATCGTAAGTGATATAAATACTTGAGTGACCGTTCCTTACCTCATTTGACTTCTTTGGGAACGAAATCTATTGCTAAATAGTAGCGAAATTTCTTGTTCATGAACTCATTCGACAGATCATTTTAACAAAATGGTCAAGTGTAACCTCATGACTGATCATTACCAGTGAAGATGAAAACCCGGGAACGTCATAACCTTCTGATCCACAGTAAGTACACATCATATTGGAATACAGTGTTGTGTGCTAAATATGAACTTACTTGTCGACAACCTAAAGACGTTTGAGCGTGTGCCCTCAACATAGACGACATCATCGCCCAGGAACCCACTATAACCATGTCCTTTTCCAACGACCACAGCTTGGAATATTTACATTCCTATAGATTATTGCCTCTGGACGATGATATCATAGAGTTGATGAGAATACATAATGTATCAATCGATTCAATGAAATGAGTTTAGAGAGATCAAATTTGATAATGTGTGGACAATATTATCTGTATTTTATTCATCATCGCAGTCTTCGCGTCTCATTAGAACATGTTCTGGTTTGCTTGGAAGTGCTTTCTCTAGAACAGATGAAACAATAGAAAAGTGGTGCAGTGACGCTTATGGTGATCCAGTTTGTTTGTCAGACATCGATGCAAAACTATATTGTTCTAAATCATTGGAAGTCTTAATTTACTCTAAGATGACGTCAACCTTGTAAACATGTCCATTTTTAGCATTGGTCAGTTGTACATAACAAAGTAGGGACTAGTTTCAAAACTCAATCTTCACTGGTTTGTAGATGTTTAAGCTGATTTTAATAAAATGGCTCTAATTATTTCTTTTGTGCATCTTTTAACTCTCTCTCTCTCTCTCTCTCTCTCTCTCTCTCTCTCTCTCTCTCTCAGCTTTTGGGTTTGGCACACAAACACTCACATACAAATGTAAGATGTACAACTTCGGTTTTGCAGTTTGAAATAAACTTCTGTTTTCAGTGTGCGGAATCTAGTTTTGGCAAAATTGTAAAACAGATGCTGAATGTGCAACCACATCTGGCTGAATCAACAATGCATATATGTGGACAACAAATTGTTTGCCAGTAAATTGATATAAATAAATAAAAAATATTACAAAAGTTCAAAACTGTGCATGGGATTCACACACGATTGATAACAACGGATGTGTGTGTATGAGTTGTAAAAATTGCCTGTTCCCTGATCTTCTGTTGATTTAGATAAAAATGTTTCTAATTAGTTTCTTGGATTTTATTGTACCCCCCTGCAGCCCCCCTCTCTGTCTCTCTCTGTCTCTATCTCTCTGTCTCTGTCTGTCTCTCGTTTTCCCGTTGTAGTTGTTTACTCTCTCCCACTCTATCTTTCTTTGCGTCAATATTTATGTCCGATATAAGCAATCTGTAAGATGCTCACTGCCATTTTCAAATTCATTCTTTTTAGCTTGTTTTCAAAACGAAACCTGTCACAATCTTAAACTAAATATTTTCTACAGTGTTAGCGTCTTAAATCTAGTTGTGGCTAAATCGTAAATTTGTGACAAGCTGCTGAATAAAAAACTAATACGATTGTCTTAATACTGAGTATAGTTTTGTAACAAAACTTTCTTCAAATTCCAAAACTGCATTTTGGCAGACTTACAGAACTTGGCCATAGGATACCATCATGTCCAATTCCAGTTAGGACGCAATCATACCCCACAGGGAAAATGTTATATTAGCAGTCATCAAAACATTTAACCTCAGCGGCAGTGTCTATCGTGCTGGAATCATAATCATTGGGTTGAGGGTTTAAACATCCCCATACTAGCCGTTGTATCTCTTTAGGTAAGGCACTTTCCTCCCATTGCCTTGGCGCCACTTATTCACGTGCTGATGCACCGTTAAACGTAATCGATATGTTTTTGCTAATGTTTTTGTTCAAGTAACATTTGTATTTGCTATTTATGTTTGCAAGTTTATAGTTTCCTTTTGCATCCAAAATGAATTGAATAATAAAAGCTATTTACGTTAATAAAATATCATTTTCATTTATACATATTCTTTTAGAAACGAAATATAAACAACGTAAACATGTATTTATTCCCCTAAGGGCTTCATTTCTCCAATACTTGGGTTGATTAGCAAGGGTAAGATTGTGTACGTGTTGTTAGAAAAAAAGAAAATATTACGGACCCAGATATACCTTTTATCTAGTTACTCATTCCAGGTTCGGACCGAAGGGGTGGACAATATCCTCTCCCCCCCCCCCGATCGAGAAAAAACAAAATAATTGTGCAGACAAATATACAGTCACATGTCACTTGAAACTTGACCATCGTTTTATTCGTCTGCACGTTTATTGTGTATTACTTTGAGTAAGAAGACACATATACTTTTGCTTTGGTGCCTTTTCAAGGCAACTCAGTGCCTTTTTGAAATTTGTAATCCTATCCCCAACACTTGACCTGATCCAGCCCTGCGTTCAACTGTTAAAGAGTAAAAACCCAACTGCGCACGAGTTGTTATTGCTATTATTTAGCATAAAAAGCGTTAGTGGGAAGTAAAGTGTGTTTTAGTCTTTTATGTACGTCTTTTCCTGTCAGGTTGAAGTAAACGTGTACTTCTCTTTCACTGAAGTAAAGAGACTTCAGAGTGATTGGTATTTAATAGCACATCGGCACGGAAAGGCTGTATAAGCATTTAGAGTCAAGTCGTTACCCGGTGATTTATGACAGCCCCTGTGGTCTAGTGGTTCGAGCGTTCGCCTCGGCTGCGGGAGATCGCGGGTTCGAACCCTGGCTGAGTCTTACCAAAGACTTATAATAATGGCAACAATAGCTCCTCGCTAGGCGCTCAGCATTAAGAGGTTAGTGTTAATGATTGCCACATGTCTGCGGCATGATGCCCCAGTGTTAAACATCACACACTGCATACATCTTAGCTATATGACAGAAAAAATGTTAAAGGTACGTTAAAATCCAAAAATCACACACACACACACACAGACACACACACATATTTACAATACCAGCTGACCCGGGTGAATTTGACTAGGACTCTTTACACACTGATTGTTAGTAAATCGTAAGTCAGCTGTGTATTTTTTGGTAGCATTATTGAAATACAAAGTATGTATTTTCTTTACACACATTATATTCCTATTCAAACCAATTATCATTCACTATGTATGGTAAATAAGTCTATTATACGTACTGATTTGTGTCTAACGTAGGACGGTCTTATTTACTTCGTACATAACGAGAATGGTCTTAAAAAAGAACATAATATGGGTTTATTCCAACCAAACCAGTTTTTTGTTAGGCTAACACAAAAGAAACCTATTCATGCAATATATTACGCAGGTTAAATGAATTTGCTTTCTTAGCCATTTTGCGAGTTTGAAGCTACAAACCGTTTGGACGTCTAACACTAAGTTTTTCAGCAGACGTTTACCAGAATGTAAGTACGATTCCAACAATATCAAGTTCTATAGGTTTCGACTAAAATTTATATGCTTTAATATGCGAGTATTGTGACCTAAAAAAAATTCAGACTTTCATAAATGTATGAGCAATTTGTAACTGGACTAAATATAATTTTTACATTCGATTATCATAACTTTTGAATATGAAAACCATCCTTAAGTCACCAAAAAGTTCTGAAAAGCACTAGTTAAAAAACAGCGTTGGACTTAGCAAATATGACGAAGCAGTATGGCAGAATAGACAATCTTCATTCATCTTGCATCGTCCAGAGTACACACAGAAGACATGCACAGAGTGCATGTGTAGTCTTGTACAAAGGGCTCACGAAATAATAATAATAATAATAATAATAATATAAAATTCTGAAGAAAAAAAGTAAAACCTTTGTGTTCTATTGATTCAAGACATGAATAAAACACTCACACTCAAAAGAAAAGAAAAAGTTAAAGAAATCAACAATACTCCAAATGCAAAAAGTTAGTTTTATTGAATTCTATATGTCTATTCTCTGAACACTTTTGTAAATCCCAAATTAGTTTTGGCGAGGCTAGACGAATAAGAAATTATCAAAGGATGTGGTTTAACGGGTTGTTATGCCGCCACTGTGGTAAGTGTGGCATGGTTGGGGTGGGTGCTCCCAATATTCTATTTAAATTATTATAGAAGTCCCACCCAGGCTTGATTTTGGTTGGAGGTTAAATTAGTGAAAGATAGCTGTAAAGCTTCGAGCCCCCAGTCGGCAATGCCGACGGTTAAATGACTGAACATACAAAAAAGTGAAATTTAACGAATAACAATTTAATAACAATTCAATAGTCAAGTGCTTAAGATTTCCCAAGTTCTCTCCTTCCCATCGACCCTGTGATAGCCTATTGCGTCATTTGATTAGTAGTGCGAGATATCTTTTCACCTGTCCTTGTATTCTACTCATCTCATCTATTCTTCTCTCCTATTCATCCAATTCCTTCTCCTCTTCCTCCCGACTTTCTCCAAATTCTGTCTCCTCCTCGACTTATCTATACTCCTCCTTCTCCTTCTCCACTTACTCCTCCTCGACTACTTTTCCTCCTCCTTGTCGACTCTCTCCACCGACTAGACTTGTCAACTCCGACTGCTCTGCTAGTCTCACTTCCGTCTCCCATCTTAGAGATTCGGGACTCAACTGAACCGGAAGTTCTACCCCGAAAAAGCTTCATGTCAAAACACAAGGACAGTACAATATTTACCTTAGTCCTCTCATCTCACACTACACCCAGCCTATCATCAGATAACGGCTAATACAATTTCTTCGGTCACGCATTCATTCACATCGAAATACTCATACGTTATTGTATGGTAAAACAACGTCGTATAAAAAGCACGATATCAATTACTTCTCATATATACATCAATAAATTGCGTCACATCAGTACATATTCCTAATCCCATTATAATAAACAGTATCACAGCAATCAGACGCATTTCTTTACATTACAACTCATACAAAGTACACACATATTCAAATATCCATGCATCCATATTAACTAATCTTACACACTTCAACCATTTTCCAAATTCACAATTCAAGCATGTATAAATTCTAACATATCACATAAATAAATGCACTAGTTGACTACAAAGTAACCTAATAGCGAATTACAAAATTAATTCTGACCACAAGCTAACAATCTACATAATTCTCTACATAATACTCAAGTTCATTTCTCAAACACGCATGTAAATTAAACACTACAAAGATAATTCTCCTAAACGATCATATTAATTAATTACAATGACAATGACGTAATATTCTGCAAAATCGAGCAAATAACTTACTGACCGTTACGAAGCTTTGTCTTTCCTTAAAATCTCCTCTCTAAGTTTTACCGCCAACTTACGATTGGCTTCCTCGGAGTAAACCCTATATTGCTCAGCAATCTTCCAAGGCGATACTAAATTATCTCTTGCTAGTTAGAGTTATAATTCGGATCGAAATTGTTATCACACCCTCAATGTCAATTCCGATAAGGTGTCACTGTGATCCGATCCGATCAAGCTTAGCGGACAATGTCCTTCTCGCTGCCTGTTCACGTGGGGACGGATTTAGAACACGCCCCGTTCCCCTGATCTTAGGACTAAGCTGTAACACATAGGTGGGAAGTCGTGCGATCTAGAGCCTGTGCCGATTCAAGATGCCGGATCTTCTCTCTGGTCAAGGTAGCCTCGTGTAAGAGATTAACTCTTGCTTGCGGCATAGTTTAGACATCAAACCATGGCTTGTAATAATACCGTAGTTTATACACGACTTACTAACTGGGGCTGAGCAAACTTGACAAAGGAATTGATCTGAAAACCGAGTTTGAGTGACCTGAAAAGAAGCAGTGCAATGAAACAAACTTATTTGTGACTAAATGACAAAATCAGATTTACTTTTTTGACTGATTTTCTTTCTTTAAACGATTTTATTTCTGCAACAAACTAAAAGGTAGTCTGTGTCAGAAGCCACCATGGTTACTGTCTTTACTGAATTGGTTTCGTCTTTGTTGAGATATGTCTAATAAAAGAAAGACAAAAGACAACTCAGCTTCCACTGACGTAACGTAAAAAATAACTGCGGCAAAGACGAACGTTGAATACTTTTTTGCTAAATTATGAAACTGATTATGAATCGGAAATTGTCATCTGCAAATAGTCAGTATAATAAATCAAGCACATGCTAATGATTGGCATTACATTCACGATGACAGGTGGTTTGGATATTAATATATCTTTTCTCTCTCATATTTATAACATGTATTCACTGAGTCAAAATTATTCTAGTCGCCCTCGTAGAAGAACATAAATTTTGCAGTAATCAGTTTTAATTTTTCATGCACTAGTTTTTCGATCTTTTCCAACTATATGTAAAGCACATGAATGTAATCAGTCCTGTTGAAAACGATTGGTCTGTAACATTTATGAATGTAATCAGTCCTGTTGAAAACGATTGGTCTGTAACATTTATGAATGTAATCAGTCCTGTTGAAAACGATTGGTCTGTAACATTTATGAATGTATATCAGTCCAGTTGAAAACGATTGGTCTGTATCATTTATGAATGTAATCAGTTCTGCTGAAAACGACTGGTCTGTAACATTTATGAATGTAATCAGTCCTGTTGAAAACGATTGGTCAGTATCATTTATGAATGTAATCAGTCCTGTTGATAACGTTTGGTCTGTAACATTTATGAATGTAATCCGTCCTGTTGAAAACGATTGGTCTGTATCATTTATGAATGTAATCAGTTCTGCTGAAAACGACTGGTCTGTAACATTTATGAATGTAATCAGTCCTGTTGAAAACGATTGGTCAGTATCATTTATGAATGTAATCAGTCCTGTTGATATAGTTTGGTCTGTAACATTTATGAATGTAATCCGTCCTGTTGAAAACGATTGGTCTGTATCATTTATGAATGTAATCAGTCCTGTTGATAACGTTTGGTCTGTAACATTTATGAATGTACTTGACATACAAAACTCTCTTGGAATGTGTATTGTTGTTTGCATTATATTCTTGCAACTTTGATGAACTATATTTGATTGTTGGATAGCGTCATCACATGTTTGTGTCTGTGGCACCGTGAATCTTTGCAAATCCCAACAAACAATATCCTAATTTTTAAATTGATGATAATAGTTTTTAAAACTGACAACTGCACGTCCTTCAGGCATTATATCAAATGAGGTGTCTTCACTGTAACAAAGTTTTCTGTGTTTGTTTAATCTTTTTTTTTTTTGCTTCTGGAACTTAGGAATAATTCAAGCATTTTGACATATATCCAGTCAGTCATGTTTGCTTAGTTATCATGACCCAAATTTCGAAGACAGTATTTTCTATTGTAATTACTTCTATTTGTATAGTTATTAGACAGTATTTTCTATTGTAATTACTTCTATTTGTATAGTTATTAGACAGTATTTTCTATTGTAATTACTATTATTTGAATAGTTATTAGACAGTATTTTCTATTGTAATTACTTCTATTTGAATAGTTATTAGACAGTATTTTCTATTGTAATTACTTCTATTTGTATAGTTATCAGACAGTATTTTCTATTGTAATTACTTCTATTTGTATAGTTATTAGACAGTATTTTCTATTGTAATTACTTCTATTTGTTAGTTATTAGCACCACCACATTGAAATTGTATCGCATCGTTTTAACCGAATACGTCACTTACTCTAACCAGTTTAATCTACAATGCTGTCGTGCATTTCTGCGCACCTAAGGCTTCCGTCTGCAATAGTGAAGCAAAACACATACTGAATTCGACCGATTGACGAAAATAAAATACTGCAAGGTTACCATTTGAAAAAAGGCAATTGTCTCCAGAATATTCTGTTCAAAATAATATTAAATTTGGACATACGGGATACCACCCCCATGTTTTCATGACTTGTGATATGTCGGCCGATTCTCCGCACGGCTTTGGAAAGATGTAGTGTTTATCCATAGGGCTGTAGAAATGAAATACATTACTTCGGACTGTTTCTGTCAGCAGTCCACTCGAGTAATTTGGTCAGGTCTATAGCTACTTTTACAAAATTCAACGTAACAATGTCAATACATAGCAAGCGACATTAAGCCAACTAAACCGATATTGCAAACAAATTAGTAAAGTTCAACTTTTTATGAAAAAAAAGTTATTATGTGGAAGAGAAACAACAATAAATAGGATGTAATGTGTTTGCAACGTCTTGTTTATGGGGAAAAGTTATTAAAGAATTTAGACACAGACTATACGCCGAGAAATTTCGTGAGAATCCCGTTCTAGCGATAAGCTGACAGGTTGGGTAGCAGTCGATTTTGTACGCGTGGGACAACTTCTGGCAAAATTGGAAACTTGGATTAAGATGCATAACTTTTTAAGGTATACATTTCCATCTTTTATAAAATATGTTTATTTGTATGATTCTAACAGATACATAGTAAATAGGATTTTCTGGGTTACAAGTTCAAGAAGGTCATGGGGTGGGTCTTCATGTTGGCATTTAGAAATAAAATTTTCATATGAATTTCGAGTCAAAATGTGAGATATGTTTGTGCACTTTATGAATATCACTTTTCTTAATTAAAGTACGATCGTTCTTTCTTGATACAAAATGAATTTGTGACAAAACAACCCCACGTGATCCAATGTTTACAAAAATGATGTATCGTTGCGCAGAATTACCCGACGCGCAGAATTGGCTGATATGGTGGTAGTTTCGCTCTATACCGTTCTCTCACCTCTGCCAATATTTCATGAACGTTCAAAGGGACATCAAATCCTATCTCATTCATTTTACGTTCGCATTTATCCGGTTGGATGATTTCTTCGTTTCTTAGCCAATCACTGCAAGCGCTAGTAAATTTACTCGCCATTGTGATCTAGCCTGATTTTAAAGCTGTTTGAACGAGTCATTGGAAGTTTCTCCTGCAAGAAAAGTCATTTATCACTCGATTAAAACGGGCACTTTACTGACAGGTTGGAGATTGTCACATTGTTTTGTGGGTGACGTACGTTCGTCTATGTGTGATCATGAACAACCAGGAAAGTACAGCTCACTCCGCTACGGGCGATAAAGAGCGTACCGGATTGTCGCCCGTAGGTGCGATGATGCTGGAACTTATGTGTGCAGTGTCAAAAATTAATACAGTAAAACATCATTATTGTATTTCAGATCATTTTTTGTCCATATTTTGTACGTAAAATGTAACACGTCATTATTGTATTTCAGATTATTTCTTGCGGATATTTGGTAAAATGTAAAATAAACATTCAGTGACATAAGCCATTAACCTCTGTTCAATATATTTAGTTACCATTTTTGGTTGTAAAAAAAGTATGTAATGTTTCGTACTAATGATAGATAAATCCTGCTGTAATGTCACAGAAATAAATTTCCGACTTTTCCTTAGGATGATCTTAAAGTACGGGTTAATGCCATTACACAGTTCAAACAAATCTTGATTATTACTGATGTATGTCTTTACTCATTTACATTTCTTTAAAACCACTATCAATGCCGTTTGATGTTTATTGATTTTTTGTTTTGGTCACATGACAACCCGAGTGAACCTGTGAATTTTATTGGCTGATCCACTTATTCGAGTAGCAGATATGCTAATATATATATAGTAGTACAATGTTAATTAAATAGTTGAATTAGATTGTTAATTAACACCATTAATTCAATAGCTCGATTAGTGTGCAACCTTACGAGCAGTGCTCGACAAGCAATTAAATGGAAAGAGATGGAATTATAATTAGTCACATAGTTATTTTATATTTTATTGAGCTTGTGTTGATGAAACCACACACAATGATCGTACTAATTTAATTTTTAATAGCATCAGAAAATTCTCAATATACATTTTATTTAGAAAGTCTTTATCCAGAAGTCATAGTTTGGATAACAATGTTCGTTATTTTGGGGACCGGATTAGCGAATTCGCTGTCTACAGTGTGAGTTTGTGCTTTCGTGATTGTTTATT